>CM033035.1:10899694-11339694 GCA_019207045.1 Branchiostoma floridae x Branchiostoma belcheri
GTCAATGAACCATGTTTTTCTGAAAGGAATTTGCTGACGTACGTCTCTCTAGAGATAGAGAAATTGTCATATGATTGCATACATTAATGCAGTTGTGAGTGTAATCAAATTGTCTGGTTCGGACATACCATGTCTTTTATTTGCATGTTTGCCGCTTCGGTTTCCTACCGACTATGGCAACCCTGGAGTGCCTTAATGAATAAGTTATTGTGTTTGTGTGTGTATGAGTGAGTGAGTGAGTGAGTGAGTGAGTGAGTGAGTGAGTGAGTGAGTGAGTGAGTGAGTGAGTGAGTGACTGACTGACTGAGTGACTGAATGAATGAATGAATGAATGAATGAATGAATTGAGCGAGTGAATGAATGCATGTGAGTGCGAAAAGAGTGTGAATGAGTGATGGAAATAGGTATGAACTAATGAATTGATGAATATGAATTTGTGCAAATGAGAGTGAGAGTGGAAGAATGTCGGTGAGTGAGTGAGTGAGTGAGTGAGTGAGTGAGTGGGTGGGTGAGTGAGTGAGTGTGTGTGTGATTGAGAGTGAGTGATTGAGTGAGTGAGTGAGTGAGTGAGTGAGTGAGTGAGTGAGTGAGTGAGTGAGTGAGTGAGTGAGTGAGTGAGTGAGTGAGTGAGTGAGTGAGTGAGTGAGTGAGGGAGTGAGGGACTCAGGGACTAAGTGGGTGAATGTATATCCTCAGATGCACAACTGACGCGGTACTGCTAGGCACCAATGTAAGCATAAAAAGAACATTGAAGCATGCACCTTAAACTTTTATATACAACTTCTATATTATGATGACTGCATGAACATACACCAACCCTTTATGCTCTCTCTTATTCGCATAGGGTTATAATGTTCACCTTTGTTTATTGACTCCTGACAGGTAAATCATTTTACACGCGGCACTGATCATCTTTATGCATAAGTCATGAATTTGTATTTTGGATAATACCAGATCTCTACTGAGGTATAAAAACGATTTTTAAACCTTCAGCATATCAATTACATGTACATATTACAATTACAAGGTTTCTTTATCAAAATCCCACTCTGGTATTTGTTATCATACTAAAAGGGCTTTAAATGTGTACGTGTGCACGTGCTGGTCCAAATGATAAGGATGTGGCGTGATAAACTGTTTGAATCAATATTTATGTATCTATGACAAGGACAAGGAAATTGTCTGACCAGGTGGATTAGGTTTCGTGTAACTAGCTGGTAGGAACAACATCATCGTAAAGTGACAGAGAAGTGGAGGTGCAAGATGGCACAAAACGTCTTGCTATCTGCCTTAGTGATTACGCTACTGTGCAAATCATGTATACCAGATACATGCCCAAATTGTCGGGTTGTCTCCGAGAAGTGTCATCCGGGAAGAGGTACCGAATCTCTGCCTGGAGAGGTGTGCGTCATCTGTAACACCTCTGTGGAGCATCGTCTCAGAGACACCGTACCACGCTGCACGCTTCTTGAGGAAGCGACAATTCTGTGGCTCAAGAACTACCGTCTTGGGTACCTGTCCTCGGCCGACATCAACCACCTTAAGCATCTGACGGATCTTATCATAGAACCAGGTGAGTTTGCGATTTGTTGTGAGACATAAATAATATACATTATGAAAAAAACAATACAGGATAGATATTGATTAACATTGATACAAAGACAGTCACGATACTGGAATATCTGGAAACGTTTTTTTTTTTTCAAGTATAGGAATATATTGAGTGGTAGTGTCCTTAAGTCATGCTCTTGTCCAGCATAGCAGCACCACTCGCTATAGATAAGATGTTCAACATAATATTACGATACCTACAATGATACCTATCATTTTGATAAACACATATAATGTCAGTTACTTTACGACTTTGCAGATTTTATGCTTTCACTTCACTGTGACTTTAATGTAACGGGTTAATTACTCCAGACTACCTCTTTTCAACAAGCACAAACGATCCATCCTAAAAGACTGCAAATCTTTTCAGTAGCATGTATGTCGGATAAGCGACAACAGTCGGGTTTAGGACCCCTTTTTGGTCCATAGACACGACCGCTAACCACTGCACTACACACGCTACCATGTTATTGAGTTAGTAAGGCAATGTGCTAATTGTGATATTATGAAATCAAACTAGTTTCATTTTTCGTTATTTTTGTTTTTGTAGGAAACCTTGTGCTCCTTGACAACCAGACGTTCGAAGGGTTTGAGTACAAGCTTTACAATCTGTCTCTGTCCCGGAACAACCTTCCGTATCTAGGGAAGGGGTGGCTTGTTGAAGTACTTGGCCATTTCAACTTAGCTCATAACATAATAGCTTACATAGAAGACGAGGCGTTTGGTACCAGTAATCACTGCCTCGAAACAGCAGCTCTATTCCTGTCGTGGAACAAGCTCGAGACAGTCAATCCAGGATACTTCAGACATCTTTGTAAGCTGATGGTCTTGGATCTACGACATAACCAGATTTCCACCATCGACAAAGGTACTAACGCCATCAATTTATTCTGCTAGTTGTACATACAAGCTTTAGCTATGCTCTTGTCGTACATTACTTGTGATCGTTGTCAAAATCAAAAGATTGTATCTACCACTAAGCTAAAACACATTTGTTTTTTAAGCTATTAGTAAATCAATTGCGGTTAAAGGAATTTTTCGGCTATCTCTTATAAATTTTGTTTTTCTCAATGTCAAAATCTATCCGTAAGTAACAGCTAATTTGTATTACACATTAGGTGGTATTTTATGACTTTTCATCCTTTTTATAACCAACTCAAAGTTTCAAAAGATTTATATTGTGTGAATTATTAAAATTTCAGGTAGTTTGGATGAACTGTATCGCCTGAGAGTACTTCATCTTTCAAATAACAACCTGACAGTAGTACGAAGAGCTTGGTTTCCAGTTCTAAAGGAAAGCCGACTACTCTCTACCTTAGACTTGGCTAAAAATCACATTCAGTACATCGAACCAGGGGCATTGTTGCAGCTTGTTCTCTTAGAGTCCCTAGATCTTTCTGATAATCTCATCACAAGTATGCAGGAAGATCAGTTCGTTCTTGGTGATCGTGGCTTTGGTATATGGGATTTAAACCCCATCATGTATGGCAACCCGTTCCGTTGCACATGCACTCTCCGCTGGTTATTTCAAACGGGCAAATCAAAAGGTATGTCAGTTTTTCGGGCATCACACTTTAAGTCGTTCACTTGTTTCTATCCAGAATATCTCAGGGGCACAGAGTTCAATGACCTCTCGAGAGACAGGATGCGATCAATGCAGTGCCCCACTCCGAAAATTACCATAACTGAAATAGAGGCAGGTCGAACCCTCCAATGCGAGACATGTTGGGAAGAAGGCCCTCCTGACATCCAATGGGCGTTACCTAATAACACAACCCTCCTGATCAAAAACGTACAGTTTGAAAACGAAACCCATATCAACCTTGGCGACATCAACACTTCAACGGCATTCTACATGAAATTTGACGGTTTCAAATGCTGCACAGCCGCATCATCTACGGCCAACCATTCTAAAGACTACGCCTGTAACTTTAGGGGAAAGACAATTTCTAAGTTGAAAGTCAGTGAAAGTTTCATGCAGCGATGGTACGGTACAAATATCTATTGTACATCGCTGTTTGATTCAGGTGGTGCAAACATTACAGCTCTACACACCATGTCTGATACAAAGAGTTGGAGCCAGTTGTCTCCCTCGTTAACTAGCGGGGTCCCTGCTTCAAGTTCACCAACAGGTTATGGTGAAGGCGACCAGCAAATAGTTACTCTGCTGAAATCAAATCTGAACGATAGTTTTTCTATTAATCTGTTGGATCTAATCATCACCATTTTGCTGACGTCATCAATCGTTGCGCTGTCCTTCTTTGTCCTTTCTACGCTACGAGGGGCCACGTCTACCAGTAAGCAACAGAACCCTGATGACAACGGTATAGAAAATCAGCAAACAGTTGACCAGTTCTCTCAGAATAACTCGGAGACAGTAGAAGACCCGCAACTTCACTCGTACGAAACAATATCGGACGAACAGCCCGAGGATGATGTTATTACACCTTACGGTCAAGCTACCATGTCGGGTGCCTACGGAATGGACTAGCACAAAAAGGCAACAACCAACTAGCTTGTCCTTGAGTAAAAGGATGCGAACTGATTCTGTCAAAAAAAAACAGAAAAACGCGAGCGCTTAGACAAAAAATGATAGTGTTGTTGAATTAGACCCAACAACGTAGTTGAAGAAAAGGGACTGCTCGAAAACGAATACAGAAACTAGTGTCAAGGCCCGCTGAAAACACAAAGGCAGCAGCAAATGTCAAAGCAAAAAAAAAGACAGAATGCAAAATATAATAATCGCCGATAACAAATAATTCGTTTTGGTGACGATAACATATTCTACCAAATCGATTACCACATTTGGTCCACATTTGGTCGCCTTTGTAGTCAAAGTTACCTGTATCGTTAATGCTGTTATTGTTTAATGTATTGTTACCAGGGCTAGCACATGATAATAGCCTCCGGTTAGTTGGGCAGCCTTGGCTGTATTTCTCATGATCATGATACAGCCGAATAAATCAAATCAACTTAAGTCCAACTTTATCATCACGGTACAATATAAACAGTGTGTGGTTAGTAATCGTAATCTACAGACATCACAATTGAACAAACTCGTTCTCAAGATGTTGAGAGATGATCTCATAGATATGTAAAATCAATGAAAGGTGTTTGTGGGTACCTCCTGATAGACGGCACTTTTAAAGTCATTGTTAAATACAATGTATATTGTGTGTGTTTAGATGATATCAAATTTATGACAGGGAAATATTCTGTAAATGTAGACAAATGAATAAATAAATAAATATGAAAATGGTATCTATGCTCACTTGCTGACACACGTCCCTGCTGCAATTATTGTTGAATGAATTTATGTATTCGGGTCAGGTCAAAATTCATTAAGAGGCGCGTTTTGTAATCATCTTTAAATTTAGATATCATATTAAAAACCTTTCCGTTCTAACTTATTCTAAGGATACGGAGAGCCAGTTGGACAGGCGCAGCTGTACGACAGTCAGTAAATAAAGAAATAAATAATTGTGCATGTGCTGATACATGACGCTACTGCAATCCTTGTTGAATGTATGTATTTAGGCTAGGCAAACATTCTTGAAAATGCAATATTTGAAAACATCAATAAAGTGTCTGGAAGCTCAAAAAAGAAAAGAAATGACTTCACATTGAGAGCATGGCTTCTGTGTTGCCCTTCACAGAAGAAGGCAGTTTAAAGATGCAGCAAAACGTAGTAAAACTGACTAATTTCTTAATCATTCGATTTTTCCTTGGGAATTTTGCTTCATACATGTACCTGTTTACGGCCGTTTGCGTCATACAAATTTACGGATCATGGTGCAAACAACATATAGAAGTTGGCATCAGTGGCACACCAAATCCGTGTGGCTTTTCTTACCTATAGTCAGTTATATATTTTTCCTACATAATATTAATTGCAAGGTTAGGATCCTTCAACATAATAACCGAACCAAAAAAGAATACAAATGTGTGCTTCATTTATTTTTTCCCATCTTATCGGATATGCTCCCATAAATACGCAGAAGGAAAACTATCAAATAAGTATTTTCCATGTATGTATCTAGACAGATGATTGCATGCTCATTGGTTATTGTAGGTTACATTTATGAAAAGCAAATATATGCCTCTTTTTACAGTACAATCCGTGTAAATACAGAATACAACACGGTGTATTCCGTATCACCCGAGTTACCAGCCCGACCGCGGTACGATATAATAAAGGGTTAATGCCCCGGCCCGAGGTGTATATGGTGAGATAATCCCTGGTCAGGTGCGATAACCACCGAATAAACCACCGAGTGAGCGTAGCGAACGAGGTGGTTTATGAGGTGGTTATCGCACCTGACCAGGGATTATCTCACCATATACACCAAGGATAAGGCGGGGCATTAACGTTATTATCATATAGCCTACACAAACTGACCCATTTAAGCAACAACAATGATTCCTTTATAATACATACATCCTTTATTCAAGACTTCCAAGGCTTGGCATAATGACAAATTCCCTTCTGCTGGGACAAGTGTGTTGGTATTCAATCCTAAGTTATAGTTGTACATATTCAATAAATTTGAAGGAATGTGAACAGTAATAATGTTTGGATTAACTCTAACATGGACTGCACACTGTACAAAGCATTCCTTTCTGCTGACGCATGACGCCGTAACACGTAGATTCAGGCCAGGCAGGTGGATAACGCTCCCCTGATTGGTCAGAATGAATCGACACCGGCACCGGTGTCGATTTGCATCGACACTGGTGCCGGTGTCGATGCAAATCGACACCGGTGCCGGTGTCGATTCATTCTGACCAATCAGGGGAGTGATACTCACCTGCCTGGCCTGAATCTACGTGTTACGGCGTCATAACCAACGTGGAACGGGGCCTTCTGATTGGTCCGCGGCGCCTGGCTATATGATAATACGGAATACACAGTGTTGCATTTCATTTATGTCATACCCACCTGATATGACACATGTTTAGATGCGAAATGCGTCAGAAGTTGAGAACATTTAGTGTCCCTAACAAACATTGTTACAACAGCAATGTTCCAACGTCCGAATCAGGTATACGAATTTTCGACCGCGCCGCACTGGCGTGCGCAGAGAACGTTCAAAATATTCAATGGAAGCCTGTGTGATAAAACTTCGAAGCCTGTGTGATACGGATTTTTATCACCCAGTCCGGAACACATGTATCGAGCGTTTTCGCGGCCCAGGTGTGACATAATATTAGTTACAGAAAGGCCTACGGATCAACGTGGCGTGGGTATGTGTATAGATGTATCTTGGTCAGGAGAGAAATAAAACAGTTGTTCAAATATCAGAGAAACTTAAAGGTGAACCTACATGGTATGACATAAGCACAAAATTACGACTTTCTTAAGTGAGAATTTGCATCAATATATATATTTTGACAAATTTTCAACACAAACGACCGTGCCGATGTTATAAAAAAGGAGGTCATCGGGATAGCATGAATGTATGCAGTACATGTACCTCCTCGGAGAAGAGAAATTGTCTACCTTTAGTCCTTGCCTACATACGTATACTTCCTTCGGTATGTCGACCAAACATTCATATGCAAGAGGAAAGCATTGAAAAAGACTTGATTTTGTAATATTGTGGTCAGAACTAGAAAACCCGTGAGAAATGACGCGGCTCGTCTTGCTCATCGCTTTTTTGGCCGCTGTAAGAAATTCAAACGTGTCGTCTGACACAGGTGTTTGCCCAAATTGTCAATTCTTTCGCTCGACGTGTCCTCCGGGCAGTGACAGAGCACCACTGTTCGGAGACTATGGATGTGCCGTCTGCGATCCCGTGGAGACATCGCGACACAGGGACGCCATACCTTCCTGTCAACGTGTTCAAATCAGTGAGTCGCTGTGGCTGCGCAACTATAGCCTCGGCCACCTGTCTTCGGCAGACGTGAGCCACTTGAAACATTTGCGGCTCCTCCATATAGAACCAGGTAAGAGATTTAATATATACTAGTAATCATGAGAATAAATTGCAATAAACGTAAAACAGCCTCACTGCTTGATATCATGCATTTTTTTCCCCGTGTTTTTGTGTTTGCTTTCACATAGTTTATAAATCTTCCAAAACTACAGGCATTGCGATAATTTGACATTGGAACATACTCCGTGGTTAATGGAATCAAAATCTTTCAGATCTACAAACACCATGACTCACTTTTGTAGTCACTAATGTATTTTTTTTGACAGCGATATGTGTGTTTGTACTTCCGCAATCGGTTTTTTTATTCTATACGTTACCGTCTAGACTAGAGCTGGGTATCGGTACAGCGTACCGGTGTGACAGCGATCTCGCCCCCCCCCCCCCCGGCGATTTCGCCCCCCGGGGGGCGAGATCACTAGCGTTTTCGCCCCCCTTTAGCGTTTTCGCCCCCCCCCCCCCCCAAGAGCAGCTGGTTACTACATATTACAGGTGCGCTACCTGGTACTATACTGCACCTGGGGAGTAACGTATATGGTGTGTTACCTGGTACCTATATGGCACCTTATTACCGTACCGTAAGATGTCATACCTCGAAAGTCGGTACTATATTGTTCGGTGCAAACATAACATTGAAATGAAAAAGACAATTTTTGCAGCTGAGGTGGCATAAAAACAGTGCTACTGCGAATGTATAACATCAACACCGTCTATGGTACGGAATACGTCAGCTATATGTTTTCAATTTGTCACAGTGTTTTCTTTCTTGTGCTGGAAACATTTCCAAAGCACTAACTAAAACACACGTGAATAATAGTTTCTCATTATAAACACTATCTACGCGCAAGTTGATATAGCTGTTGCTAAATGCTACACAAACACTGGTAAAGTACCAGTCTTAAGAAACACGGGTAAATGCATCAGTTCCTAAATACTAGAAAAAACAGTCACTTTGGAGGTGAAGATATCCCTTGGCCAGGTGCATATACCAAAATGTGCGTTATTCTAATCAATACCTAATATTTGCATAATCAATAAAGACATTACATAGTTCTTTTGTGGTCACTTCATGGTAGAGACTTCATATTGGAGATATATAGGTTGCTTGAGGACAGGTGAATACAATGAAATACATCTTACGTCAAGACTCAGGTATATGCAATAATGGGAATACAAGGGACCCAACCCTCCTTGTCTGAAACAAGTTCAACTATCTTATTACCATGTAATTACGTTAATATTGATACTATGAATGGAGTTATGTATCAAACTCGTGTACTTATATCATTCTGAAACTGCATTTTGTGATTTATGCCAATCAACTTCTAAAATGTCATGTAAACCCGTTTTTTTGGGGGGGGGGCGAAATCGCTAAAGGGGGGCGAGGTAGGGGGGCGAGATCACTAGCCGGGGAGGGCGAGATCGCTAGTGATTTCGCCCCCGGGGGGGCGAGATCGCTGTCACACCGGTACAAAACCGGTTTTTCTTATTGGACCGGTCCAGAAAAACCGGACCTGACAAAATTTGGTGGACCGGATGTTGGACCGATTAGAAAATTAACAGATTATTCTATCAGGTATTCACACATTTTGTCGCTTGCAGGTGGAAGAAACAAGAGTGACGCAGAGTAGAGTTTATAGTAATTTTTACCAAGTTTTACAGTCAATCGTACAGGTGCAGTTAAGCCCCGGTCACAAAGCGCGTACGATTCCTTGCGATTCCTTCCGATAAGCGCAGTGCGTCGTAAATCGGGGGGAAATCGTAAGCAATGGTTTAAATATATAAAGCCGTGGTCACAAAGCGCGTAGTGCATCGTACGATGAGGTCATAAGAGCGTACCTGCGTCAATCGCAGTAAATCGGGGAGCGTCCTATGACGAAAAATAGAGCTGAAATGGATTTTGAACATGTTCAAAATTTCGTCGTAAGATTTTATTTGCCACCATAGCAGACTTCATTACGGCAATTTTTGTCTACTGATGAGGTTATAGATTTATGAATTGTTAGCATGTTGTGATGGTTTCAGTTTTCCCTGATATTGTCGATATTGACGAAAAGGGGAAATATATCAGTCGCAACTGCCACAGTCGCAACCAGAGAACAGCGCGCTCCGCACAGGTGATGCAGACAATTGTTTGATCGCTTCATGCACGTGAGTTTATAATTAGATCAAATCTAAGCTCTCGTCGGTCTTGGGTCAGTTTACCATAATCGTAATAACCATGGGGACAACTCGAACATAAAGGCAGGCTCTATGAGTCGGAAATATATATGACATAATGCTTATGATATTATTTTTGTATGATGGCATCTTTTTGTTGATAGCATATCATGATACGATCTTCGAAAGAGCCTGACACGTAGAGCCGGCAAGCAGGCCGAGATAATCATACCAGTACTCACGCTTAATTTGAACTTTTCTTGTAATATTCTTGTTGTCATGGTCTCTTTTAATTTATTTTTACAATTAAAGACATTATAGGAAGGTATCCAACAGCTAAGTCCACATTTTGTTGGTTAAAGAAGCACAAAAGCGGCCAGGCGGCTATTCAAAAGAGACACAAGTGAAAAATCGTACGACGCTGGAAAAATTTTGAACATTATCCGATGCGTTGCGATGGCTGATTTTGCTTACGATTTTGCTGCGATTTACTGCGCTCATCGTACGATATGCGGAATATACCATCGCAAGAAATCGTACGCGCTTTGTGACCGGGGCTTTAGCGTTGTAGGATTTTAAAACGCCAGTGCAAGTCTAATACTCCACCAAACAGATTTCTTTGTTGTGAAATGGACCATTTGTATGAATCATACTGAATCAGGTTCAGGTCCGGACCTGGACCTGATCCATTGGACCTGAACCGGACCTGGACCTGAGTTTTCTGTACCGGTACCTACCCCTAAACGTGTGTTTGGCAGTAACAGAAAGGTACCGTCCAAAAAGGTACCAATTGAAAAAAGGTTGCAGAGGTTGTTCAGTGTTTAGACAATCTCCAATCGTTGGCCCGGGTCTTAGGTGTTTTATTCAAACTACCATACTGAGAAAGCTTGTTATTTTCCAGGAGACCTCCAATACCTTGAAAACAACACGTTTGACGGGTTCAAGTCTCTGTACAACCTCTCACTGAGCCGTAACCGGCTTACGTATCTAGGGAAGAGGTGGCTTGTTGAAGTCGGCGGACATTTGACCTTAAAGCCCCGGTCACAAAGCGCGTACGATTTCTTGCGATGGTACATTCCGCATATCGTACGATGAGCGCAGTAAATCGCAGCAAAATCGTAAGCAAAATCAGCCATCGCAACGCATCGGATGGTGTTCAAAATTTTTCCAGCGTCGTACGATTTTTCACTTGTGTCTCTTTTGAATAGCCGCCTGGTCGCTTTTGTGCTTCTTTAGCCAACAAAATGTGGACTTAGCTGTTGAATACCTTCCTATAATATATCTAACTGTAAAAATAAATCAAAAGAGACCATGGCAACAAGAATATTACAAGAAAAGTTCAAATCAAGCGTGAGTACTGGTATGATTATCTCGGCCTGCTTGCCGGCTCTACGTGTCAGGCTCTTTCGAAGATCGTATCATGATATGCTATCAACTAAAATATGCCATCATACAAAAATCATATCATAAGCATTATATCATATATATTTCCGACTCATAGAGCCTGCCTTTATGTTTGAGTTGTCCCCATGGTTATTACGATTATGGTAAACTGACCCAAGACCGACGAGAGCTTAGATTTGATCTAATTATAAACTCACGTGCATGAAGCGATCAAACAATTGTCTGCATCACCTGTGCGGGGCGCGCTGTTCTCTGGTTGCGACTATGGCAGTTGCGACTGATATATTTTCCCTTTTCGTCAATATCCACAATATCAGGGAAAACTGAAACCATCACAACATGCTAACAATTCATAAATCTATAACCTCATCAGTATACAAAAATTGCCGTAATGAAGTCTGCTATGGGGGCAAATAAAATCTTACGACGATAGCGAAATTTTGAACATGTTCAAAATCCATTTCAGCTCTATTTTTCGCCATACGATGCTCCCCGATTTACTATGATTCACTGCGATTGACGCAGGCACGCTCTTATGACCTCATCGTACGATGCACTACGCGCTTTGTGACCACGGCTTTATATACTTAAACCATTGCTTCCGATTCTCCCCCGACTTACGACGCACTGCGCTTATCCTGCGCATCGGAAGGAATCGCAAGGAATCGTACGCGCTTTGTGACCGGGGCTTAACTCATAACGAAATAGCCTTCATAGAAGACGAGACGTTTGGTGCCTATGACGTCCAGATGGTTGCTCTGCATCTAGCTTGGAACAAACTCGACGTCATCGAGGCAGGTTACTTCAGATATCTTGGGAACGTCCGGGTCTTGGACCTACGCTACAACAAAATACATACCATGGAGAAAGGTACGTCTTATGTAAGGAAACGCGTGCTCATGTTATGCTTTAACATATTTACTTGTTACAGAATCATGTAGCCTGATACTGATATTTCCATTACTTGTGCCCCTATGTCCTACTAAAAATAGTTGTTGAAATATTCTTACAGACTCATAAGCACTGGAATCATAATACATTCCTCTGCATTGTACCTACAATTGAGTATTTCTTAGTAATTACTACTGTATGTGTGTCTCTAAAAGCGTCATTTTACTGTACAGATATTTCGACTCTTCTGACTGACAGATCTACGAAGTAGGCACGTCGTAATCGCTAACGTATATCATGGTCGTTGATATTTTAATATTCAACTATTTCAGGTAGTTTCGATGACCTGCAAAGCCTTCGAGTTCTACGTCTTGACGGTAACAATCTTAGGGTGGTGAGAAGATCTTGGTTCCCGGCCTCAAATAGTAGAAGACTTCTTGGTTCTTTACATTTATCCCAAAATCAAATTCATTACATCGAACCAGAGACCTTTATACATATTCCACTATTAGAGACTCTTGATCTTTCGGAAAATCAGATCACAAACCTGCAGGAAAAGCATTTCAGAATTGACAGTTGGGATTTCACCGTCTGGAGAGGTATTAACTTAGATATGAATGGAAACTTCCTCCGCTGCACGTGTTCTCTTCGTTGGTTCATTGAATCATTTTTGAATACTTTGGATCAAGAAGTGTCAAATTTCAAGCTTCTGACGTGTGCCTACCCAGAACATTTACGAGGCGAAAAGTTGAGTGAAATTTCGTATGCCATGACGGCATCTTTGCAGTGCCCTATTCCTAAGGTTATCATAAATACAAAAGATAATGGTCGGACGTTTCGGTGTGAAATGTATTGGGAAGAAGGACCTCCTCTAGTCCAATGGACTCTACCGAATAATACAAACCTTGTCATCTCGAGCGTATCATTTGAAGAAGTACGAAACGTCTACTTTGGAGACTTTAACATTACCACGTCTTTCTACGTGAATCCAGAAGGCTTTACATGTTGCTACTCTACATCACTAAATCATTCAAAAGTAGAGAACACTACCGATAACTTCGTGGGAAAGACTGTATCTTCTCTGACAGTCAGTCCAATCTTACTACAACAATGGCGCGGTGAGCTAGTTTCTTGCACATCGCTGTTTACTTCGGGCGAAGTGAACACCACAGCTTGTCTCAACGTGACTTCGTTTAATATTGATCCTGGTCTCATTACCACCGAGCCCTATACCACAGAAATACAGACAAGGACTGGTAAAGGCAACAATCAAATAATCTACTTACTGAACTCAGATATGAACAATAACATTTCAACCTTCCACTTAGATCTGGTTATAACCACGCTTTTAACATCATCTGTAGTTGCCTTGTCTTGTTTCCTGATTCTTTTGTTCCGAAAGGGCACATATAAGATTTGGAAAGTGGACAATGTACAAGATCGGAATCAGAACGTTGACCCTGACCGTTTGTCCCAGCATACATACGAAACAGTGGAAGATCAGTACGAAGTCATTCGGGACAGTCAGATTGAAGAAGATGATGTCATCACACCATATGGACAAGCCACCATGGCAGGTGCTTACGGGATGGACACAGAAATGACGGCCGCAGTTAGTAGGCCCCACTTAACTAAGCATAGGAGAGTAGCTTCGCCTTATCCCAAACGAAAGTTAGTACGTACCCAAAGCGTCACTGAATCAAGCTACAGCTTAGAGGCTTCTAGACGCGGCGATGTGGGTTTGCCGGGAAACTTTTCGAGAAAACGAACAGAGACCTTCTTAAAATCTCATGGGGCACAAAAAAGTACATGCCAGGCTTACAACAGGGCTGAAATACATGAAGCTGAGATAAACAACGGCCGTGGTAGTCTCACTGCAACAGATAACGGTTTTAGGGAGATTGAGCGCACAACATGGCTTTAGAGGCCGAGGCAACTAAAAGATAAGAAATAAGGCTGTTAGAGGTTAAAGTTTTTTTTTTTCAAAGAAAAAAATGAAAAGAATGAAAAAAGATATTTCACAATTTGTGTCCAGTACAACCATGCTTGGATGACATTCAATACATGCCAAAGTAACGTTACATGTTTAATTGAAAAGATTTTCATTAATATTCAAAGTTAGATGGCATGTTGTATTGACTATGTACTAGCTATAGTATGTCATTTTTCGTGTTTTTTGGTCTTTACTGCACTTTAAGAGTGCGAATGTTCGTATGTCAAATAAAGGTCATTGTTTGTCTGAACCTTTATTTATCTATCTATAAAAAACACTTCAGTTCCAACATCAATCGAATCCCTTGTTCACCAAGAAAAGATAGTAGCAGGTCCTGGACAACAGATACAAAATCCAGACGTTTGGCTGCATTTCCGAGGTCGTACACAAAGGGGCTACACTCGACCTCGACAGACGTCTCCCAACAACTAACCACGAACATGAATAAGATATCACAATCCATCCAGAGGTTCTTGAGTTATGTCGATTACAAATATCCCGATAAATGGAAAGACACACGCACACACACACACGCACGCGCGCGCGCAAAACAATGTCTCCATTTTTGATTGCGATAATAAGCCGATACCTGACGAACATTTTCGAGATCTCTCAAGCTACCAACACATTATCATCACAGACAACAGGGAAAGTACGACGACTATCCCAAGCCCATGCCCATACAAAGTCATGTCACTAAAAACAAACGCTTACTTGAGGGAGGTAACAAGTAATTCATGAAAAACATTGAAACTGCCTCTAGATAAGTGCACGTTTTCATTACCTTGTTCCTGTCGCATTTTTGATACAACCAGTCTGCCTCAAGGAAACGCATGAAAGGGGTATCTCACTGGTCCGAGGTACATTGGCAGCGTCACTGCGTCCTAAATTGAATTTTACCCTTGCCTTTATGATGAGAATATCATGCAAAAGTACAAGATGACTTAAAAGGCAACAGAAAGTCCAAAGGGTAAAAAGGTTCATTTTTATCAATACAACTCGTTGGGCGCTGTGTCAAATCGCTTGGACACAGTGATGCCACCAACACACCGCAGTTTCAGTGAAATACCCCCTTTACTCGGTGTTTGCGGGTTATGAATATAACACTCGTGTTTTTCCAGCCAATTGTAAGGTCTCCGGGTGTCCGGGAAAATGATATGCTACTGGCTATGGCGGAATTACATACCTTTATGCAATTGCGAAGAGGCAAATTCAGTCCGCCGATCAGAACCAAAAGTTTATTACTTGTGCAAGAAGAAACACAATTAACCTGTAAAAGTTACAATCCTGTAAAGTGCGCCTTCCCTTAGTCTCTTTTCTATGGTAATCACTGTATATTTCCAACAATTGGCTAATGACTGCACCTCTGCGCCTGTGTATATCCTGAACACTTGGTATTCAAGAGCATTATGACTTCGTTCGTGGGGTGAGTTTAGCAAATTTTCTAATATGCACATGTACACACATTTCACATCAATGTACCGTAGCAGAATGGAACGTGTCGCTTTTTAATTAGACCAGGTGGCAAATATAGGTAGAGATCTATCATAAAGAGAACATTGATGTGGAGAAGCAGCGTGTATATCATGGAATTGACAACTAAGAGAAAGAAAAACAAAGCAATCCAAATGCATCATATGTTTTTACCCTATAACAGGCCAGTCTGACTTAAAGGGGCATTCCACTCCAGAAGCGACCATTATAATTCCTCGGACAATAAATGATTATGCTTGGTCAGGTGATGAATACGTGACATTCATAAATCAGGGGAAACGTTTTTACGATCGAAGAGGCACCGACATGACATACGTAAACACGCTATGAATTAACCCTATCCAGACGGGGGGGGGGGGCTAATAGTGCCTGCGGCAACTTTGACGTCATATAGCTCCCAAACGGCTTGTGCTAGAACAATCAAACTTGGTGACTTTTCCTAGAATATTATTGGCAAAAATGTACTAAAATAAGAGTAAGTTTAAGATTTTTCGTGTTGCCATGGCAACAGGTTTCTGAAAGGCAAACTTTAAAAAAAAACACTAATTTTGGTTTAAACCATGGGATTTTAAGATTTTCTTGCTAGATTAAACTTCTTTTCAGATATTTTTAATATCTTATACATCTTAGTTGAACATTTATAATTAAATGTTCATAAATTATGCTAATGAGATGACGTAATTGGTCAAAATCCAAGATGGCAGACAATATCATGATGAAAAGTATAACCAGCTTAATATCTTCACTCGGATTTCATCGCTACTTGGTATTTTCTGACAGAAATCATTCATGTGAACGTTTTTAATCCATTTTCATGGGGTCTATTGTTATATGTTGAAAAAATTTTCTTCAATTATCTTAAGACATTGAAGGTTGATAATCAAAGATGGCGGATAGCTAAACTACAGATGACGTCATTTTATGACGTCATTTTGATGTTGTTGCGTCGGCTTTTGACAACAGAAGTCTTATAACACTTAGATATTGATTAGAAACCTTTATTGGTAACTTTTTGTGTGAAATATTCAGGTATCATGGGAATTCCCCGTTTTAGCCCCAAAAAACATTAATAACGTCATACTTACGTCATATTACGTCATAATGATATATAAATTTCAGAAATTGTTAAACTCGACCCCCCCCCCCCCCCAAATATGAGAATTGGCATCCACATATATTTATATTTTTACAAGTTTTGAATACAAGTAATAGTGCGGATGTTATAAAAAAAGGAGCATGAATTTATGTAGTATATGTGCCACGTGGGAGTAAAGAAATTGTCTACCTTAGGTCCTTGCCTAGATACATCCTGCGTTATGATCATACATGCATATGCAAGAGGAAAACATTAAAAAAGTAATTGATATTGTAATATTGTGGTCAGAACAGAATATTTTCTACTATGGAAGATGTACCGACATGAAATACGTAAGCACGCACAACTACGACTTTTCCAAGTGAGATTCTACATCCACATATATTTTGACAAGTTTTGAATGCAAGGGATCGTTCGTACCGATGTTACAAAAAAGGATGTCTTCGGGATACTATGAATTCATGTACATGTACATGTACATGTACCTCCTAGGAGAAAAGAAATTGTCTACCTTAGGTCCTTGCCTAAATTTGCTGCGCTATGTCGACCATACATTCATATGCAAGAGGAAAGCATTGAAAAGGACTCGACATGTTGTAATAGTGTGAACAGAACTAGAGAACCCGTAAGAAATGACGCGGCTCGTCTTGCTCATCGCTCTTTTAACCGCTTTAAGAAGAGTGTCGTCTGAAATGGGTGTTTGTCCCAATTGTCGATTCTTTCATACGGCGTGTCCTCCGGGCAGTGATATGGCACCGCTGTTTGGAGACTCATGTGCCGTCTGCGATCCCGTGGAGACATCGCGACACAGGGACGCCATACCTTCCTGTCATCGTGTTCAAACTTCCCCATCGCTGTGGCTGCGCAACTATAGCCTCGGCCACCTGTCTTCGGCAGACGTGAGCCACTTGAAACATTTGCGGATCCTCTACATAGAACCAGGTAAGAGATTCAATTATCATTGGCCATGGTACGGAACCGAATGGAAATTATACAACACTTTTGAATTGTGTGCATTTGCTTCGTGTTACGTTTGAATAGTTTATGAAAATTGCCAAAATTCCACAGATCGAGATATTGGAAATGTGTGTTATTTATTCTATATGAGAGAAAAAGTTATTTGTTGAATGTAGATTGTATGGCAAAGAGAGAAGGCTTCTACAAAACCTATTTCCATTCTTCCTATTGCCTGCATGAAATGCAATGTGACTTTACCATGATTTCATATGTGTAACATGTGTAACTTAGTTAGTTAAAAGTGTCCATTGCCATGCATATGATAAGATGTAAATGTGATAGTCATTTGTATAATTCATTATAAAATGAAATTCTGCCAAAGGAACAGACCTTTTTCTCTTCCCTTCTTCAGCTTTGTCAAGATGGTCATGATTCATTATAAAATGAAATTCTGCCAAATGAACAGACTTTTACATGTACAATTCATTCTATCAGTTTGGTACAGAAGTCCATCATTTAGAATAGATTTACACCCATGTTTGCATAATCAGTCATATTTGCATAATCACTGAGACAAGATACAACAAGAAATTTACTAAAAATGAATATTCCATGCAGGTATGAGGTCTCCGAACTCTTGTTATTGACTGTACAAAAATGATGTTCTAAATGCAAGTAGAAAAACCTTTCAATTCAAAGAACATAGTCTTTTATCCCTACTATAATTGAAAAGCGAGAAGTTGAACCTCTTTAATTGAAGTGTTAATTTGTGTATGTTAACAATATATGTCTTGCTGTGATCTGCAGCTGTATACGTACTCAACCACATGTGGCAAAAATATGCATGCACCAAAGGTCTTCATTCATTCATACCACTGTACTGATAACAGCTCATTCCGTTTCAGGAGACCTCCAATATCTCGAAAACAACACGTTTGACGGGTTCACGTCTCTGTACAACCTCTCACTGAGCCGCAACCGGCTTACGTATCTAGGAAAGGGGTGGCTTACTGTCCAAGTCGGCGGACATTTGAGCTTACCTCATAACGAAATAGCCTTCATAGAAGACGAGGCGTTTGGTACCTATGAACTAGATACGGTTGCTCTGCACTTATCTTGGAACAAACTCGACGTCATCGAGTCAGGCTACTTCAAATATCTTTGGAACATCCGGATCTTGGACCTAAGCTACAACAAAATCCATACCATAGACAAAGGTAAGTCTAATGTTCATAAACGTTTCTTCACCAAATACTTAACAAGCTTATATAGCTTCTCGTACAAAATTATGCAGCCTGAAGATACATGTATATCTGTAAGAAGGGGGGTCCATTACTTGTTTCCACTATGTCCCATCCACTTCTTTAATGGCCAGGTCAAAAGTGATACATAGTTCATATATATCCTTACAAACCATTAATGTTTTCTCAATATTACTAATGTATGTGTGTTTCTGTCATATCGTATCATCAACATCTATTAGATGCGTCATTTTACAGTTCAGATATTTCAAGACGTATGACTATATATTATAATAAATGTGGATACATGTACATCGTAATCACTAACGTATAGCATGGTTGTTGATGTTTGAATATTCAACTATTTCAGGCAGTTTCAATGACCTGCAAAGCCTTCGAGTTCTACGTCTTGACGGTAACAATCTTAGGGTGGTGAGACGATTTTGGTTCCCGGCCTCACAGGGAAGAAGTCTTCTTAGTTCTTTACATTTGTCCCAAAATCAAATTCATTATATAGAAGCAGAGGCCTTTGTACATCTTCCACTATTAGAGACTCTTGATCTTTCGGAAAATCAGATCACAAGTCTACAGGAAAAGCATGTCAAAATTGACAGTTGGGATAATTTCGACGTCTGGAAGTATATTAACTTAGATATGAATAAGAATTCTTTCAGATGCACGTGTTCTCTTCGTTGGTTCATTGAATCATTTTTGAATGCTTTAGGTTATGAAAATTCACATATCAAGCTACTAACGTGTGTCTACCCAGATAGTTTACGTGGCGCAAAGTTGAGTGAACTTTCGAATGCAGTGACAGCATCCATGCAGTGCCCTATTCCGAAGGTTATCATAAATACAAAAGATTATAATTATGGTCGGACGTTTCGGTGTGAAATGTATTGGGAAGAAGGACCTCCTCAAATCCAATGGACTCTGCCGAATAATACGAACCTTGTCATCTCGAGCGTATCATTTGAAGAAGTACGAAACGTCTACCTTGGAGACTTTAATATTACCACATCTTTCTACATGAATCCAGAAGGCTTTACATGTTGCAGCTATACATCAATAAATTATTCAAAAGTAGAGAACACTACCGATAACTTCGTGGGAAAAACTGTATCCTCTCTGATAGTCAGTCCAATCTTACTACAACAATGGCGCGGTGAGCAAGTTTCGTGCACATCGATGTTTACTTCGGGCGATGTGAACATCACAGCTTATCTCAGCGTAACTTCGTTAAACAGTGATCCTAGTATCATTACCACCGTGTCCTATACTACAGAAACACAGACAGGGACTGGTAAAGGCAACAATCAAATAATCTACCTACTGAGCTCAGATATGAACAATAGCATTTCAATCAACCACTTAGATCTGGTCATAACCACGCTTTTAACATCATCTGTAGTTGCCTTGTCTTGTTTTCTCATCCTTGTGTTGAAAAAGATTTGGAAAGTGGACAATGTGCAAGATCAGAATCAGAACGTCGACCCTGACCGGTTGTCCCAGCATGCATACGAAACGGTGGAAGATCAGTACGAAGTCATTCGGGACAGTCAGATTGAAGAAGATGATGTCATCACACCATACGGACAAGCCACCATGGAGGGTTTTTACGGGATGGACACACCAATGACGGCCGCAGTTAGTAGACCCCACATAACTAAGCATAGGAGAGTAGATTCGCCTTATCCCAAATGAAAGATAGTACGTACGCAAAGCGTCGCTGAATCAAGCTACAACTTAGAGGCTTCTAAACGAGTCGATGTGACTTTCTTGAAGACTCATGGGGCACAAAAGGGTACATGCCAGGCTTACAACAGGGCTGAAATACATGAAGCCGAGATAAACAACGGCATTGGTAGTCTCTCTGCAAGAGATGACGATTTTAGAGAGATTGAGCGCACAACATGGCTTTAGAGGGCGGGACCAGTTAGCATGAAAAAGATAAGGCAATTGCAAATATACCATATGGTCAGAAGTGAAGAAAAAAAATGAAAAAAAAAAAATCCTGCATTTTCTGGGCGGCAGAACTTGTCTGGAATGGCATTCAATGTATACTAAACTTAGATTACATCTTTTATTGAAAGGATGATGATATTTCATCAATATTTAAAGTTTAACTACCTGCTGTATTGACCAGGTATGTCTTTTTTCGTGTTACTTGGTTTTAATCGTATACTTTAAGAGTGATAAAGATTAGAAGACTGAATTTGGAATGCATGAAATCGTAGACTTGGTATTATAATAGATCTCGTAAAGCAGGAAAAAGGATTTATGAATAAAAGAGTACGGATGTAAACAGCCGCTGTAAGCTTAAAATTCACTTTAGATATTGTCGGGACTACAAGTGTATTTAGAGGAATCTTATCAACTGTTGAAAAGGTGATATTGCTATACTCGAGAGAATTAATTTCTTTAAAGTATTCATACTCTAGATCTAGCTCTGGACTACGACAATCATGTTTCATTTGGGGTCTACTTAGCTTCCTCTCTTTCCTTGATATTCAAAAATTGTGAAACTTATACTGTGACTTAATGAATATATGCTTCGGTGTTCAATGTGTGTTTGTTTTTGTTCCCATCAGCCGTGTATTTCTAGTAGGTAGAGACATACCGGATAATAGGCAGTGTAAATGATCGTACGTCAAATAAGTTACAAAATCTACAACGAAGAGACCGTGCATAGCCTGTACATACAAGGGCTTTTTTTTAAATTAGCACACTTTTCATCTAGAACACGAAACATCAAGACCATACTAAGAATATTAGATATAAAAACAGTTCAGTTCTAAATCCCTTGTTGACCAAGACGAGATAGCAGGCCCAAAACAAAAGATACAGAAACAGACGTCGTTTTGCTGCAGTACCAGGGTCGTGCACCAAGGGTCTAAAACGCCACCGCAGCTTCAGTGAAATACCCCCTTTATTCGGCGTTTGTGGGTTATGACACTCATATATTTTCATGCCAGTCGCAATGTCTCTAGTGTGTTCGGAGAAAAATGCATGTGCAACGGGCTACGGGGTACATAGGGGATTACATGATTTTATGCCATTGCGGAGAAACAAATTCAGTCCGAAACAAAAGTTCTTACCTGTGCAGAAAAGAAAACAAAATTATCCTAGAAAAGTTACAAACCTTTAAGGTGCGCTCTCCAATAGTCTCTTGTCCTTGCACGGCAATTACTACATATTTCCCACTATGACAATTGGCCAACAACAGCGCCTCTGTACCTGTGTATATATCCTGATCACTTGGTATTCAAGAGCATCATGGCTTCGTTCGTGAGTCTAGCAATTTTTTTAATATACACATGTACACACTTCTCATTTTCCATCAATGTACCGTGGCAGAGTTTATGGACCGTGTCGCTTAAACAAATTAGACCAGGTGGCAGATAATAGGCAGAGATCCATCTTGAAAATTAAATATTGCTGTACAGAATAGAAGCAGCGTGTATATCATAGAATCGACAACCCAAGAAACAAAGCAATCTCAACGCATCGTATGTTTTTACTCTTGGGCCACGTTGATTTGATTATATGGATGACATCCGCGTGCATCAATTTTTGGCCGTTTAAAAAAAAGGAGTTTACAGCCATACTCTAGATCGTACAATGCATCTGTGAAATGAGTAAATATATGCTATAGATTGCAAAATATATATCAGAAAACAGATACTCATCTATAGAGTGCCAGAGTCAATTCCAAGATCACAGAAGAAGATGTGAAAGAACAAAATGAAGAATCTGTTTTTGGCATAACATATCCTGTGTGTTTGGTCATTTGTTCATTCTTCCTGACCATGTAGATTTCATAATGAGGGCAACATTTTCGTCTATTTTTCATTCGCACTCTCGCATTTTTGGGGGGGTCCTAGAAGATGCCATCCATATATCAAATCAACATGGCCTTACTCCGGCTAGACTGAATTGATCATATGTGTGACATTCGCGCGCACTTCAATGTTTCAAAAATAATTCATCCAATCTTTACAACGTAATAGAGAATTGTGAAATCAACCAAATACAAGCAATGAATTGGCAATGTAATATACGAAAGTGGATACTAATGAGAGAAGCCCTCTAAAGTCAAAGTGAAAGATACGATGAGCAAAAAAAATCTATAGCATGGTATACCATGTTCTATGTTTAGTCATATGTGCAAGCTTCCAGACCACTTGAATTCCATAATAAAGGCAGTTTTTTTTTACTTGGCACGTTTTCGTCACTTTCTTTGTGCACACAAAGTCGATGCCATCCATATACTTTTAAACGAATCAGTATGTTTCCGTGACCCAAAAAAAGCATAACTTTCAATTCCCTCATCTTTGAAAATTTCCAGACAAGTGAAGACATTATCTGTGGTGCCCATTTCTACTAGTGTACATGTTTATATGTGTATGCCTGATAACGTGATGCTACAGCCATGCAAGGACGTTATGTAAAGACTTCCTTGGGCCATGTAAATACTGTTTGCATCTATGTTATTGTGTCAGAAAAATTGTCTACCCAGCACGTGTTTAAGAAATCATAGGGTTTCAGTTACATAAAAGTATACGTTGCTGTGACAGAAAGAATACTGGCACTTGTCTACAGATATATATATATATGGATAGAAAATGTCAGAAACGGCTTTTCCTTAATTATTCGCCACTCTTTTATACAAATTTGAATGGTTTCCTCAGAAGCGCTTCTCGAACAGAATTTCTAAAGATACCCAAACCTACCACGAAATAATGTATATTCTTATATTATAAGTGTTTAAAAAGTACGCAAAGGTAATACGGTGTAAGTCATAATACATTTCATACTGTAACACAGCATCGCATTTACACGGGGGTACTTAGACAAGGCTTCCTGCATGCGTGTGTTTCACCGGTAAGCTGACGAACTCTGACACGATTGGGGTCATTGAACCACAGTTGCCTATGGCAACGGCGTCAGGATCCAAAATGGCGGACGTGATTGAAAGCTCGCCTGCTTTGGATGTTAATCTTGATGAAGAAAATTATTTCGACGATTCCTGCCACATTGATACTCCGGTGACTGGAAAAACGATATTTTGCGGCTCTTCTAAAGAAGATGTGGAGTACGCCAAAGTCTTCTGGAAGTCCATAACTCTTCAGCCGCCGATGGAATCTCGGCTTGTGTCCGGAGACACTCGACAGAGGCTGAAAGTCGCCAGTGCTTCGTTTCAACGTACGTGTTATATATCAAATTAAGGAAATTCTGCTTATTTCTTCGTGTTGGGAATGGGTAGATTGTCAATGATACAAGTTTGAAAGTATTAAAGTTAGGGACTGTACGATATTTATCAGGGGGGGAGGGCTGGTGCGTTAGGGGGGGAGGGCCATGTTAATTTTTTTTGAGCTGGGGGGAGGGCCATGTTAATTTTTTTTAAGATAGGGGGAGGGCCATGTTAATTTTTTGAAAGAATAGTTTATACTATTTTTGTTTTGATATCTTGACATGGCCCTAAAACTGATAAAATAAGCCTTCTGAATAGCCTAAAATGCAACAGCTTCCGGGGGGCTTCGCCCCCCTAAGTCGCCCAAAAAGTGGCGCTGCCCTGGACCAGCGTTCCCGCCAGGCATACGTCATTCCGTCTTGGGACTTATTTTTTCTGGAAAGACGCACTCAGCTCGGGTGAGTGTGTCCATAAAAAATCTGAAAGAAAGGCTGACCTGTACCACCGGTGTGGAATCTTTTTACAAATCTATCTTTATAAGAAGGAATCCTACCTTTACAATTTATACTGGGGCATGGGCGGAGCGCGGCACGTTTTAGATATATTGGTAGCCGCCCAGAGCCGCCCGTGTCGTCTGGCAAGTTTCTTCCTCAACAATTTACTATTAAACGGTTTCCTCAACTACGCGCGGTGCGCGGTAATTATGCGAAGAATCCAAAGCTATAAACTTCTTTTTTTTTTTTACAACATTTCTTTTGTTTCATAAGGGCAAAATTTGCGGCAGAAAAGGGGCCGCAATATTGTTGTCAAGCGTCGATCCATGGCTGTGCACTCAATGGCACATGGCGCGGCACGCCCCCCTCCCCAGACGGACGGTCGATCGCAGCGCCCAGCACGTTGGGACGTCTTTTCTGGCTACTCCTTCAAGGCTACACCGGCACTGATCACTGCCAAAGACGCAGCAGATCGCCCTCCTTCGTATAATGTACATTTGTATAACGTTCTTGGTCTATGTAAAAAAAGAAATCCAGCCAAATATTTCACGCCGAAAACGGGGTTACCCGAGGTTGCAGGAAACGAACGCACGCTCCTGGAAAATGACGGCGCGGCCCGCCCGTGTAAAACCCGACCAATTTAATTAATTTGAGTAAAATCATCGGGCAAAATAGAAAAAAAAAAACACAAGGTGTGATGGCGTCGTTATTCTATGCTCTGGAAAAACTAATAGTATTTGATGCGGGAGGACGCACCATCGATCGCACGAGGAAGACATTTTTTTACTCAGTCAATGACGGAAGAAGTTTAGCAGGATTTTTCCATGGGTTGACAAACTCACTGGCTAGAGCCCTGTTTCGAAGCATCAATAACCCAAAATTTTCATATAGACATGTCTGGACAAATAATACCCGGGCCAGATCACGGACGGCTGATTCCCCGTGCTTATAGTTATTTTGTTTATTCTGAATAACGGGAGTAGAAAAAGGCAAACGGCATCCAATCTCAAGGGCATAATTTTCCTCTCAAATTGCAGGAAATTCTGCTTTAGAGGGTTTGAAAATCCAAATTTTCCCGGGGAGCATGCCCCCGGACCCCTGCCCCCAACGCTGTGAAAAACTCCTGGCAAGAACACTGGCTACACCAGGTGGACGCCGGGTGCCCTTGTGCCCTGACGTCTATATTACTTTAAGACTGTTTTTATCGGTTGTTTTTCTACCCTTTTAATGATGCCTGTCGGGGGGAGGGCCATGTTGATTTTTTTGGGGTGGAGGGGGAGGGTCACGTTAAATTTTTTTGAGATGGGGGGGAGGGCCATGAAAAAAATTTTTGATCGGACTTCCAACGCACCAGCCCTCCCCCCCCGATAAATATCGTACGGTCCCTTAAGCAGTAAAGTTTCTATGTGCCCCCTCTCCACTATTGCAAAATGTTTTTAGAAACAGTAAACAAGGGAGTGTTGTACATACAAGGCTTTTTAACTTAAGAGGATAGCATAAACTACGTATTTAGTGAGGATACTTTTGCTGAGATTCTTTAGAATTTACCATATATCAACTAGATACATGTCAACATAGGCGTGTACATAATAATTTGAGTGACCTTGCATGTTTGTTTTTCTTACAGCCAAAAACTTTGCCCATGAGCCAGTACCAGATTCTCCCAGTAAGTAAAGTTTCTAATGTTGTATTGTGTAACCTCTTGATGGTACTTCTTATAAGCAGAACATAGAATAAGATCACCTCATGTATCTACTACATGAAACATTTTGTAACATTGTCAACTTTCAACTAACCATGTAACTATTAGTAAATCCATCTGAGTTGGTAGAAATCAGTTTGAAACAAAGGTGAGCCTTAATAATAGCCTGGAGTCCAGCCTTGATCGCCAGCAACCTTTGGGATTGGACCAAAGCAAACAAGGCATGGACTTCAGGCTTGCGCTTTAATGTCCAACACAAAATTGGACTTGACCAAATTTTTTATTGTCCTCAAGTCCAGTCTTTGTTAAAGGAACGAGTAATCCACCACTTCATTGATGTAACTTTATACAGATAGAACTTGTGACTTGGTAAGCAGTAGATCATAAGTTAGGGAATTTTATGCTGCTCCCTGCGGCGTGAGCTCTATTTTATTTGATAAGATGGTTGTGAGACCCAGATGTAAATGACTTCATTGATGGTTGTTGTTGTTTCAGGATTAACACAGTTTCTAGAGGAGGCACACAGGCAAGAGCACGTGGAAGAGACAGAGAAAAGAAGACAGCTTGTGAGTACTTAATACATGTACAAAAACATGTATTAACCTAGTCGCCCTGCTACTGGGATTGCCATATAACAATATTTTGCACAGAAGACAGATGTGGGAGGGTTAAATTTAATACTAAATTTAAAAAGGTTAGAGCCATGCAATTGCTGTCACTCTTTGTGCTTTTGGGAAGAGTTGAGCTTACAGATTATTTGTACGTATATTTACAACATTGCATAATTTAGATCAATCTGGCAACTTTCAAGGTTACTGTATGATGGGCAATACTTTCACCAAATGAAGTACTAGTATAGGCAGAAGTCATATTGATGCTTTTGATATGCATATGCTGCATGTAATGATGTTGGCAATTCAAAAGTAGATTGTAGATACCCCAGTAGTTCACCTGACATGACTGCCCCCTACTGACTTACCTGCAAAGTGCATGTAAAGTATACCTGTGATCAGTACAGAATGACTGAGACTGACTTGTAGTACAGAATTACTTGATCCAATTGCAATGTACAAGCCACACATGTAACAGTGCACAATTTGAATTTTTTAGAGTGTCAAGAAGGAACAACAACAACTACTTCTTCAGAAACAGAGAGAGGAAAGAATGCAGGTAAGATGTAGACAGTGTATACATGTGTTTAATAAAAGTATGAAATAAAAGTATTTTATATCTTACATACTTTTCCAGAGATTCTGTACTAAACGATTTTTCTCATAATGACCTTTATTTTCCTTCATTGACAGAGAGAAGAAATATTGAGAGGTCACAAGCCAAGGCAAAGAACAGAGCTCATACACTTGTGAGTACGGTTTCAGAATTTATGCTAAGGATTTGATATCAGGGCAATAATTAGTCTCACACAAGTGTTCTACTAGCAAATATTGGTACTGCATATAGGTTTGAATCATTATTACTGTTTTTGTAGGATGTTGGGCCAAATTTTGATCCAAAATATATAAAGAAATTAATGTTCGTTTCTATAAGAAAGGTAACGTAATAAATGTCACCTCTTCTTGTTTCCAGACCTACCAGCAGTGATGAGGAACAAGAAGAAGACCCCATGTTGGAGCTGGACAAATTTGAACACGCAAAAGGCCTTCAGGACTTAGACTCTGACTAGTGTCAAGAATTGATATTACTAGATAGGCTTTTTTTTGTTAAAGGCTATTATAGAATTATGATTTGACTTTCACCTGTTGTTGCTTTACCCAATTTAGAACTTTTTTAGAATCAAGATTATGCAATCATCTTGATATAGATTTCAAATACAGTAACAGTATGTTTGTTGCTACATTTGTACTGTTGTTATTTTGAATTTGCCAACCTTTGATAGTTTTAATAGCTATTGTAATATATCAATAGTTCCAGTATTATATGATTTCTTGTCCAAGGAGTTTAACCAGCATATGATGTTAGGTATTAAAGTAAGGTTCTGTGTTTCAATGATAACACTTGTACACATTGTAGAGGGACACTTTCTTTTTATTATCATTCTCACATTTTCTTAAATATATTATCCATTACAAAACATCATCTTTGAATACTGGTTATGTTTACGTGTAGTAACATGCAGATTATCATTCCACCGTACACCAAAATAGAGCATCATCTAAAAAATCACAAATTCTCAATGCCACATCACTCAGCACTATACAAGATATTCTAAATACTCCATCATCAAGTCTCATAAATTTATTTTCAAATATATATTATTGTCACAACACTCAACAGTATACATTGTAAAAAATCTGATATTCTTAGTACATTTTCAAGGCTCATATATGACAGTTCTTTTCCAACTATATATCAAAAGAATCACTAGGATTCACAAACACTGTTAGTTGACAATTGCTACTTTACTACTACAAATGTACATTGTCATTGTGCTACTTTATTACTACATTGACATTTCACAATTGTCTACTTTACAAGTCACAAGTCATTATGGCTTCAAAATTCTTCAAAGGCAAATTCAAGAAGTACAGTATCAAATGAACTAGCAGCATTGCAAATTACTGAAAATAATTTTAGCCAGTAATATACATCAATTTTGGCACCATTTTTTCATTATAGAAATATATTTTATTATAAACATTGAGCAAATCAAAGGATTGCAAACCTTAAATGCATCTGTAGACTTATATTCAAGTACATAGAAATATTGGGTTAAGAAATTTGAAAAGCATACATCAAACTCATTGTACATGCATATAGTGGTATATAAGAGCCAATCTTGTCATTGTAACTTACATTTTTAATTTTTTACCTCTGTACAAATTTGTTTGTAGAAATGGGCAGTGTAGGCACAAATCTATACTCAACGGCAAAGACAAGGCATTAGCCACAGGACATCACTGTTGACAATATAGTTGATTCTCAAAAAGTTCTTACATATGCAATACAACAGCACATCAAAGACATTTTTGTGACAATTATCAATGTGTCATTCCAAAAATCGTACAACGTATGTGACTGTGTCTTTACCTGTATACTTGTAGTCCCTATCCTAGAGATACTGTAAATGATGAAATATTCACAACGGTTTTATGTTTGCGGTTTTCACGATGAAAAGTCAAAACATCCACACAAATGCTTCTTCTGCCCGCCTACCCCATTGTTTCCAACATGAACTTAAAGCCACAGTGAACACTCCAATTCTATGCTAACAAGAAATCAAATCCCCACAAAGTTAAGGGCATTTACAGTACTCGAACATGACCACACCATATTAGCCAGTTTAAGAGTTGTCAATCAAATACTGTAAATGCATTTAAGTTAGCGGGATTTAATTTCGCGGTAGCGGGAAAATGGACTTTTCGAGGTGGTTTTAATTTCGCAGTAGCACCATGCACTGTAGTCTCTTACTGTTATGGAAAAATGTTTGTGGTGGTTTTAAATTTGCAGTGAAGCAGCCGCCGCGAAAACCGCGAACATTAATCCCCTGCGAACATTTCTGCATTTACAGTAAATGGTTACTGAATATCCAGCTCATGGTCCTCCATGTCGTACATATCCTTGTACTTGTCAAACAGCACGGTGAGCTCAGCGATGTACTTCTTCTGTAGGGCTTCCACCTCCTCATCTGTCGGGTTCTCATTCTTCTCTACGGGGATCGGTGTGCCCACTGGGAACAAACAAGAGATGGCAGACTTCACCCCTTACCCATTATGCTTTAATTTGCAACCCTTCCAGTCCCACAGACAGAAATAAGCTCTAATTTCACGGGTCTTAGCGGCAAGTGTGCAGATGTTGACACACTGGCAGTACCAAAACCGAAGGCTTTTTTTGCATCTTTAGACAGATAAGCCGTGAGGCTCGGTGGGCGTCACTCCACAGTCATGGGGGCAGGGGCATGGCAAGTATCGAAATCAGGATTCTGATTCCAACGCTCTAGTCGTTGCGCCACACAGACACCCCAAATAAGCACTACTGAGGATATATTTTAGTGTAGTTCCTATGTACAAAATGTAGAATATTCACTAGACGAACAGACCTAATATGTAGACGTATGCTGACGGATTACAATTTGCAACACCTGACGGATGCTGACGTATGTTGACAAATGCTGACGGATCCCAAAAACCATCACGGATCCCAAAAAATGACGGATCCCACTTACATCCGCAACGCATTCGTAGGTATCCGTAACTCACGGTGGATGCAAACACGGAACCCGTATACTTACGTGCTTCGTGACGGATGCTAACACTGCATCCGTATGGATACTTCCTAAATTACGGACCCTATACACATACGTAACGCATTCGTTGGTATCTATAAGTCACTAACGGATTTAAACATTGCATTCGTATGAATACTTTACTTTTAACGTAAACAAAAGCATACGCGGTCAGGATTATTGTTTATCAGCAAAAACTGTTCAGATGCAGACGTATACGAATTCGCAACATCCTGACGGATGCTAACGGGTCCCCTGACGGATCCCCAAGATTACCAAAAGTCACGGATCACATACACATCCGTAACGCATTTGTTGGCATCCGTGAATCGCTGTGAATGCAAACACGGAATTCGTGTGCTTACGTACTTACTTTATGTATGCGTGGCTAGCACTCTTGTATTTGAGCATATATCTTATTTTTAGATTGGTCATATCTTTCCCCCTTTTTGTACCTCGGACACCACAGTTTGTAATGTCAATACAAGGGGGACAATCCACGTTACGCTAGATACCAGGATACTCGGATTCGTAAGGATGCGAATTTTTTTTTTTCTGCATTCGTGGCAAGATTACCAACAATGCACTGCTCCAGTGGATTGCTCCAGTGGAGGGGATTCCATTGGAGCAGTGCATTGTTGGTAATCTTGGGATATCTTAAATATGCGACTCTGTATTTTTTTGCATCCGTACATTGGGACGGTGTATTGTGGGTAATCCAATCGTTGTCTCTCTGACCAATAAGACTGCACATCAGTCAGTTTAAAAATAAAGCGGAGATAGTCAGCGTTGTCCGTGAGGACCGCAATCTTTTTGTACCTCAAACTTTGAGTTTTGAAACGTTGAACTCGGGATATGGATTTGTACACACGTGTGTGAACTTCTGTAGTAGGGTGATGTTGAGGCGGTGATCAAACTCAAGTGGCAGTCGACGGACGGGACGGCGATCGAGGGACTGAAACAGCCAGCCCTGTTTTGTAGTTCGGCGTCCTGGGGCTATTTTACATCACTGTCCTGCGGATCTCACGGCGAGGTATGTTTTATACAATGATTGTTTCCAAACAATACCCGCTTTGAATTCGTCTTTGTGACTACATTCCTTGTTGGCTAGTAGTTAGTAGCGCTTTTGGTATGCTTGGGCTGAACAGAAACTTCGTATCAGAAAACGACATAACGGAGCCTTACAAAACACAAGTCACAAGCATGATACTTGCTGAGTAACTGTTGACTTATTTGGGAAAAATTTGAATCATCATCAAAACAGTACTTGTATACACATATGTTTGTCTCAAGCCTGGTATTTATTCGCATAGGAACATTCTGTTCTAACGGTGTTTACGTGTTTGTTTAAATGCGACGTCTCGTACACAATGCAAAGTCCGGCCGGGGAAGCAGATCACACCTTGTCACTAATTATGCAACGCTAGACTGTTTCTGCCGCGCCCTCCCGGGGGACTTTTTTGGTATGATAATGCGGAATGTAACGGTGATAATGGCGATACCACAATCAGATGCATTTGTTCCTGTTGTATAACAAGCCATTCACCATTTCTTTTCATATACATCCTAATTACTTTGACGGACGCATCCATCAAACATGGATGCTTTAGCTATCTCAAAAATTGACGGGATTATTCTTTCTCTTTTTCAGAAGGCGGGTCGACATTCTCTGGCCGTGTCAACAGCTGGGAGAACACTGGACTACAGGAAGGGCACAGAAGGAATTGAGCTGGGAGGGATCAGGGCGTAACTAGCCTGAAAAGAAGCGAAGCACTGTCACTAGTAGAAAGGAGACTTTGTGCTGTTGCGAGAAGCTCTACATACTGATACTATAAGTCATGTTAGTTGTACTTTACAAGCTGGATTCACTATCTGTTTCCTGTAGCCGGATGTGGAAATTCCTTAGAGTTGGACATCGCGAAGACTTTGATTTGTAATAGAAACAGATATTCGTAGAAGCAAGATTAGCCACAGACTCCCATGTCAGCTTTACATAAAAGTCAAATTGTATTCACGTTTGATCCTATATTCTATTTGGAAGTATAAGAAGTCATGTGATATTGGCGGTTAAAGGATTCAACTTTCCCTTAACATGATTAGATAACAGGGACTCTCTGTACATACCTGGTATAACCCATTCTTGTTGCAATATTGTATCTGTATACATATCATGTGGCAGACAGGATTCAGCCTCGATGACATTACGTCGTTTAGTTCTTCTCAGGACTGGTTTAGAATAAGATTATTCTGTGCATTATTTTCTATTTCAAATCGTGTTAGCCTTTTATAAGAAAGTAATTGGGCACACATGATATTGTGATTTGTCAAATGTGCGGAAAATTCATTGAAGTGACTTTGTATCTGCAGAAAATCCCGTTTTGGATTCTTTATGATCTGATCATACGAAGAAATCCCTAAAAAACGACTTTGCATCCGCGGCAAATGCCGCATTGGGATTTCTTAGGATCCGACCATGACAAATATACGAGGAAAATCCTATAAAAACGACTTCGCATCCGCGGCAAAGGCCGTTTTGGGACCCGTTCATTCCAGGTATTCGAAGAAATCCTTTGAAAAACGACTTCGCATCCGAGGGAAATACAGTTTGGGGATTCTTTGCGATCCGATCATTCCAGGTATTCAAAGAAATCCCTAAAAAAACGACTTCGCATCCGTGGAAAATCCCATTTTGGGATATGTTTGAGTCTTTTCATTCCGGATCCCAAAAATCCAAATTTCGGATATTTTAGGGATCCAACTCGAATCCGTTTGCATTCGCTAGCATATGTTACAAATACGCAAATATCCCTGCTCGAATATGGCTACATCCGATACCCTTTCCCCCAGTGATTGTAACCAGTATTGCATATTATCCTGTTCATGTCAAATTCTATTTGCATTGTCTTTACAGGGCTAGCCCTTTGTAATACTAATGGCCACAGGCTAGTTAGGCAACCCTGGCTATGCATGCTGAACAGCCAAACCAGTTAGTAAGTAAATATGGCAATATATGCTATGGTAAGATAGTTTGAATCACGTGCAGAAACAAAACAGACAAAGATAATAACAAAGCAGAACTCTGAAAGAGTTATCAGAAAGCAGATCATAATAAGGGAATGCTTATAATGACTACAAGCAACAAATTTGAGAACTGACTCCATACCGATTGTGTGGATGGGTTTCCGGTAAGGCACGATGCCGAAGGTGTACTGGAACACGCCGCGCCCGTGGAACAGCGGGGTGGCGAAACCCGTGAACTTCTGCAGCTTGGTCTGGAAACTCCTGATGAACGACCCGGGCGGGTTGTTCAGCTGGGTGTAAATCTCGTTTTCACCAAAGGAGTAAACAGGAACTAGGTCAGCACTATGGGGTGAAAGAAAACAACATGTTTAAGTGTTAACTTTACAATCATGTTTTATCAGATAGAGCTAAACATTACTTGATAAAGCTAGTAGCATGGCAGCTAGTAACCCTGTCTCTGGGCTTGGGCTGTCTCCAGCTTAGCATTTTTATCCGTCCCACTCATTGTTTGGGAGCCCATTTTTTTTTTCCTAGTTAAATATGTTATTTTAAGCTTATGAAAGTATATTTTCAACAGCTTCATGTCAATTTTGTGACGAATGAGGTAAAATTATTTTCCATCCCAACAAGCAAATATCCGTCCCGGGATAAAAGGACGGTTCCTGGAGACAGCACTGCTCTGGGAAAAGAAGTTTGGACTTTTGGGGCTTAAACTCCCTGGAGCACTAATTTGAGATCGGCGGGCTGACTGCCTTGGGCCGAATAAACTGGCTAGCTGCCCGATCCTGTCTGGCATCCAGGGAAATCTTCTTAGCAACAGACAAGTCAGATGTAGCTGACAACAAAATTGTTATGTGGCTGGCCATGGCTTCAGTCTGTAATCTACATAGCCCCTGTGAAAACAAAAGAATAGAATAGACAGTATAAAACTCACCCATGCTTCATAGCCATCCTGATAAAGCCTTTGCGTCTCTTGATAGTCAAAGTACACTTCCCAGGCATGGCATCCAGGGACTCGATGGCACCTCCTGCAAGTTTAGAAAGTTGAAAGTGAGTCATAGTAAATGTAATAGATCTTTATTAAAGTTCATTAATTTCTGTGGACACTAGCACACTGCCATGTAACAAAACAAAGTATGAAAATTATTACATTGACTTTACCAACAGCTTCGGAAAAAAAATGATGTGCAACTGCAGATGAGTGCAGATGGCATGCCAAACTACATACAAATGTGGGAAACGGAACATAGAGATACAGATACAAACACACATCACATCTACCGATCACAATACTCTGTCAACGGAGGTTACCCCTGGTCACAGAGTAAAAAATAATTATGTGTGCCTACTACTAAGTGTGTAGTAGGCACACAGACAGCATCACTGAACAAAGGAATGCAGTGTGATGATTTTTCAGAAGAGAGATCACCAGGAAAGCTGCAAGCATACAACCACCATACTGTTTCATATCAACAACAGGACATTTCCCTACCAACAACAATGACGGCAGCATTGCCTGTCCCTTGTCTGGTCAGAATCCATTCGACAGACTCACGGCTCACAGCACAGCATCCTATAAAGAAAAATGCAGATACAAACTTAAATTGTTGCAGTTTTTCAGTATATAAATATATGTTACCTAATGCAATCTTAACACCAAGTTTTGTTTTCTGCCCACTTAACCCCAGGGAAAAGTATTTAAAAAGCTTCTTTCAATCGTTAATTGAAAACCTCAGCAAATACTCTATACTCATTTTCTACCTTCTGCAAAATTAAATCCCCGCAAACTTAAAGGTGTTTACAGTATGTCCCACTTTGAAGCAAGTAGCTTGGTGGTCTGAAAAGTATAATTCAATTTCTATTGATCTTACTTTCGTGTTGTAGATTTGGTTCTAATCTTACCACTGGTCATCACGTAATCTCTGTGCCACGGCATCCAGAAGATTCCCGTCAGGATCAGCAAGTGGGGACGGATTCCGGGAAACTTCTCCGAGAAGTTTGTCCCTTCCGTACCGAAGTTCACAAAAGCCCCCGCACTCAGCACGCCATGCGGATGGAAGCCAAAAACGTAGTTCTTCTCCGGGTCCAGGTCTGCACTTTTGACGAGCTCCATGGGGAAGTATTCAGCCATGTATTTCCAAAGGGTCCAGTTACGGACCCACTGGAAGCGCCGGCCCCCCCTGTGGGGCGTGTTGATGTCGTAGAAGATGACCCAGGTGGCGTACAGTACGGAGAACCACCACCATCGCGTGAAGAGGAGAACGACAGCCAGGATGCAGCAGGAATGCCCCAGGAGGAGGAAGCACAGACACCACTTCAGCACTGCGGCAGTCTGCAGGCGCCGCTTCATGGGGATGTTCAGGGGGGCAAACTCGATGCCGAACATCTTGGACAATCCTTTTCAACACTAGACAAAGATGCAGATTGGTCAGAGGTTTTTAGAAAACTGGTGTCAAACTGAACGTTTTACTGAAATGTACACTTACTGAAACAAAAATAAGTTAAATTTTTCTCCTAAACTGAAAACTATAATTTACGCTATTATATATATGAGGTAAAGTTACTCTCCAAGCAGAGGTTGGTGGGAAAAATCGTGAGCTTTTCCTTTTATCGATTTTTTTTTTCGACCAAAGGTGGGAATGACAGTCGAAAAAAAAATTGATAAAAGGAAAAGGTCACGATTTTCCCCACCAACCTCTGCTTGGAGAGTAGGTACTAGACTAAGTAAAGTTACACTGCTATTCATTGCATTGGAACTATTGTTGATGTGCACCAAGTCACGTATTTCTCATACCGGAAACATTTAAACACTGATTCACAATCGAGACACGTGGTCCCTATCACCTCACGCACTAGGTCAGTACATTCTTGTAGTGTATATTCTATATTTGCAAACGTCTACGTGGACTGGAATATAAAATTTATATTCCAGTATTATACACAGATAACGTTACCAAAGTATCATCTCCGGTCAAAAGATAGAAATTCAAGTCACAAGTAGTAGGAAAAAAAGATGATAATTTCAGAAAAATTTCCGTTTGTCAGAAACCTTCTTACAAAAGATACCTGATCTTTAGGTCGAGACTAGTGATCTTTGCCCCCCATAAACTTTTGCACCTGAAGGCTTGTTTATCAGTTTTTCCACTCCAGTCAATAATACATGCATGAAAACAACGTAAGTTCAGCTCTCTTCTACACGGTTTACATCATAAACATCACGACAGTGTGGTCTATATATTGTTTGAAGGTAAAAGTAGACTTACGCCCAGGAAAAAGTGCTGACGAACGCGAAGCACGTTCCCGACGGCGACCTTACTGTACTCCACAGCGACCTTAGCACGTACCGAAACAACAAGACAGAGATTCACCTTTGCCCTCATCAGGTCCAGACGGTTCCATTCAACATCATAGGGATAAATTGGATAAATTTGGCGATTGCAATAAGCTAACATGAACCATGAATGTAAAAATAAATGAAGTAAATATCATTAGCGTCGATGGAATATTCTTAACGGCACTATCATGCATCATTTTAATTAATATTTGAATGATATTTTACTCTAATCTACTTTACTCTTTTTTGAATGGTACCATCCATTGTTGTGATGTGAACCTGCGCTTTACAATATTTCCGCTAGGGGAACTTACAGCAGGACACAAAGAAAGAGGATACAAAAATGCAACGTTTTTACACGTTAGGAGGATATGATAACAGTCTATATGCAATATTACATCTGTTTGTGCAAGAATGTGAAAGTTTAAGACCAAAAATAGCAACCATAGACATTGGTTATGCTTACGCAAGTTTATACTTTTAACATCAACTTCCCTCCGCAACGAAATCCCATATGGTCTAGTGGTTAGGATTTGGCGCTCTCACCGCCAAGGCCCGGGTTCGATTCCCGGTGTGGGAAGATCGTTGTTTTTTGCACCTGAACTTTTTACTCTTTTACCTGATGGCCTTTTCTTTAGGTAAAACTGCATTTCCTGGACTTTTTTAAATTTTTTTAATCTTTGGTAATTTTTTTATTTTTGATAATTGGTAAGTTAAGTGCTATCAATACTACTTAAACAGAATATCAGTAAATCAGTAATTCAAATACAACACCAAATACTGTATTGTATGATTGAATATATATTTGTACGCATCATATAATTTGAAAACATACAAACTACATCATATCTTAACGATAGCGGTAGCAATAGGTGGGTCGCAATGCTTATTCAACCCCTTCTACTTCTACCTTGCGATTTATATATGGGACTGCATGACGAATATATACATGTATGTGTTCACGACATAGAGAAAGAACAATATATACTCAGAAGAGTTCTTGACATTGAATATAGCCTATGTCTTCGTTTTACACAATCGTATTATACGGTTTACACTGTCCTCGTCTTGTAGTGGTACATGTGCGACACCTGTGCCGCTTGTCCTACAGAATCGTACACAGTTTGGACTGAATGCTGCGTCTGATCCGCCCGTGTATCGGCGTCTGCTGATGTCCCATTTTCTCACCTAACAACAAAAAGACACTTTGATATTAGCAAGGAAGCTACGGCCAAGCTATGATAGAGGATGAAGTTTGAAACTTTTGTTGAACACATATATGTCTATTTACGTACATTACGTCAAGCGTCCGAAGATCACACGGTACTCAGAGTAATTGAATCAACACCACTCCTGCAAAAGGTAGACGTAAGTGAAACTGAAACTGTACATGTGAGATACATTTTCCTTGTTTTGAAGGATTGTATCAAACTTCATCAACAAAAAGTTTAGTGTTTAATACAGGACTTTCCAATACTTCTCGTCGGTAATGTAGAACCCAAGCAATTTGAATCATCACACACATAGCATACAAAACAACCAAATGCCATCTGTTACTCACCATTACTTATAACAGAACTGGTGAAGTTCTGAGTGGAGTGGTAGTCGTTATCATCAGTATAGTGCATCCGGAGAAGATGTTCTTCCTCTATCTGGGCTACATCTGCAAGAAAAAGGATTCAGGAATTGAATCAAAACGTTTTCAGAAATCAGAACAGAAGAGTTGGTTGACGGTGCTGATTGAAAGTGAAACATTGTGTATAAGTATGTATATGGGAAAAGGATATGGTGAATTGCAAGTCACGATGTGGGGAACGAACTTCACTCCGACTCTTGTGAGAGCGTGATAATCGTTCGATCGATCAATGGATGGATGGATGGATGGATGGATGGATGGATGGATGGATGGATGGATGGATGGATGGACGGATGGATGGATGGATGGATGGATGGATGGATGGATGGATGGATGGATGGATGGATGGATGGATGGATGGATGGATGGACGGATGGACGGATGGACAGATGGATGGATGGATGGACGGATGGATGGATGGATGGATAGAAGGATGGAAGGATGAAAGAATGGACTGAGGATGGATGGATGGATGTTTTTAAAATGAACTAACCCGCGGTGGAATCGGTGGGCAGACCCAGTAGTTGATTATTCGTGGCGGCACTGGATTCCACAAAGTAGGTGTTCATCAGTCCCTTTCCCTTGATCTCAGTAGGACCACGTGACGCACAGACAAACCCACGTCTTTTTATCAACCTGTTAGATGAAAGATTTATACAAAACGACATTGAGTCATACCATCAAATGTCACATTCCAAACTCAAGGGGAAGTCAATAAAATTTCAGGAGGACAAAATTGTCGGCAAACAATGATAACACACAAACTTCCTTTTTCATCTCTGAACTTCAAATAGATTGAAAAAAAGGTTTGATATTTAAATGATATATTGTCCTGTCAGACGCCGATGTTCATAAACGATACATACATGTATTTACCATGAAGTGCAAGAAACATTAAACTTTGCATACTTATTACAATTTCTATAAACAAAAACAACTTTGCCAAGTAGAAACACTCACTTGTATGTTTTCATGCTGATGTGCACTTTGCCGGGTATCCCATGACTCTCCATCCGTGACGCGGTGTTGACGGTATCCCCGAACAGACAGTACCTCGGCATCTTCTCCCCCACCACTCCCGCCACGGTCGGGCCAGAGTGGATTCCTACCCGGATCTAGATAAACAAGAAATGTTTTTAAAGAAAGCTGCCCACACAAGCTCACATGGTGGTGAGGATGAAATGGTGACAGAAGATGTATGTGTGTGTAAGTATAACACATTGGCACAGTGCCTTACTGTAGCAGAAAGAGACTCTCTCGTAGAGAGAGAGAAGATTAGGATAAAGACCGCGAACAGAAACGACATCGTCGACGAGCCGAGTGACAGTACAGTGACAAATTGGCCAACATTCCTGGTGCCGTTCATACTACTTGCAAAATGTGCCCAAATGATTACATATATATATATGTATATGTATATGTATATGTATATGTATATGTATATGTAGAACACTGATGACGCATTTAAATGCTGTTGCAAATTTGTATACGACGCCAGACTGGCATGGAACGCGCTTGAGTCGCTTGCGCGCTTGCAATTTAAAGTGCTTGCCGTTAGAGCCTCTTCTACTTAATAGTATACTACTCCTGTCCTGACCTCAATATTAAAACAGAATTAAAAGAGTCGGAAGAATTGTACAAAAATCCTAATTTCAAGGTTCGTTCCCCTTGTGTCGTTATTATCTACAAAATCTGTCACAAGTAGTGCTGTAATGATGCAATCTAATTTGTACATTTTAGATATCGGTACAAATCAAAGACTCCCAAACCTGAAGGATTTTTCCAGTTGCAGGTGACTTGACGTTGGCAGCCGCTAGGTGCATGGCTAAGCCCATGTTGACAACTCTCTCCGCATGTGTGCGGGTGGGGATGGGCAGGCCTCCGGTAACCATGTAAGCATCGCCAATGGTCTCAACCTAGAAGTATACTTTACAGTAATGTTTGTTCTATGCAACAGACAGTAATGTCGACATATCAACTTTCATGAAAGGTGTGGTAAATCTCACATTCCATCAGACAGCGATTGCGTTACGACCTTGCTGCAACCTTAATCGGACTTGTGTGATAGTTGACGTTCTAGTTGGCATACATTATGCAAATGAAAAAGTATGACTCAAAAGAGGACACAGCATACAGAACGTGAAGAAAAATATTCGTCTTTTTATCCATGAAATTCGTTGAGCGTTCTGTCAAATCACTAAGTCCCAGTGCTAATGGAATAGAGGTGTTCTAATTTTTGGCACAATATGAAATATAGAAAACATCCCATCCCACAACAAGAGCAAATCATCATTCTTGCATTTGATATCACCCTTAAGATCTTCTGTAGTACCGTGATGATTTATATGTAACCAGATGCCTCTTAATGGTGTAAACAAAAGTTAACAAGCAGTATGATACTATACAGTTCCCCAATATTCCTAAACCACTAGCGGAAGATCGCCCACCTTGTAGACATCGTGCACAGTTGTGAGTCTGTCGAACCGCATGTACATCTCGTTCAGCATGGTAACGACCTGAGTAGGCTTGCATTCGCTGCAGATGTTTGTAAAGGTGACCACATCACTGAACAGGATCGTCACCTCGTCATAGGAAGCTGAACAAAAAAGGACAACTTTCTTACCACAACATTCACATGTTCAGGGCAACATATATCTTTTTTTTGTTGCTTTAGGACAGGCGGAGACAACGTAGCCCTTCAGTGAAGTTAAGTTATTTAAACAGTGCCACATACAAAGTAGAGACGGAAGGTAAAGTAAGCGTTTAACCTTCCCGACCGAAGTTAGGTACCCATTTCTACACCTGGTGGATTGAGGATGGTCGTGTTAAGTGCCTTTCCCAAGGGCACAACGTCGGGGCACGGCGAGTTTCAATCCCGGGACCTCTGTAGGCTCAGAGCCCAAGCAGTTTAAATATTACGCCACACACGACGCCAAACATGCATGTTGTAAGACGAAATATATTCTATTTCAAATTGCTCCAGGTATGATCATAAAATAAAAGAGCTCTTTAAAGAGGCCACGAAATTCCACACAAGTTTCTCCACGTTCATTGAGAAAACTGCTCTACTCCTAACACCACAAAACCCTCAAATTACAGAAAAGGTGGGATGTTTCGTCTTCCACTGTCTCCGAAAAATAAGCCGTAACTAATAACTCATATTCAAAGTTAGCAGTGTGTGACTAGAGTCACGCTACATTGGTATACCCTGTTTGTCTATACCTTTTCATGTTACCTGCAGTATAGCCTACGGGCAAAAATTTGCCATAAAACTTTTACTTAACTTTCACTACGTTTAAAGGAATATCCATATCGACTTCAACCATATCGTCCGACATATATATCAAAACTCACCTCGTAACTTCCGAGTTTAGCCATCTACCATGGCAGACAATACTTACGTCATAATCTCGTAAGTACAATCACCATAATAGGAAAAATGTAGAACAGTTCTATTATAGTGATTGTACTCATGTAACTATTACAGTTAGTAGCGTGTGAAAGTTAAACATACTGTACCTGCTTCTACCTTCTTCCCGTCCCTCAGCTGTTCTGCGACAGGCCTGGGCAGCATGGTCTCCAGAAGTTTCTCTGTTTTCTTCTGCATGGCCTTCAGCGCGTCTGACATGCCCCGCAGTTCCTCCTTCTTCATCTCCAGCTGCTTGGACAGCTCTGCCTCAGCTTGGCGCTGAGCGGGACAGACAATATTTATCAGAAGTGTGGATACTGTAATTTGCTAGAAAAACGCGATTCGTATATAGCCTAGCCTCCGCCAGGCCGTCCTACGGGGTACGAGGATAGTATAATTCGGAAAAATATCGAAAAATTGGCCAGAGGAATAAGGTTCCCCTTCGGCCGAACAACTCCTCTGGTAGTAAAACTCCTCTGGAAAAAGATTCTACCTTTAAAAAATAATAGACAGCGTTACATAAAGTAGCTAGTCAGTCTGGTAGAGAATAATATAGATTACCTTGTCATTCAAGTTGAACATACGGATAACATGGTGTAACTGCACGTTATAAAGAGTACTGATTAGAGCAACAACAAACCATTTTGTAAAAAGCATGGTTAAAATAATACATATCACTACAGGCAAACCGTGGCATCAAACAAATCTAAGTAACGTTTACCTGTTGATTCAGCAGTACAAAGTCCCTGAGGACGTCATGCAGCGCTATGTCTGATAAATGCATGTTCATCTCCTCAAGTTCTGACAGACTGGTCACTTTGGGAGAACACATGAACACCATGCACTGGTGCTGGGACAGCCAGATCATTTGACCTGCGATAAAAAAAAGGATATTGATAACATGTCTCTTTTGTATCGATATATTGATCGTTTGGTATCAAGACAATATGTATGCTCACAAAGCAATACATTTTCACCAGTATCCAGTAAATGGTTGTACTTGGGAATAGTGGTAGAGAACGTGCCACACATTTTGAAAGCATTGGAAGTGTTTTTGACTACTACATACTGAAAAAGGATGTCGATTGATGTCCTGTTATTTGTCCGTTTGGTAGACTTTGACGTACTAGTAATGTTTTTGTCCGTGGGTGTGTGTTTCTAAAGATACTTTGGATGGATTTGTTTGGAATTTGGCAAATCAGCAGTTATTCAGGTCCCGATGATGCATGGCGATTTTGAGCACAGTACATGTAGTTAAGTGTAGAATCACACCGGCCGGGCAACGTCCTTGGTGCTGAAACGGAGGTCCTCCGTGCCAGAGACCGCCCGTCCTTCTCGTGTCCGAGTGCGAAGGCCGGGGTCGTCAGAGCTTGTCCCCAGGCGGCTTGGAAACCTCGGGCCGACAAGAGGTTTTTGTCGTCCGTCGAGGCAGAGAGGACGTGCGGGTAAGCACTTTCTAATCTTGAAAGTAGTGTGGTATTGCCCGTGAAAACAGCTCTTAGTCTGTACATATACGTACCTCTTAGGATAAGAGTTGGCCTGCCACCCCACGAAGACGGCATTTTCTCCCGTCTGGTCTCCAATATAAACTGGCTGCTGATAGAAGTACGAATATGCTCGATGTAGAACGGGATTTCTGGATGAAGGATGTGGAAGAAGAAGTCCATCCTCGCCCCGGGAAATCTCACAGCCGGGAGGTACTTCTGCACGACCGTTCCGAGCTGTTTGACATGGAGCTGGAAAAACCAACGAGAAAACAAGAAATTTCATATCTCTTTGGCTCTATGAAATAAACTTCTTTTCAATTTCTCGTCTTATACATTACTGTGAATTTCTCTCTAGTTCTGTCCATGTATTTTCCTGACAGCTTAAAGGAACAACTTTGGAGCCGGGTCAAACCAATTGCAACCTTCCCATCCTGCCAGTTTCCGGTTACACCATTTCTACTCTGCATTCTGCAATATTCACTGATAACTACGGACATACATAGTGACAAACACACAGACCAAAAACAATACCTCCGTTTTCCCGAATGTAATTACAACAGTTGCAGCCCAAACAAATAACAGCATATGTAACCATTATGCACAATTCATCCATAAGGCTACGATGTAACCACGAATAAGATGGGCGGGCGCAAAAGGTAGACAAGTATTGGCAACGTTAACGTAGCAAAGGTACGACATGATTACATATCAAAACGCCATCAAATCACCTCTTCGTCAAACATGATATGAAAGGGTAAGATTTCACAAAAAGTCTTGCTGTCCATCAAGAGTTGCTCAGGATAAACAGCATCAAACGTTTCGGGGACACATCCGTCCATCACGGCATCTCTTATAGAGGACCACCTGTCCATGGCGAGCAGTCGGGCATCTCCGGTGCTATTCTGAAACAAAGGTACGAAGATATAATGTTATTTCTGCACAACCTAATGTTGTTAGTTCTACTGTTGTTGTTGTTTGTTTATCTAGCTGACGTTTCCGTAAGCGCCAATAACCTTACTCTGGGTAATAATGACTGGTATTACTTCGCATTGCAGCTAGGTGTCGCTGCTGAAGAAAGCGATCCCAAACGTGACTGAGTTTATATCCCCCCTCGTGACTGGAGCTGATTTCTTGTAGAAGGAACGTCGGTACGTATCAATGAATGAACTATTAATTACAACATATGACTTTCATGCACAACGTAATGTAAAGTTATGACAGATTTTATGGATGCTATATTACCTAAACAGTAAAGGTTGGTATTGAATTTCCGTTTGGTATTGTTATGGTTACATTGGAATCTTCGATCATCATTTGCGATAGTCTTGTATACAAGTCAACAGCTTTACAATTTGAGTAATGACCATCATTCCGCCAGATGGTTCCCCAACTTTCCTGCTTTTTTTTTCTGTGAAAAATTCAATCAAAAAAGGCAGAAAAATGTAAGTTTATAAGACATGAAAATTGTACTTACCGTCTCATTAGTAAATCTCCGTTTAATTTTTCTCCCCCGTCCTTTGGTCCTTTTACATACTGTTTCCTTAATGGACAGGACAATGTGCTCCCGTTTTGCCGACCTGTCCTCCTCATACCTCTGACTCACTATCTTCATGTCTATCTCTGTATTGAAGAACTTCTTGGCGCAGCCTCGCACTTGTCCTGAAACATTACAACAGTTATATCGACAAATGGTGCCTTTTTAAGTACATGTTGAAGGTACATACCACAATATGCTAACGTGTGTGTGTGTGTGTGTGTGTGTATGTCTGTGTCTGTGTGTGTGTGTGTGTGTGCGTGTGTGTGTCTCTGTGCGTGTCTGTGTGTGTGTCTCTGTGTATGTGTGTCTCTGTGTGTGTGTCTGTGTGTGTGTGTCTGTGTGTGTGTCTGTGTCTGTGCAGTTCGTTTTCAGATCAAATTTACACTGATGGATTGTTGTCATCGTGTAAAAAGCATAATCGAGAGGTTGATGCTTATTTGAAGATGACAGCGATAGATCTGTGCTCTACATAGTTATCTAGGTGATCTAAATAACCAGGAAACCATAATTAAGTCATTACTGCTAATGCAGGTAAAATGAAAATGTATTCGTGACAATTGGTGCTCTTAAATGAAATCCCGAAAGTTTGTGCTTCTACTGAATCAGATGAAAAATGTTAACGAATGCCGGAGGAAACAGAAAAATGAATGCCTATTAATCTACGTGCAGTGTCCGTCCCTGAAGGCATACTGAGTTCTAGGTACGATTGGTGATCAATAAGTTTTCGGCCTCACCCAGAAAAAAAGCGCACAACTGAAGTTTCGAAGCATGGATGAGTATAAGGTATTTTATGAATGTGTTCCACAATTCAAATCATTTTGATCATTACTTTGCAGGCGACACCCAGTAACGGTAGGTAAGATAGAAGGAAGAAAACTTGGACAATTGAGCTGCGACCTGAGGTGTGCGGGTCACCTTGCTTTCTGCTGAAAGTCAGATTTCCACTTCTTTCTGGTCCAAAAAGTTTGACAATGTCATCAAATAATTTACAGCATGGGGAACTCAGCCCACACATGTCTGATCACAGTTCACCCTTGTTTCTCTCGCCACTTAACTACTGTAGTACTGATTTTCAAAAAGACGTTGCCTGGAAAATAGTGACTGCAATGATTTGAAATGTTGAGGATATTAATAAAGAAATGTCCAAAACGAACAGATACGGACTATGAACGCTGAGCATTCTCTCTTCTAACGATAGATTTAGCAGGACTTGATGTAACCTGTATCTCTGTTATATTTTGTCTGCACCTTACCTTCCTCGTGACCTCAATGAAAAGCGGCCTGCAGGACGATTTGAGCTTCTCATTAATAAATAAAGGTTCAAACAAATATTACAAAGTAGTGCCTCGAAATTTGAGTTGTGCTTATCATTTCTGGGTGAGACCGAGAACGTATTGATCACCCCTCGTACTTCCTCCCACCTATGATCATGTCAGTGAACTGCCCCTTCCTATCGCTGTGGTAATGCTGCCCACCTATAACCATGTCGGCGTATCCTTTTCTATCGGTGTAGTAGTGCAGGAGGATCTCCCCGTCCTGCCGCCGCTCCACCTGGAAGGAGGGTGCGTTCATCTCGGTGTAGGTGATGGTGAGGTACCCGTAGTGCATGTAGTCCAGGTTGTCCAGCATGTCCTGGAGGTTGCCGCCGAGAGCCCGCAAGATGGCGTCGTAGCCCGCTTCCATGCAGAAGTCTATGAAATATTCGCCATACTGCTGGAGAACTGTGCTGTCGTCCAGCCCTAACAGAAAACATGTTTGGACGTATCCTTACTAGTATATAAACGCGACGCTTTTTGTGCCGAGTATTATTTCTGCATAAATCTCAATGTATTACATATCAATAGAAAGCTCTGTGATTCCTATTCCTATGATTATGTTATCAAACGTATTAGGATTGTAATTTAACTCATGAAACGACCCACTCACGCAAGTAGGCCCGGTGCTCATTTCATGAGTTTGCAATCCTAATAAGTTTGATACCATAGGAAAGGGAACATAATAAGCTTTCTAGTGATATATATTACATTCAAATTTATGCAGAAATAACGGAAATATGATATACCAACTTTGATATATGAACTTTTTGTGCCGAGTTTAGCTTTAATTAAACAACGTTTCCAGCTGGATGTACAAAGATTAGGTGTGACAGATTGTTAGCGTGGCACGGCAGCAGCTGGTTACAGTGTAATACAACCAGCTGATGCCGTGCCGCGTGCCTGCGAAACTTGTGTGCTACCGGCCATATAGCTACAGATACGGATTCGAATGCAGAACTAGAAGAATGAAAAACACCTAAACACAACAAACACTGGACTTTGCCTTCTTCTGGGCCAATAATCTGCTCTTGAGATACTTTATTCTGAAACTGCCATTCTTTTTCAGTGCCACTAGCAGACAACTAAATGCTCTTTTTGGGAATTTTGATCACTATTGTTAAATACGATTATAAGTCAAGTAAAGTCAAAGTTATTGCTCAACAATTGTAACGGGAACATGTAATTTATAGTCTACATGAGTAAGATAACTAGCTATCTAGTAACATTAATCTGATATAATACAATGTACTAGTAGATTCTAGGCTATACAATAAGCCTGTTGAAAGAAAATAAAGAAAGGATTAATCTCTAGATCTTTAATCAAATGATACGATAGTCTTTCCTATCATATATAGGCGACCGTAAAGGTAGTCAAAATGCATGTCTTAGGCGTGATATAGGACTGCTTACCTAGTATACGAGATGCAGCCATGATCATTTTCTCCATGATGGCGTCATCGTAAGACGTGTTCATAAAGTAGGAGTCTTCCACTCCGGCAAGCTGTCTGTAATAAGAAATTGGCATTTCCATTGTCAAGTACAACCATATTTCGTGTTGTTATCCTAGCCTAATACCATCGGTTACATTCGTACTATTGCATATCTCTGTTCTGTCAAAGTTTTAAATAAACATAATGTCAACATTGATATGGGAACAAAAAAAAATCATCTCACCTGATATTTTCCCATTTCTCCTCTCCGTAAGTAGCCACCAAGTAGCCACGGAAAGCAAGGTTGATAACACCGTACTGAAATACATGGGACATTACATACAATGAGTGACGTGATATTTTTGACGAATTGACTGTGACTTGACGTGAAGTTCTTACGAATTGATATGTTGCATTTTCTAAATCTAAAAAAAAAGTTAATGTGTAATAAGATTTCTCCCGTGGAATCATTGCAATTGCTATCTGAAGCTAACCTGGGTACCATTCGGGTAGTAGTTTGCTCCTCCTATTGTCGCTTCTGGAATAGCAGAGAAGCGACTATATGGAGTGTATAATGAATGTCAGAGCAAGAAACGACTGTATAAAGTGTATAATAAACGACGGACTAAACTACTGTCCGGATGGTACCCAGGATGATCTGAAGCACCAAATAGTTCAGACACCGTTCCTGTGACATCTACACTTTCTTCGAATTCATAATGTAGAGTTCTTAATTGGTCCAGCGTTATCATTATACTTATCACCAAATGACTACCATGGCACCTAATGCTTCTTCGAAGTGCACGCTATTAAAGTTGTTTTGATGAATAATGAAGCCTACCACATAGAAAATAACAGCTTACCATCTATCTTCTGATGTTTAACGTCGCAGTTGTGGCTGTAGAAGAATACGAACGCGTAAACTGCATAAAATATACAGACGTTACAGCTGAATAACACATTGGAATAATGCAATTATTTTCTGGAAGAAGACACATTACAGAGATTGTCGTGATTTAATTTTAGCATACATGAATTGCTACACATCAAGGATGAAATCAGTCGACGAACACTGAAGTGAAAAGTCACTATTTACACGCAACGTATGCCTCAAGGGCAAACTCTGCCGAATCTATCCGTTTACAAGGTCAAGAGCATTTTAACTACGTACGTCACACCTTAGACTAGCCTTTAGTCCTTCACGACATGTTATTATCTTGAAAGCTTTTCAGTGTACGTACCAGATTGTGTTTGGCTTTTCTGAAAGATTAGCACCATAAAGTAGAGTGTTTTATGATGGTTTCGCAAAGTGACCAAATCGTACAGTATGTAGGCTAAGGCATGTGGAATGATGTTTGCTTTACCGGATTATTAGGTGCACTTTGAGTGTTTTACAACATTTCATGGCTGTAAAATGTTTTGCAACACCATTTAGCTGTAAGGTATAGGTGGAAGGTATAGGTCAAGGTTACGATCGGTATTCATGATACAGGGCCTTTCAATTGTTGCTTTCCTTCGTTTACCACAACTACTGTTTTTCGTTTGACTACGTTGGCTAATATAGGGAGAAAAACTTGCCAGGGGAGTTTTGCTACCAGAGGAGTTGGTCGGTCGCACAGGGGAAACATTTACCTTATAGTGGACTGACTCCTCTGGCTAATTTCACGATTATTTTTGCCGAATTCTACGATCCCCACACCCTGGTAGGAAGGCCCGTAGTGGAGGCTGATTGGCAACATCCCGATTATAAACATTCGAAACTCTTATTCAAAACTGTCATTATGCATTCGTCTCTAGCTCCTGTAGCGCTGAGCCTTGTCTGTATCTGCCGAATCATAGTTACTAGTACTCAAGCAACTGGATATGGTTTTGGAAATGAACAGACGTTTAAGATAGCATCCATAATCTTTTGTCAGTGACATTGAGGAGATCTTGTTGAATTGCAAGTTGTGTGCCTTTTTTATGTGCAATATCTATTGGTCAAGAATTTGAATTTTCAACGGACAATTTTATTGATCGTTGCTTGGAAGTTCATCTTTGTCGAACTGTATTATCCAAACCCCCAAAATTGATCCCATTTTTTCCCTTTTCTTGACAAAGTTTGGAGCCGGAAATTTGACTTGTGATCTAAATTTCAGAGGGCTTAATAACGCCCATGGATTTGTGTGTGGTAAGCACTTCGAAGAACTTATCTAAAGCTGAAAAAAGCTGGCTAGTGTCTCAATATTACTTGTATCGAGTACTCTTGACATCACACCTTCTATTTTTTTACACGAGAAAGAAAACTTTTTGTCATTCTCAGTTGAAGGAGACACTCTGTAAGACCACCAATGGAAGGTAAAATCAATCATAATTCATATATGACATGAGGAATAATAAAAACATTAAATACCTACCTAACTGCACTTACCTGTTCCCGAACACTGGAGACTGGCTGAATCTCCTTAGGCCGGGCCTCGTTGGAAAAGGTACTGTCGCTTTGATGACCAATGACAAGAAACAGGCAGAAGCTTCCCAATCAAGTGCAACGTGCATTCGCAGGACCCCAGATGTTCAAGTGCGACCGGAGATGTTTTCACGGTCTGTAACAGCCTTCCCTTGGGCGGACTATCGGGTATTTACGCCGCACGCAGTGATGTCTCTCACACGGTAGCATCAGGTGCTCCCCTCGCTCAAAAACCTCCTGGAAAGTTAATCCTCGCGTGATGTCCTCACCACGGGAACGGAGGAAGCTGTGAGAAAAATCTTGGATAACACTCCCCGAAGATTCGGGTGACGCATCAGAAATTACTAACACCTTGAACACCACTTAGAGCAAAATAACTGCTATTTGGCCTTCACAGGAAGGGCGCTATTGCCGCAGAGTATTTTGAAAGTAGTAAAAGTACTTTCCGTACGCCGCCATTACCGGTTTGGCGTAAACTGTCGGTCTACGATGCATGACAGGAAGGTATTTGATGATGACAAGAGCTTACTAGTTAGTACGTTCGAAGCTAGCCGTATAAATGATCCAAAGAGACGGGGATTTCATAATATCGACATCTCTGTATCTCCCGAATGACTCATCGTATATCTGTTAGCCGTCAAATTACACAACACGCTCTAGGCTTCGCCGTCTTGTGTTTTCTGCATTAACCCACGCAATATATCATAAGCTATAAAAGCATTAAATGCTAAGGGCGAGGTTACATTCGTCGTTAGATTTTGATGCTATTTTTCAAGCAGTTTGGGACAGAACCAACCGTTAGCAAGAAGTCGAATTCACTTAGTAGATAGGATATGATTCTTGTGTTGATTGACAGTGTATATCGTTCATATGTATCTGTCATCTAGTCTGAGACTTTTGCTGCGACCTAGCATGTACTTGACCCAGGTACATGCACAAAAAAGGTCTTCATTCATTTAATGATCTAAGGCAGCATTTTTTCTGGAGACATATGACTATACAAAGAATGCTCTCAGTTTATCATATGACTGGGCCCTAACGAACGTTAATAAAGGATTGTTCCTAAAAGAACATCCAAACAGACATCGTATTGTATCTATATCAAAACCTAGCACAATGGATGACAGAACAAGATATTCCAAAGGTAAGCAAAGGTTGCCGTATTTATTGCCGTTTTGTGCGGTACAGAGAACTCTAGACGTTATGTCTGACATATCCTAATAAACACCGTGTTCAAAAAGAGTGCCGCAGGTGGTCATGTAACGATCCTTAACGGAAGTAGTTTTTCAGACTCTTACATCAAGTATAGAAGAAATTGGTGTGAATACAAGCAACGTAAGACTACCTTTATCCAAGGACATACCAAGCATCTTAACATGAAGTATACATATTAACAGTTATTTACATCTGTGTACTATATGAAATTAGGACTATCCCTGAAGCTTCATGTACATGGCAATCATGGATACAACAGAAATGTCATTTTATGAGCTCGTTTACACACAAAATTCTTTGTACCTGGGCATGTTGGAAGCGTTTTTTTTTTTTAAATTTTAGGGTAACTTGCTCTTAGAACTTTTAATTGGGTATGTGTTGATTTTCCGCTGTTTTGCAGGGAATAGTGAATACATCTTTATTGGATATACATGCATCTTTTATTTAATACATGTTCCATTGATCAACAGCTATATACATAGCTTGTTTACTGACTGATGTAACATCTCAAAATGCAATTAATAAAACAAAATTCAAGTGACCTTTTTGACTTTGGCATCTGTCCTTTTCCCCAGTTCACCACTTTTACCTCAACAAACCCAACAGCCCTTTATAACCAACTTGCACAACATCTAATCACTAATCATTAAGTAATCCTTTGCATGTCTGGCTATGTCATTTTCCAAAATATCTCAAGTTCTCAACCTTTGGCATGTCAACTTCCTTGGTACCTGATGTTGCATTGGTTAGTACTGAAGTCAGCAAACATAATCTTTTATAAACAGAACTTTTGACAAATCTACTTGTGGACTCATAGATGCCTTGGACATTCAAAAGGAGCTTTTATGAAAAGATTATGCAAAGGGAGACCTGTCATTTGGAAACCTGACATAGCCACAGCAACAGCAACTTCAAACCATACGAAACAGTCCCTTCTCATAGCTTTCTTTCTATACATGTACCAATCTTCAGCCACTACAGTAGACAAAGGAGCAACCTGAAAAACTATGTTTCAACTATTATCTGTCCCTACCTTGCTATCCCCACTATTTTGCACATACTGGATCTCAACATAATTTAAGATAAATACATATATTTGACAGCTGGAATATACATCAACATGCACAAAATACTGTAAAAGAAGATACATATATACATCATACTTTTTTTTGAATATATAACAATAATGTACTTTTTTCCTGTCATTGCACATCTTTTTCTTAAATGACCAAAACATCTAGGATGTGACAGGTCCACATTTAAGATTACAAAAACATAAAAAAACTGTTTGTTAAATGTACTTTTTGTCAATTAAATTTTATTAAATACTGAAATCTACTGCACGTTAAGATGACACAAAAACATGATTTACATAGCAAATATATAAAAAGAGGTTTTCAGTTAGTTAAGCTCAAATCAAGGTACATGTATCCCAAAGTTTTGATTGTGAATATGCCCGCATTTATTTCAGCCAAAAGTTTTAATTTATGTAGCTGTTTTGGGGCAAGTATGGCTGTGTTCCAATTACATCCGGCCAACAGTTTTCCATGAAAGCAAAATGGCCTTTTTGCAGTTTGATGCTACCCCTACATTCTTGACTATTAAATACGGCAAACAGTTTTGATCCTGTGTGCTTTCTGATGAATCTACCTCTACAGACATGTCAAACATACAAAAATAATAACTTTTTTTTGTTTTCTCATGGAAGGATATCTGTGCACACCGGTCATGTCTTAGAGAGCAAGGTAACCTTCTCCCAGCTTAAGTAGCCTTTAAGCACCAAGTTTCTATAGGTTACAGGGCTAGGCAACAGAGAAAAGGTTACAGTTACTGTAGTATTTCATCTTTATGTTGAAAAAATACCAAAACATTTACAAACAATCCAAGTGTTTTTTTCAACTCAGAGTTAAGTTCAGCAGTGGACCTTGAGGACTGCTATGTCTAATATAACAATATCTTTCATGTATGTACCAAATGATGTAGATGTGTTTGCAATATGATCTTTAAATACTTTAGATGCTTTACACAGATTGTTTTTTTTAGTGGTTTTTGATTGGTTCGGTTGCTGCAGTCACCAAAGCTTTTTGCACTGAACTCAACTCTTCTGCTTGGAGAAATATTTGTCTTGTTAGCTTCTTAGCAGAGTCTTGCATTGTATATTGCTGTCTGTACAATGAAATTGCCTCCTCTGTTAGTAGAAATGCGGCCGCGTCTTGGAGATGAAAGCCTGCTTAGAGGTTGAGTCTCTTGAGCTGTTCGTATGTGATGAAGAACTGATAAAAAGGAGTCAAGGAAATCTGCAGATCAAGTGGGTAAAAATTATGATACTTATGGAAACTTGACCTAGTCAGCAATTCTATTACATACACAGAGAGAAAAGGAGAATAATAGAAAATATACATTGTCTTTTTTCAAAAAGGATACAATAATATTCCATGGGCCAAGTCTCAACCAGTTGGGGATGAACCCTCTGTACAGTGATTTCACACCTTCATGTCTTGCAGTCTGAAAAAGAAAGAAAGATCCAGAATACTTTATCTAGTCTAACACAGGAATGAATGTGTCAAGATATAGCTACATGTATATGGTTAATGTAATGGGTCATGTTTGGTCTATGAAAAAACAAGAATTTCAACAAATATTAGACATTCTTACCTTGATAAGGCAGTCGCAAGAGTTTTTGTAGATGGTAGAAGCATTTTGGTTATTTTTCAGGGCTCTCTGGTTCATCATCCGAGTCTTTACTACATCAATCGGGTTTGAAGCCACTGTTCCGGCTAATCCAGCAACAAAACTACATCTGTAGGAACAGCAATAACAATCAGGGTTAGGTACATTCAAACATTTATTACATTGCATTTCTTCATTTTTGCAAGATCTTTCACAATCCTTACTTTGTAGACAATTAATGAACAAAAGTAAAGGGAATGATTTTATGTCAATACTTACATGAAGTGTGTGAAAACAGTGTCTTCCAGAACTTTTGATTCCAACACTTTGCTCTTGCTCCAGTCATAAACAGACAGCAGAACCCCTGCAACAACTGCTGCTCTCTGTGCTGTAGGCCCAACCCCCTGGTAAGGGCAAGAATATAGTTTTAGCTGAACGTTCTTGATTGCTTGTTAATTCAAAATCATTAAGCAGAGCTGTAGAACTTATGAGTGGAGAAAACTGTTTGACTGATTTTCTGTGGTGTCCCAGCAGCAGGCTTTTAGCTAGGATTTTATGATAGGGAGTCCAAATGTCTAAGTGCCCAGCAGTCAAATGGCTAGACTAAGGGATGATAAGAGTTGTGTATTACTTTAACATTTAAAATCCCATTTCATATAGTAGTGACAGACACAGCTGACATATCCTATTCATGTTAACTCCAGATGTGCAATTCAAAGTGGGGACAAACATGTAGGTGACAGCTTCTACTCACCCTCCACAGCCCTCTGGTTCCCTCCTGCTGTGCTATTGTCATGAAAGCTCCCATCATGCTGCCATTCCCCATACAGGCCAATCCCTGAGCCTGCATTCTCACCTGGAATACAGGAATCACATCAATATCTGTGACATAACACTAGTAACAGAACTTTGCATTTCAATTTTCATGGGCAATGATGGCATAAGAAAGGTCCAGTAAAAGACTAGGATTGCTGCTTTTGTTGCTATCCAGGAAGTACAAGTAACTGGTTGCAGTAACTGGAATAGTACCAGTGGTTAATCTGCTATTTGTCTGTAAGGTCTGGAACATTTAATTCTCAATACATATGCAGAATGCAATGGCATTTTGATTTCAAGTATACTCTAGTCTACATGCTCCCACCTGAATAATGACCTAAATGGTACCTTTGTAACCTGAAGCACAGTAACATAAGACTAGGCACGCTTTAACCCGATCACAGTACTGTTGTAACCTGAAGGAGTATCAGGTATCCAGGAGTGCCCATTAACAACTCTCAACAACAGGACCCACTGCTTACTAATGCACTTCTACAATAAGGAGACCCTAGCCATGACAACCTAACCAAACATACAAGTTGAAGTGTCTGCAACTTAGACGGCCAAAAATAACTATGTACATAACCTGAATTAGTTCACTGAGCAGGCAATGCTAGCTTTTAAACTCTTAAAACCAAGGATAAGAAAAAGGTTAGTCTCCAAGAAGACCCTACGGTGCCTTAGAAATAGTATCAAAGCTGGCAAAGGAGTATAGCCAGCCAAAGGGAGATAGCCGGCTAAGGGAGTCAAACGGGCACCTGGTGCCTTGCCAGCTTTGATACTATTTCTAAGGCACCGTAGGGTCTGCTTGGAGGCTAAAAAAGGTCTCATTCACATAGAATTAGGCAACAAAAAGCAAGAATGGCAATAAGAAAAAGCCTTGTCTTTGCAATCCCTAATGCCTGATTCTATATTAAATACCATGTGCTAAATACCTCTAGTTATAGAAACCTACCTTTAGTACATCGGTAGGGTTTGCGATAGAAGAGCTGATGACACCAGCAGCCATCCCACAGAAAAGGTTCACTGCCAGGCTCTCTTTTTCTGTAATACAAAAACAACAGGTTGAACATACAGAAACAACATAGATACAGTTGATAGAATATCTACTGGAGAATACACCCCCAACAATCACAAATTCAACAACAAAAGAAAGGCTAGGGAAGTAGTGAAGGAAGGTAGAGTTGCCAATTTATATTCATATGTATACCTGCCAGAATCCAAAAGTAGTAAATTGTAAAGTTTGCCCTTTTATGTATACAGGAAGATTACTGAGAAACATCTTGGTATTGACTGATCCCCCAACATCTGTGTTTTCAGGAATACATGTATACCAAAATGACTACTTTATAACACTGGGTACAATGAATGCTGCTAATGCTACTGCTAGATATATCTATATACATATTAGAGAGTTACTGCAACTTCATTACAGTTGCAATCCTAAAAAGATTTACTATCTCAAGTCGATATGTTGATTCCCTATCTCACGTCAATATGTTACATTTTTGTCCTAATTTTAATAAGAACACAAATAATATGCTTTGAGCATGCAAACTACCCTTGGACCTGGCAGGTTCAACTCAGCTTTTATTGTGAAGACTTGGGAAGGTACGAGAGTAAAGAAAAGCAAAAGAGATACAAGAGAAGGAGCTAGAAGGTGACGGTGCACATGGCATGCACAATACAGTAACCTTATCGAGGGTCCCCAGCGAGTGATGCCGCGCCGAGCGAGCACCAGTCCACACGCGGCGCCCGCTGCTCTGCCATGTGTGCGAACCAGACCTTATCCTGTGCCATAGGCAGACATATTGCTATCCAAAAATTCTTCTTTTTCACATGCATATGGCATTCCCACCAAAAGTCATTACCACAAATGTGGTGGCAAAAAAGGGGACTAACTTGTTTAACTGTAATATTGGCAGAGGTTTCGTTTCCTCTTCTTTGAGAACACCGAAAGCCGTAATCTTTTCCCAACAGAAAAGTCTTTATGTTCCAGCAATGATATATTCTTGCCAATATCAAAGTTAATCATGTTGTTGAATGTACAGTAGCTATAACTAGTATAAGCAGAGACTACTCAGACATTTGGTAGTCTAACGGATAGTGCATGTACAAGTTGCAGTCCTCCTTAATTTGAACAAACCAACAATCATTTAACAAAATTCACGAGTGACTTTTTTCCCCACTTGCCTCCAAAGTGTTAACATCTGGAAATGCACACCAGAGTGGCTTTTCAATACTTCTCTCTTATTGAATTTCAAGCTGAGTTTTTGACTGAATTATATTTCAAACTCTAGAATCTTTGTGATTGTGTTCCAAGATTCTTTGGTACAAATTCAGTAGGACAGCACGTGTACTAGCACTTAAACTTTAACGCAAAATGTTATCAGCTAGTATAGCTACCTAACAAACAAACAAATACAATCTTGACTTAGATTTAAACAACACAAGCAGCATACACCACTTTTGGGGGCCAAAGCACTCTTCAATTTCCATTCAAAAGTTCATCTCAAAACACTGCATCATCTTTTTTTCCAAGGTGGAACACAACACAATGCATTACAATTTACATCATCTGTTGACATTCAATACTTTTCCAAAACAGTGCTTTGGCCAAAGGGTGATGTATGCTACAATAGCTGGTAAAACACAGCTCTTACTTGGTTTCTTAACCTCCAATGCAAATTCTGGTTTAACATCAACAGTTGCTAAATCCCTTGGACCCTCATGGAATTTTGTTTCTGGAGAACGGCATAACCAACCTAATTACAAACTGACCTCAGCCCTATATACTTTCACCTTGGTTATCTTAAGACTCAAATTGTACAAATGGGGAAGCGATTTACAGAAAGTTTGTTGCATCTGTCACAGACTAAAAATTTGTCAGGTAACAAATGAAAACACAGCCATTTTACTTTTTTGCCCTATATCATTTGCCACGCTGCAACAATAGTTGAATTCTTTTTTTAATCTATTCTTAAGACAAACAAGGTCAAAGTAACAACAAAACTCCTACAATGGTAATTTTACCAACACTTAAACTTTTTGAAAGGGGGAGGGGTCTTTTAATCATACATGTATATGCCTACATTTTCAAAGCAATCATCCATTCATGGTATAGACAAATACCTTACCTTACCCTTCAAATATTATAACATCATTTTGAACAACCGAAACAACAAAACTGTCAAAAGGTCTCACCTCCAGGATTATCAGTGAAAGCCCTCTTCAGAGAGTAGTATGTCCCTATTTTAATGGTCCCATAAGAGGCCTGTCTCAGGATAGCTGGGGCAATGCTGGGGTAAAAACAATACAACTTGTTCATTAACAATAATCAAGTGCAAAATGTACAACCTACATGCCAGTTTTACAGTTGAAGTACTCCAGCTTTTCTTTATTTGCATACCGTGTAGACTACAGTGCCTACCAATGATTGCATCATTCAGAGTGCAATGCCCTACTTTCCAGTACATTCCTTTTCATAAAAATGTTAACGTGGCAGACAAAATGGCCAATGCCACAGACCCCATGCATCCTAATCCATGTGAGAATACAAATCTTCCTACTAGTCCCACCATCATTACTGGTCTTAACACGCACTGTTATATTTATTTGTTGTCGAGCTGACCTCCCCTTTGACTGAATCTTCAATCCCACATTACTGCCAACAGTACTAGACTTTGAACCCTATTGTTCCAGTCACAACATCAACATGCCAATGTCCTTTCGAACATTCAGTAAACTGCCACATCATGGTGTAAATAATGTCAGTCTAAGTTTGAGGACTTTTGAGTTTGACCAAATAAGTTACTGGTTAACGGATTCACACGTGACACTTTTGCATGTGACGAACTTTGCTCCCATAGTCTATAGCACAGTCCTCGTGACTTGAACATGTTTGCGTTTCTTTAGACCGTTACGGTTTATTTACATATATGACTAAACATGTCACCTGTGAAGAACAACCCATGACGATAACTCACCCAGAGTACAGCGCCTTGAGCCCTTCCTCTTGTGTTATTTTGATGAAGGCATGGAGCATACCCCTGTACTTGACCTGTTTAAACTTGGCATCTTCAATGGCAATCTGGCCTTGGACCTGTAGCCTTGTCTTTGTGGTATCTATAGGAAAAGTCCCTGTAGATGCAAAACACACAAAAGCTCAATGCCTAAATTCTGACATCATAATTAGGAACAGCAGTGGTGACAAGCATGAATGTTGTTGATAAGATAAAAGGACATACCCCCTTCCCACCCCTATTCCAATCTTCGGTGGTATGTCCCATGTCCCAATCCCTGCCATACACTTTACATGCGCAGGTCATTTGCAGGGCATGTGCCTCATTCATGTAGTCACAATGCTTATTTGCATTGACAAAACACAACAAAAATTGATTTTCTACCTACTACAAGCCCTCCCTATCTGGCCTTAAATCAAGATTCAGATAGTTCTTTTGAAATTTGATTTCACTCTCAAAACTCATGAGGTCTTGAAATCCCCTTGGCATCAGTCCAATTGGAACCAGTCCAAGAAACGTGACCCCTCCAAGAAAGGGAGTCTGGCATTCCCCTGTTTGAAAAGGGCCAGGTCTTTTCAACATGCATACAAGATACTGTCAACAACACCAGCATTGGGGTTCTAAATTAGGTAACTCAGTGTTCCTTTGTTCAATAGTGAAAGGCTAGTGGACTGCTTGTGTACAGGTGTACCAAAGGCCCAACATGTCATAATGCCAGTATTGTGTGCAATGCTTCCTAATGAGAAAGCTAGGGTTGTGAGGGCATGGGCTCTAAAAATGGAGAAAACAAAATAGAAAAAATTGCACCGGCCTGTTACTAAGAACTACCCTCCACAAGAAAGTTAACACAAAAAAAATGCAAATTACATGCACAAAAGGCGAAAATAAAAGTTATTAAAACACTGAAACGTCGGTGTGAATAAAGCATTGGTTGTGTAAAAAGAGTCTCTGTATTCAGTGACGTACCAACCTGATGAAACTGTTCACGGACCCATACCTCCTGTCTGTCAAAAAGCTTGCACCAATATTTGTCATATTACTTCCCTGGTCTGCTTGTTTGGTAGAAACTCTGGACTTACCAAACTCTGCTGTACATGATGCAAGTCCTCCAAGGATGAAAGGCCTCCAATTCAGGGGTTGTAGTTGTGACATTCCCTTCCTGTGCACTTCTTTCTCCAGAAATGCCAGTTGTTCTATATCAACACTGTCTCTCTGCTACCAGGTTTTGTTCTGTAACATATGATACATATAGCTATTAATAGTATAAAATAATATCAATGAGGGCAAACTGCTCTTGGTAGCTTTACCATGATACACACGGTGTACGTGTGTCAATGCCAGTAGGCAATGTCCATATGTGTAGTATAGAAATGTAACACGCTGCACTCAGTGCCACTCACAGTAGGTACCAAGTTTAGCACAGAATGACCACTGTTGAGATGTTGCACAGAACTTGCTGACAGGAACTCATGGCTGTATACAGTGCATTTTGTCTCCCTGATAACAAAGGAGAACATGCTTGGGAGCTATGCCACTCAAGTGATGACACAATTTTCTCATGAGTTTTTAACATTTTGAGCCCCGCAACTGTGAACTAAAAAGATGAATATCGATAGCCTGGTATCCAGCCGTAATATAGCTCCTGAGTCTCTTCTCTCCTCTTCACAATTGCGAAGAGGAGAGAAGAGACTCAGGAGCTATATTACGGCTGGACACCAGGCTAGAATATCTATTGTTTGTGCCTTCTTGGTGGCATAGAAAATAGATGAAATTCTTGAGCTGACTGTCTGGGTCCATGTGCCCCTGAACTGAGATTGGCTGGAGTTTATAAATCTGACCTTTGCCCAACTGATGGTATGGGTACCATGGGCCAAAAATAAAGAAGTCACTGGTGGTCAGTGCCCCAACAGAGGATAATTTGAGGTCTGGTCGAGCATCCACGTTTAGACAGCTGGGTTTTGCTCTGCATTACTAAGCGATCACATCTGCCCCAGGCAAATGGCCAGAACAAAAGTTTCATGTCTGGAAAAGTACAAGATGGCACATTCCCGAGACATTTTGGGTAAAAAATCTGAAACATTCTTCAATGGACTGTGACTACTCACTAGTAGTATGGAATAATTAATGCTTCCTCTAACAACACAACAACAAAAAATGACCACAGATTAACAGCTGTTTTAAGAAAATAATTAGAATTGTCGTTATTGCTAGTCTGTGTTACATGGTAATCTGTCTCTGCCTGGGGCAAACTGGACCCACTAGGATTCGAAGGTTTTTAGTGGCTCAGCCTGTTGAGTGTCTAGCACAACACTGCAGGACAAACCAATCCCCTTGACTTGAGCTTTGCTGCAGTTGTCTGCATATACTGTGATAGATTGTGATTGTTATCATAAAATGATACGCCAGAATGAACCATTTTAGTTTCAACATGGTTAATTTCATAGTGTCCGTAAGGTTCTGAAAAATTCATACCGAAAATTCTGAGAAGAGAAAATATGTAAAGAAAAACAAAACGCATAGGCCTTATGAAATATATGAAGGACTGTAAATTTAAAAAAAATTCAATACACAAATTTCAGAATAAACAAACCTCATGTATGCTTGTCTAAAAAGGGTTGTTTCGATAAAGGTGACAAGAAACCAAATAAATGCAAATTAATTCCCCTTCCCCTGCCACACCTACGAACAGCCCCTCTGACAAACGGTCAAGTTACACCATACGGTACTTTTTAAATCTCAAAAATTTGGACCGTTTTCGATCGTAGAAAGAAAGAAATTAAAAATTTCAGGACATCATTAACATCATAACAATTCTGGGAACATATGTCAGGCATGATTTGACCAGAAAAGAGGCATTTGAGGTCAGCAATACCAGACATATCGCAACGACATACATAAAATTTGTTGGCACAGAAACCGTCACGTGCTCGCGTTTTGCCGTATGTTATCACAGAAAGACGTCTAAAAAATCAAATTTCCCAAATCACCAACGTTCACCAACACTTTACTGAGGAATCCTCTGAGTTTTTAGTCGATGAATATCGCCTATATTCGAGTCAACTCGAAATCCCAACACACCGTCTGGCAGAAATCGAGTGAACGGCCCTGAGTCACCGGTAAAAGATTCGAAAAGCGGTTTAAACCTCACCTTTTCAGCCGCAAAACTAAAGATATTTCCCACAGAATAGCGGTTGTTTCCCTCAAAATATCTCCCTTGAGGTGTATCGCACAAGATATCTCAGACTGGAAACGATTCGCCGGTGGGAATGAAGTAAAATGTTGAAGATTTTATGTTCTCGTCTGTGAAATGTCTGTTCAAGCCTGGGCACACTGTATGATAATCATGAAGGCGGGTGTTTCTGACAGGCAGCAACATGAGCACGTGAACACACGGTGCTGATCACTCGCTATCAGGCCCGGTTCACGTGAACAACACGCGCTGATTGGCTCACTGGACTTTGTCTTCTGGCGAGCTGCCATGACCTGGCGTGTCCCAAATATAGCGCTTACCCGCGCCGGATGAAACCATTTGGCTGAATAACTTGGGGGAGGTTTTCGTATATTGCTTGTATTGATTACTGAAATAAGAGGAATTTTATCACATTGAACTGGTCTGTAATTCATTTGTAAGCAAGATAGATGATAAGATTATGTATTTAAAGACGTTCCTCACATCGGGATAATATACGGTTCCCCTCATACCATTTGTAGTGATGTAGGCCCGATATGGCCAATCAGCGACCTCACGTCGCAACATTTTTTGCAAGCGGAAAGTACCGATCGACTCAAAGCGCATTGGATGAAAATATCAGAGGATAAACATAGCTGGAACAATCAGGGAGGGAACTGTTCAACACATTCACTAAAATTGAAATCTTCCTCGAGGATGAGCATAGCTGAGACAATCAGGAAAGCATCACATAAATTGTAATGTGACTTCCTTCCGCTTCCTGTTTGATCTTGGTCATGGTCTTGAGTCTCTTTACCGCATTGTTCATCGTGGCCACAGATAGCACCAGCTGGTTGATCTGTAACGTTAGGCTTCGACTTTCCAGGGATTTCCATTTTTGCCAGATTTACTTCTATGTGACCGGCTATGAACCTCTGTTTGGAGAGTAGGCCTACCCTGTATCCCTGTTTCTCCCTGCTGTTAATAAATGGTTTTCACCTCCATGGAATATCATGGAGCAAGGTTGCATTTCATGGAGGTCATGTTTTAGCAACTACAAAAACATGTACTAATAATGAGAGCGGCAACGTAACTGTAGGGCCGGCCGCTAGGAGCGCGATTTTAGTCGGGCAAGACTAATGAGCAGAGACTAATGACATGCTACAAACAGACTCAAACAGGTAGTTTGCCTACTCCCCATTTACCAAGCAGAAGTTTGGTTCCGACTGCTTTAGACGTGTTTTAGGCGTTTTTATCGGACTGTCTACTGTACCGTTTTTTAATGTCCAGTGGACATAAAGAAAATCGATACCAAGACCATTGTCATTTAAATGACTTTCTACGTATAGCAACTCGATGCAAGACATTGTTTCCTAATTTTTGTACTTTGCGGGGGACTTCCAAGCGAGCCACACCATCGGCGACCCTAAAACGTTAACCATGCTGTTTGTCTTCTTGTCCAGCTGCACTTTTCTGGCCATTGGAGGTTACGGCCAGAGCGTTCTGCCTAATTATCCATGGCCTGTGTACCATCAGAGGTACCTACAGACTGGGTTCTGTGAATATTCCTTCTTGCTGTCGGCACAGAACATCGAAGGGGCCTGCTTGCTGCCAGCAAACGTTTCAACGAGGTTGCAGGTAAAGAACGGTTTATGATTGGATATGTAAAGAACGGTTTATGATTGGATATGTGAGCGCAGTGCTTTTTTTCGGTTATCATGCCACATGGTATTTATCAAACAAACGCTTTATATTTGCTTTCTAATGTTCTTTCTAGGAAGGTATACGAAGTCAATAAAGTTGTGTAAGACATGTACAAGGAAGGTAGTGTTTCAGTTCCTCATACACCTTGTAAACATGTATATCGAATTACTTTACGGAACTCTGAACGCTAAAGATGACCATGACAGTTTTGTCAACGTTGACAAATTATTGATTCCAGGAAATTGAGAGGGACAGGACATTGGAAAAACAGAGCCTGAAGCACCTGTCTTCAAGCCATGGCCAACTCTCGGAACAGGTACACAACCTGACAGTGGACATGAACAACACCGCCGGACTGACCAGACTGGTTGAGGATCAGATTGAGAGCATGGCGCGTGATATCTTGTGTTCTTTAAATGCTATGGTCTTGAGTTTTGATTGGTAGATACCTCTTGGAAGAGAGCACTAGTAATTGGTGTAGGTGTCGACCCCTAGCGGAAGTCCAAGGGCCGATTTTGTTTGAGACTTAAAGAGAAGGGGTGGACGAAAGTTAACAGTTAATTACCGTGTGAACATTGTTAAACATAAATCATGCAAACCCTCATTTGGAGAATTGATGAGGAACGTATTGCATTGTGAAGGTAGTTCGGTTAAGCTAAGGGCACAACCCGCCGTTCGTGCAAGTTGTCCGTACATTTTTTTGTGAGGCCTAGGCCACGTCTGCCACGTTTTTCTGAAAACGTTCAGGCTGTATAGGGCAAGCGCGTCGCCCATACATTCCACCACATGCACGTACGGGGGGCGAATCCACAGCCCGATGGCACACAAAGTTTTCCCTGCACGTAAAGGCGTATCTGCGTGCTCCAAAATCCGTCGGATTCCCTACGAGTCGTACGGAGGCGGTACTTACTACTTATACCAAGGAGGAATCTTTTAACCTCCTTGCTACTTACGGATCTCAAAAGATTGCCCACGTTTTGGCACGTAGACAGCACGTATTTGCACGTACGGCGGGTTGTGCCCTTAGCTTAAGACTTTCATACTTTGGACCATTCTGTTATTTGGGTAAGAGAATAATCAACAGATATCATTTATACACTCAACCTTGCTTGAATGATCAATTTATAGAATATTAAGATCTAGGTCAAATTTTGGTCAGAGTTGATCATGACGTCTTCATTTGCATCTTCAAACAGAGAGCTGAAGGGCTCGAGCAAAATCAAACCATTGACGAGCTGAAAACCCGGGTTCGCCAGCAAAATCAGGAATTGGAAGATCTGAAGACCCTCGTTGAACAGCAGAGTGATACCATCAGCCAGTACGAGACCAGATTTTCACGTCTAGAATCAGGTAAGGTATTCTCTTCTCTGCATATGGAGGTTTCAACCACGTTGATGCCACGAATTGACAATATTGTTCATACTTAAACTTGATATTGGTCATGTGCAATAACATTTTCCCCACAGGTCCTGACGTGCTACAATGGTAGCAAAGCATGGTGCCTTTTTGGCATAACATTCTGTCATCATAGCAATTTCCCCGGATAATTTTAGCTCAAGCTAGCCTGAGTACCATCGATCCTCCGTAGTGACCGCTGGCTCACTACTGTCGCTTGCTAACCACGGAGCCGTAGTGAGCCAGCGGTCACTACAGAGGATGGTACTCAGGCTAAGCTCAAGCCAATGTATGTACTAGGTAGCCAGGTAGCCGTTCGGCTGAATCCAATGCAGCTTCACGGGCTCCCGATCGCCGGTTTGGATGTATTACAATTGAGGCAGAATTAAAATATTATTGAGATTAGAAAAATGTGACCGAGACAGAAACGTTAACTATGAATTCTATTTCAGGTCACAACTCCTTTGAAACCTTGGACAGTCAACTACAGTCTTTGAAAAGTCAAGTAGCTCTCCAGACCAGGTCACTGCAGAATCATCAGAGAAACCATCTGGTTTATGTCCAGCGCTGTGAGTATCAATCACCACATGTGTTCTTGTAAATGTAAGAATGTAAAGGCCATTGGCAAATAACAGCTACCTAGAAGATCTAAAGACAACATTTCATAATACGCAATGTTCCATTCACATGCCGGTATAATCCAACAAACTACTTTTATGTCATATATACAATGGTCAATTCTTATTTAATTACTATTACTGATATTGGCTCCATATCACCTCAAACTAGTGTCTTTTTTGTTACTTGACTCTCCTTTAATCGCGGTAATGCATATGGTGGTTAAATCAAGATTTTGGGGCCATTTTCCAAGCTTTGGTCATGTAAAAATATGGGCATATAGGGACATTACTACTGAGTAAAATAATGAAGGGACAAAAATATGTTTTTACGTATACCTCACTAGGTGAGTCCGGAATTGCCTATACTGGCTATGCTATGCATGGACATGGAGTACGCACCCAGGACCTATCCGTAAGGTTCAGAAGTGCATTCCGGACAACTCCTGTGGTGACCGTCGGTTTGAGACAGCTGGACCACGGGAATCAGAACGTCCGAGTCACTGTGGCTGAGCGCTCCGTAACAAGGACCGGCATGACGGTGCGCGTCGGTACATTTGCGGATTCAGTGTTGTATGGTGCAACTGTTAACTGGATGGCTTGCGCCTAAGGCTATTAAAAATCTGATAATTGAAAGAGCCATGGCGTATGGTGTTAATCAAGACTATAATGACTGGTTTCTCTAAAAAATGTAGATGTACTTCTGTAGTAAAGCGATTTTCATGTCAAGATATTATACCCATGGATTGCTACTATTTGCTATTATATAAGCCTTTATGAATATAGGAAATTCCAATGGCAGTTTTTATCCGCATGAATTGGTTTGTTCCTTTCACGTTACATACATATGCATGGAGATGTATGCCTTTTGTTTTGAATTGCATGGCAATGTATTGTCCGTATTGAATCATATAGAACATTGTGCCCAAGTTGATCAGTGTGATACTATACAACATTGAGGCTCAAATCGACATATGCATTATATCTTTCGAAATAAGAACAAACAAAAAAACATCGCTTGATTGAAATATCAACATGAAAGACTGTAGACCTTGGTTCACACAGTCTTAGAAACTGCATACACATCGTTACACATCATTTTTGTATTAAAAGTTTAGTACACACCTTGGTCAGGGCTCGGAATGATTTTTTTCTGTGTACCTGCACCGGTGCGGGTAACTTTTGAAATTACTTGCACCAGAGAAATGCACCACCATTCAAATATACCCCAAAGACAGTGGATGAAACAACGACGTAGGTAAGGGAATACTGCCTTGCATAGAAACTAAATAACGTTACAACCAGTACAGCAAAGAAAAATCCCCTTTACACAGCGCATAACCTGGTGCAGGTTAGGTTCAGGTGGATATTAGAAATAACTGCACAGGCCAACTTTTACCTGCACTAACCTGCATATGCAGGTGGTATTTTAAGCCTTGGTGGTGTATAGGGCTGGGTATCGGTACAGCGTACCGGTGTGACAGCGTTCTCGCCCCCCCGTGATCTCGCCCCCCCGGGGGCGAAATCACTAGCGATCTCGCCCCCCCGGGGCGAAAGCACTAGCGATCTCGCCCTCCCCAGTTAGTGATCTCGCCCCCCTACCTCGCCCCCCTTTAGCGATTTCGCCCCCCCCCAAAAAAAAACGGGTTTACATGATATTTTAGAAGTTGATTGGTATAAATCACACAATGCAGTTTCAGAATGATATAAGTACACGAGTTGGATACATAACTCCATCCATAGTATCAATATTAACGTAAGTACATGGCAATAAGACAGTTGAACTTGTTTCAGACAAGGAGGGTTGGGTCCCTTGTATTCCCTTTATTGCATGTACCGAGTCTCGATATGAGATATATTTCATTGTATTCACCTGTCCTCGAGCAACCTATATATCTCCAATATGAAGTCTCTATTATGAATTGACCACAAAAGAACTATGTCATGTCTTTATTGATTATGCAAATAAGGTATTCATTAGAATAATGCACATTTTGGTGTATGCACCTGGCCAAGGGGTATCTTCACCTTCAATATGACTGTTTTTCTAGTATTTAGAAACTGGTACGTTATATGCACCTACCCTATGGATATCTTCACCTCCAATATGACTGTTTTTCTACTATTTAGGAACTGGTGTTTTACCCGTGTTTCTTAAGACTGGTACTTTACCAGTTTTTTGTAGCATTTAGCAACAGGTATATGAACTTGCGCGTAGATAGTGTTTATAATGAGAAACTATTATTCAATTGTGTTTTTCTTAGTGCTTTGGAAATGTTTTTTGCACAAGAAAGAAAATACTGTGACAAATTGAAAACATATAGCTGACGTATTCTGTACCATAGACGGTGTTGATTTATACGTTCACAATAGCATTGTTTTCTATGCCACCTCTGCCATGTCAGCTGCAAAAAAAATGTCCTTTCAATGTAGTGTTTGCACCGAACAAGGTATGACATCTTACAGTAATAAGGTGCCATATAGGTACCAGGTAACACACCAACTATATATGTTACTCCCAGGTGCAGTATAGTACCAGGTAGCGCACCTAATATGTAGTAACCAGCTGCTTTTAAGACCCCTCCGAGGAATACTAGTAATGTTCTGGGGGGGGGGGGCGAAAACGCTAAAGGGGGGCGAAAACGCTAGTGATCTCGCCCCCCGGGGGGGGGCGAGATCGCTGGGGGGGCGAGATCGCTGTCACACCGGTACAAAACCGGTTTTTCTTATTGGACCGGTCCAGAAAAACCGGACCTGAAAAAATTAGGTGGACCGGATGTTGGACCGATTAGAAAATTAACAGATCATTTCATCAGGCATTCACACGTTTTGGCGCTTGCAGGTGGAAGAAAATAACAAGAGTGAAGTAGAGTAGAGTTTATAGTAATTTCTACCAAGTTTTACAGCCAATCGTACAGGTGCAGTTAGCGTTGTAGAATTTGAAAAAGCCAGTGTAAGTCTAATACTCCACCAAACAGATTTCTTTATAGTGAAATGGACCATTAGTATGAGTCATACTGAATCAGGTCCAGGTTCAGGTCCGGACCTGGACCTGATCCTCTGGACCTGAACCGGACCTGAATTTTCTGTACAGGTGTGACAGCGATCTCGCCCCCCCCGTGATCTCGCCCCCGCGGGGGCGAAATCACTAGCGATCTCGCCCCCCCGGGGCGAAATCACTAGCGATCTCGCCCTCCCCGGCTAGTGATTTCGCCCCCCTACCTCGCCCGCCTTTAGCGATTTCGCCCCCCCCCCAAAAAAAAACGGGTTTACATGACATTTTAGAAGTTGATTGGTATAAATCACAAAATTCAGTTTCAGAATGATATAAGTACATGCGTTTGATACATAACTCCATTCATAGTATCAATATTAACGTAATTACATGGTAATAAGATAGTTGAACTTGTTTCAGACAAGGAGGGTTAGGTCCCTTGTATTCCCATTATTGCATATACCTTAGTCTTGACATAAGATGTATTTCATTGTATTCACCTGTCCTCAAGCAACCTACATGTATATATCTCCAATATGAAGTCTCTACCATGAAGCGACCACAAAAGAACTATGTAATGTCTTTATTAATTATGCAAATATTAGGTATTAATTAGAATAACGCACATTTTGGTATATGCACCTGGCCAAGGGATATCTTCACCTCCAAAATGACTGTTTTTTCTAGTATTTAGGAACTGATGCATTTACCCGTGTTTCTTAAGACTGGTACTTTACCAGTGTTTGTGTAGCATTTAGCAACAGCTATATCAACTTGCGCGTAGATAGTGTTTATAATAAGAAACTATTATTTACGTACGTGTGTTTTTGTTAGTGCTTTGGAAATGTTTCCAGCACAAGAAAGAAAACACTGTGACAAATTGAAAACATATAGCTGACGTATTCTGTACCATAGACGGTGTTGATTTATACGTTCGCAGTAGCACTGTTTTTATGCCAACTCAGCTGCAAAAATTGTCTTTTTCATTTCAATGTCATGTTTGCACCGAACAATATAGTATCGACTTTCGAGGTATGACATCTTACGGTACGGTAATAAGGTGCCATATAGGTACCAGGTAACACATCATATACGTTACTCCCCAGGTGCAGTATAGTACCAGGTAGCGCACCTGTAATATGTAGTAAATAGCTGCTCTTGGGGGGGGGGGGCGAAAACGCTAGTGATCTCGCCCCCCGGTACCCAGCCCTAGTGGTGTACATCTTCTCTCATCGATAAATGCCAGCCATTAAAGCTAAGGGCACAACCCGTCGTACGTGCAAATACGTGCTGTCTACGTGCCAAAATGTGGGCAATCTTTTGCGATTCGTAAGTGGTACGTACCGCCTCCGCACGAACTCGTAGGGAATCCGACGGATTTTGGAGCACGCAGACACGCCTTAAAACTTTACGTGCAGGCAAAATTTTGTGCGGATTCGCCAGTATGGGCGATGCGTCTGCCCTGTACAGACTGAACGTTTTCTGAAATACGTGGCGGACGTGGCCTCCACAAAAAACGTACGGACAACTTGCACGTACGGTGGGTTGTGCCTTTAGCTTTAGATACGTAACGTTACGTGCACGTGTAGTGCAACACGTTACACTGACACTCCGAATTAACACTCCCGGCACGAAGATCTGCAACCCTTTCCTCTAGCAAAAATGCCTCAAACTGACCTAATGGCGCACTGTTACCCTGGAAGGATGCCAAAAGTCCTGGCAAACAAACATATGGTGAATGTTTTGAATACACCCATATCACATGAACAGGTGGTTAGCTGATACCACAGCCATTGTCATTCAAATGACTTCTACGTATAGAAACTTCATCAAAGAAATTTCTTCCTCTTTTTGTGCAATACTTCGAAGCCTCCAACTTGGCGAGCCATGCCACCGAAGTCAAGTTGAAACGCTGATCATAATGTTGTTTGTCCTCTTGTGCAGCTGCGCATTTCTGGCCATTGGAGGCCATTGTCAGAGCGTTCTGCCTAATTATCCATGGCCTGTGTACCACCAGAGGTACCTACAGACGGGGTTCTGTGAATATTCCTTCTTGATTTCGGCACAGAACAGCGATGGGGTCTGCTTGCTGCCAGCAAACGTTTCAACAAGGTTGCAGGTAAGAAAGATTATATATGCACTAACTCTGCGCTTCTATCGGTCGCAATTATCGAAAACTTCAAGCAAATACCTGCCGAAAACTGCTAGTTACAATAGAAAGCTCTTCATCGTTGACTTTTCTCTCAAAGAATGTTAGGAACTTCGGACCCATCTTTAACAACTCATGATTAGATGGGTTCGACAAGGAATTATTTTTCCGTACATGTGTGTGTATATGTATACAATAATTGTGTACAGAACGCTATGCAAAAGTCGACAGGTACAGTTTTGATTATGAAAATGTCTTCATCAAATTGCTAAATCCAGGAAATTGAGATGAACGGGGCCTTGGAAAAGCAAAGTATGGAACAGCTGTCTTCAAACTTTTACAAACTCGAATAACTCATGCATATTCATGTTGCGACAAGGAAGTTCTTTCTGTACATATGTGTACATGTATACAAATACTTTACCGAAAGAATGTTCGTCGTAAGTACGACAGGTACAGTTTTATTGTGAAAAAAAAGGTCGTTATCAAATTACTAATTCTAGGAAATTGAGAGAGACAGGACCTTGGAAAAACAACATACGAAACACGTGTCTACAAGTCTTGGAGAACTGACCGAACAAGTACACAGCCTGACTTTGGAAGTCAACAACACAGGCACCGAGCTGACGAAACTGGCAGAGGATCAGGCTGAGGGCAGCGCGCGTGACGAGGACATGGCGAAAGATCTTGCCAATGTCACGCACGCCACAGAGTCAACACGCAAGCAGATACAGGAGATGGAGTTACTGCAGAGAGAACAGGTAATGCCAAGGTCGGAAGCGTTCTCACCCATACAGCTGTGTGCATGCAAATATTGTGTGTTATATGGCACCACCATTTAACTTTACAACCTACACTGTGTAACTTTCAAGGGCTACGATTTACAGGTGTTCGGATCGTTTGGGGAAAGTAGCTACAATATGAAATGGGTTGCTTCTGCGCATAAAATAATGAATCATTTCTTATATTACGATGACATGAAATTGTGGACCAAGTTAGAAATGTAAACTAAGTTAAAAGATTGCTGACATTGGCGTATGCAAGCTAGGCAATAGCGGCAGGAATTCTACATGTATTTATAGTTTTTGTCATCTAAACTTAGATGCAATGAAGTTAGAGTTATGTGTATAGAATGTGAAGGCCAAGGTCAACATTTTGGTCTGATCATGAAAAACAAATAAAATTTGCATTCATCGTTTTCATGATTACTATGCACCTTTCAAATTAACATAGAGTGCTACGAGCCTAGAGCTGCAACAGACCATCGAACAGCAAAATCAAACCATCAACACACTTGAGATCATTGTCCACGAGCTGAAGAACCTCGTTGAACAGCAGAGTGATACCATCAGCCAGTACGAGACCAGGTTGTCTCGTTTGGAATCAGGTAAGAAATTTTTGCTAATTGGTCATTGGAGAATAACTCATGTTTTACAACGAAATCGTTTTTGAGTATATACAGAAAAGGTGGGATCATTCGTCTTCTACCGTATCAGAAAAAGAAGTCAGACTCGATAAGATAAGTTTTAGCGTTAGACTTAAAGACTAGAATAGTAGCTGTTTATCATTTGCAATTAGCCCTTGGGCAATTCAGGAACTTGCAATAAACTTGAATCTCTCTCTATGTTATATTCTATGTATCTATATTATTTCCAAAATTTTAAACCTTTTGTTTCAGCCGAACCTTTGAAATATTGTTTCCGAACATAAGTTGCTAGTATCACTCTAAAAGCCAAATCTATTTGGGGACGAATTTATTCATAATTTGATGATATCTAAGCTGTGTTGTATATTTTCACAGATACAACGACAGCAACGACAGCTGGCCCGACTGTTGCCTTCTCTGCATCCAGAACAACCCCTCTCGGACCAGTCTTCAGTCATACAAGGGTAATCTTTGACCATGTGTATACCAACATCGGAAACAACTACAACCCTGCCGATGGCATTTTCACATGCAACACAGCAGGCGCTTACATGTTCACATACTTCATGTACAAAGCTATTGAAGTGCCTCAAATGGCAGTTTACCTGGTGTTGAATAACACGATTCAAACGGCCGTTTTTGAAAATAATCTTAAAATGGACGATGAGTCCCATTACAGTGCAGACATGTCTGGTAACAGTCTTATTCTTCAACTCTCAGTCGGGGACACGGTATCTGTTGTGCTGAGAAAGAATGATTACATCTATTCTAATAACCTCGACAAATATTGCACCTTCTCTGGGTTTCTTCTGAAATAAGTCTGAGATGAACTGAGAAATCATATACGAAATGATTTAAGATGAAAAAAAATCACCTACATATCATGATCATCAAGTTTTGAAAGGCTCGGTTCGAGCCACCGCGGGGGCTACAGAAAGAAAGTTATTTTTTGCTACGATTATAACTACTAATAAAAGTAACTTGCAGCAGAATATAGTTTTGTAGTGTATTTGATCGCTAATGGAATTCTATGTGTTTACTTTGTTACTCTCATGTATGAAAGGATTTTGATATCAATATTTTATACGGATATGATATTACTATATGTCAAATCCCAACGAAAATGTTCTAACGTTACATATACATTTTAGTTGTTAGAATCCAAGATGTATACCATGTAATTCTTTTTTTTTAGAATATATTGTGTGTGGAATTTTGAATTTCTAGGGAGGGGTGGTATTGAGACTTGCATTTGTTTCTATTGAGTGCCCTGTCATAAATGTTAAGCGTAGCCAGACAATTGATGATAACATAAATCAATGTACAGACGTAGTCACTTGTTTTGTGGTATTATACATGTTCATCATTAGTTTTTTTTTTTCTTTTGACTGAAACAATCATACTGTTGCAGGTTGTACATATGCATTTAAGTTATATTTTGACATGAAAAAAATCAATATTGTATCCAAGGTATAACATTAACGTTAACGTTATACTATTTGACGGTCTGGTTTGAATTTTGTTTTTGGATATATATTCCATATTGTATGTTGCCGTGTATTGAGACACAGCGTTCTGTCCATATGCATTGATCAGGATCTTGCCAGTTTGCACGTGTTAAGTGTATGTGTGTCTGAATGGATCAACGATGAGATAAAGCTATGTATCTATTTAACGTTCGATGTTGTCACTTGTTTCGTCGTCTTATTTTCAACATCATAGTTAACATCAGATGCTAGATGTTATGCTCTAACAAATATTATCCTTAGCTTTGATTTATTAGCATCCTTCACAAGAGGTAATGCGTATTTTCCGTCATTTCCATCTCCAATCTAACGTTATTTGTTTGGATAAACCAATACTTGTCCACTTGATTTGATGTTGGAACCGGCTGATGCAATACAAACAAGCCTGGGTAGAGGTCGCTGCTGTCGTAGTGCAAGAATCCTATGACCCGGAAATGAACTCATGACAATCCGGAAACAGAACCCTGACGTGTTCGGTGTGTGGTGCGCGCTGAACAAAATTTATCCACAAAGGCCGAGATCTTTCTACGTCTCAACATGACTCTAACATCCGCAGGTAAGCATATCTGCTTTAGGTTTATAGGAAACTGTATAATCATGCATATGAAGGATCATTTTGAGGGGAAAACGGAGCGTATTTTTGTTAAAAGTCGTCGGAGTTGTGTGCTCAGCTGCTGAGTCACTTGCCCCCCTCCCACCCAAGGGTATCATGATGTTTCAAAATTTTGAAAAACACCTTTTCAAGTTCAAGTGTAAAAAGTAAAACGTACATTTTACTGTGATAGTAAGATAGGTTGAACATTAAGTTGAACATTAGGTTGAACAGTAAGTTTGTAGACTATTTTCCAAAGAGGGAAATGTACTGATGTCGGCATCATTATTTTGCCCCTATGTACATGATGTAGGGAAGCCAAGAATTTACCTAGAACACTGCAGAAAGAAAATATGTTTCCCTACATTACGTTATGTGACCTACAACTTGTAAAATTATTAATAGAGTTTGACTGAGTTAGATAGGATATTGTAAATTATATACGATGTACCAAATACATAGCAACATTTTGTCCAGGAGATATAATGTTATATTTTTGATAAATCATCTAACATGTAAATGTTGTATTCTTTCTTTTCCAGCCGGTGTTCTGGCTATGTTAGATGAGAAGGACCCACAACTGAAGGTACATCTACAAGATATTCTCTGGACATTCTTGATAAATTGAATTCTCTTCATTGATAAATACTTATTGATTTTATTATGTAGCAATAGAAATTATCACACTCACAATTTGTCTAGAATAAAATAAGATTCCTTCAGTACAACCAGTCAACTTAATATTGAATAAATTATGATTAAAAAATTTAAAGTATTTTAAATGTCCTAAAAAATGTAAAACAAATAATTATCCATGTTTTTCCCCCAGTGTTTTGCTTTAAACAAGCTGAACTCAATTGTGGGAGACTTCTGGCCTGAAATTTCAGATGCTGTAGACAAAATGTAAGTATGGGACTTATAACAGTGACTAAAGCTAATAGCAATATATTCTGTACATATAGTAATTGTATTTGGTACTAAGTTTTTAATCAGAAATAAGGGAATTTAATTTCCCAGCCATGCAGAGTTTTACTTTGAAAGGGAAATGTTCACTGTGAAAATTGCAAACATAACACCACATAAGACATTTCACCTTTTACTGGATTTTTCTACATGTAATTATTGCAAATGTTTTATTCACGAAATGTAGTCCTCAAATGTAGTCCTCAAAGCTAAGATACAAATGTGGTATTGTCAGTGCAGTGACTTTGATATTGTTCTTTTTTCATCCATCCAGTGAAATGCTGTATGAAGATGAAACTTTTCCTCACCGAGAATTGTCAGCACTGGTCACTTCAAAGGTAAGTTATATTATTAACTGTAGCCAGAAAAAGGAATATTGACAATTTTAACTGCAAAAACAAAGAACTTGTATGCATTGTTTACATGGCAAAATTGATAATGTTCATTGTAGATTACAAACTTTTCAACAAGACATTTTTATTGTTTGTTTCAGGTGTACTATCACTTGGGAGCCTACGAGATCTCCTTGACTTACGCGCTTGGAGCCGGGAATCTGTTTGACGTGAACAGCCCAACAGAATATGTAGAAACTACAATATGTAAGTACAGTGGTCATCTATATACATGTATTTGTGTACCACCCAATATACTGTAGATCTCAAAATGTTTGCAATGGTTTTATTTTTCCAGTGACCTCAAATGGCATAATCATCACACTGCAAATCTATGTTTTGTATCACAATTATTCATTGTAATTGAAAAACTAAAACAAGAAGGTAATAAACTTTTCCCTGCCTGCAAAAAATTCAAGCTGCAAAAATGACTGAATTTGCATAGATTCTATACTGTAAACCCTTTTAATATTGTGGTTGGTAATTTTAACAAAAAAATGGGGGGAAAAGGAGTTGCTTTATGGCATTTAGTTTTAGCCGTGAGAACATTTTTTTCCAGCTGGGCTCAGAGTGATTGAATATCTGCGATCATGAAATTATAGTGGTTAAATAGTGACTGCTGAAGTTACTAGAAATGATTTACAATTAACAAATCAAGAATTGCCGTTTGTCAATCTAGAGTTTTTCTTGTAGAAACTTCCTTTGTGAAGTAACATGTAACATGTGTTTTGAACCCAGCCAAGTGTATTGACCACTACACGAAGCTGTGCATCGCGCAGGCGGAGGCCGGAGAGAAACAGGAGGTGAAGCTGGACTCCCGTCTGGAGGATGTGGTCAACAGGAAGATCAGGAGCTGTCTGGAGAACGGGAACTTCAAACAGGTTTGTTGTGTACTGGTTGGCCCTTTGCCTTGCCACCAATAGATCATCTTGGAGATTAGTTTATCTTCACTGTGTTCACTGTTAGTTTCACTGAATATAGCAGGGAATGGTCTCAAAAGACAAACACACTATGTTTGTTACTTTTATCACACATTACCACAATGTAATGTAACATTTCTCTGTTAGAGGTCCCGTATCTTTGAAGACCTTTCTCATCTCATGCAACTCAACCATATCAATCTATAAGAGCAGGCATATGCCCCATTGAGTGCTGACAAAACACTAGGAGTCTGCAGAACTACTACCTTATGTTTTTTCTTTATTTGTGTTTGACAATGTATATTTCTCAACCCTCAGGCTGTTGGCATTGCCCTGGAGACCAGGAGAATTGATGTGTTTGAAGAAGCCATCATGAAATCAGTAAGTCTGTCAACTGACTATAAACTTTGAAGTATAGTACATATAGTAAGCAAATACTTTATTCCACCTTATTACATAGAAGGTGATACTATAGCAATAACGTTTGTCAATGTCATAAATTTTTAAGTGATGTGTAACAATGTTTTATGCCCATCATGGGAACAACATTGTAGAAGAGCTGAAAATTTCTTTAACAAGTTGTATGCTTATATGTTGCTTTCTGTAGAATTCTCAATATGTAGTTATTGTTTTTGTCTTGCCAGAAATAAGTGGCTTTATGAAGTTTATCGCTACTTAAGAAATGTGTCATGCGTTTTTTCCGTCATATTTTCCAGGACGATGTTGCAGGGATGCTCCTGTACGCCTCTAAAGTCTGTATGTCACTCATCCAAAATAGACAGTTCAGAAACAAGGTATGTACGGTCATGGGATTGTTATGCTTTCTCTATGATTGTCAGAAGCAGTCCCACATAACTTATACATGTATATGTATGTCTCAATAAGTATGATTTTCAATGGAATAGATAATAAGTTCAAAGGTGAAGTTATATACTGTTTCCTAGAGTGCCAGATGTTTTAAAGAGAAAATGTTATTTGTCAGTTAAAAAAAATGTGCTGGTAAACTTGATAAATAGTATACAGAGATGGGAAAAAAAACCCTTGGATAGGTGTACATGTAGCTCAGAATGCTTTGCAGGTGGTTACACAGCTGTGATATGTGTTGCAGATGCTGCGGGTGCTGGTAAGGCTGTACCTGCACCTGGAAATACCTGACTACATCAACGTCTGTCAGGTATGGCTTTTTGTCACTTGGTTTTTGTCAAATTGTTTTTTTCAATGGTTTCAAGAGGTCAATTCTTTTAGCCATAAAACTAAGTTAAAGAGATTGAATGCTAATAGTTCACGAAAAATGATGGAATTGGAGTTTTTAGTAGATGACGTTTCAAGATGTTTGCTGTCTTGTTTATGTGCTATTTTCTTGTCCACAGTGTCTGATTTTCTTGGATGACGCCTCTGCTGTTGCTGAGATACTTGAGAAACTCATCAAAGGAACAGAAGTATGTCATCTTAGATTTTTACAAGTCTTTACACTTCATCTTTAGATAACAATATTTATGAGATATAGTAGTAGAATGTATAATGATTGTTCATAGAAGTTGAATCAATCTTTCTACTGGACACTGCAATATTTATTCAAATGTTTCAGACAGCATCCACGGTCTTTCTTCAGTGAATGAAAATAAAAGTTTAGAAATAAAACTTACGGAACAAAGAATGCTGTAATTCAAAATCATCACAGCTTAGATGTAATTACATAATTTTACTTAGTCTATTGTTTTAGAGTACTTTTTGAATGAGAAAGTGTTTCCATTATAGGACCAGACCTTGATGGCGTACCAGATCGGGTTTGACCTTTACGAGAGCGCCACCCAGCAGTACCTGTCCAGGGTCATGTACGCTCTGCGTGCCGTCAGCCCCATCCCGCTCCCCAACGCACCTGCGGTCGTGCAGCCACCTGGCTCAGCACCTGCTGCACCTGTATCCAAGTAAGGTCACAATTCACATGAAAATGTTAAGCATTGTGGATAAGTATTCTAGTAGAGAAAAATGCATTTTGTTTCTCTAATGTAATTTGGAAGCAAATGAAGGTGACAAAACAATGTAATTCATTTGTGGATGGTAACTTTAAAGAAATTAAGAGATATCAAAGTCTTTACTGTCCCTCTAAAGTTTTAATGGAATGACGCTAAGGGAGTGTACTTTGTTTTATTTAGGGATGCAGAGAGCCAAGCCAGTGAAGAGCAGGAGAAACCAGCTAGTGTACCTCCCCCTGACACATCTACTAAGTACTCAGACTTGGTAAGTCCAGAAAAAGCTAGTCAAGGTATTGGACTTTGACAAAACATTTTTAGTTATTGGCCAGCAGTTTTTAGTTTCTTTGTTTGCTAATTCATTTTGACATTTACTTGTCTTCAGAGTGAAGAGGAGAAAAAGCATGTGGACCGGTTGACCAAGCTGCTAGGCATCCTGGGAGGAGAGACGTCCATCGCTATCCACCTGCAGTTCCTGATCCGTAACAACCACACAGACATGCTCATCCTCAAGAACACCAAGGTAAGGGCACTGCTCCTGGGGTTCATATTATTATCTCCAATTAACATAGATACTGGTTTTCATTGGAATTCTTTTTAATGCAGATCTGACTTGAAATATTTGTGTATGCATGATGTAGTTTTACCTTTTTCTTTTTTAAGTTTAAGGAAACTTTATTTTGTAACACTTTGAAATGACTGTTTTTCCCAGGATGCTGTGAGGAACTCGGTGTGTCACACAGCGACTGTCATCTGTAACTCCTTCATGTACTGTGGCACAACCAGTGACCAGTTCCTCAGGTAAGACATCTGCCTAACTCATGCCTTGTGGAAAATTCTTGACATTAAGAATAGTTGACTGAGATTTGAACTTCGCCATTAGAAATGGATTATGGTTAGGCATCAATACACATGATGTAAAAAAATTTGTAATAATTAGATGATTTGAAGGAAAGAAAAAAAATCTTTCAGACAACTTTGTTCAAAAATTTGTTCTGGATTATTTTGTCTCAAGTGCTGGTATCTGAGACTTGTTTTGTCTATTTCTGATCAGGGACAACCTGGAGTGGCTTGCCCGTGCTACCAACTGGGCCCGATTTACAGCAACTGCCAGTCTGGGAGTCATCCATAGGGTAAGTACCTGTAACATAACTATGGTTCTCCTATAATGTAAAAGTCTTTCCCAGTAGTGCATTACAATTTGAATAGCAACAGCACATTTAGTACATCAAAACTTTGACAATGAAGATATGATCAGTTTTGAAATCAGATTTATATCTGTTTTTTTAAAACTTAAATGAAATATTTTTCATAATGTTTAATTTATAAGATGTTTTCTGTGTTGTTCAGGGCCATGAGAAGGAAGCGTTACACCTGATGTCTACATACCTGCCTAAGGACACAGGTCCTGGCAGTGCCTACTCTGAGGGAGGGGGGCTGTATGCTCTAGGTAAGGTTCTGTCATTCCGTCTTACAGGTTTGTGGTAGCAAAAGATGTATTGGTTTTGGTCCCATCCATGGGCATGGCCATTTTGTGTCCCAAGCCAAGGGAGTGGTGTATGATAGGATGGGGTGTCACCATTTTGATGTGTTAATTTTTGTTCTTTTTTATTGGATTTTTTAAAGAACAATAGAAGGAAAGTTAGGGAATCATCCAGCAGAGTGGAATACAACAAACTTGTAGACAAAAAATGATGCAATTGATAACCATCAGTTCATAATTGATGCTTTGATTTTTGGTTCGGAATGTTCTGAGTGTGTTGTTGCAGTATCGTTCAGTCATCAGACTTGGATTATGATAGGTTACAACAGAACCACTGTATCTAACTCTAATGGCACTTTGTTCCTGTAGGTTTGATCCATGCCAACCATGGTGGTACCATGATTGACTATCTCCTGAACCAGGTTAAGGAAGCTACAACAGAGGTACTGTACTGCTTTCTAACTAGTTGGCTTTCAATGCTAAGTTTGTACTGGAACAGTTTTCATCTGTGTCTGTAAATGTCTGTAAAACTACTAAAAGCCTGAAGTATTTTGGACGTATCAACTTTGTAGTCTTATCTTAGTCTTTATTAGTGCATCACAGCCATTCTACATTGCTCAAGCATTTAAATGATTTCTGTGACTTGTTTTTTAACAGATGGTTCGGCATGGGGCTGGCCTTGGACTTGGGCTTGCAGCCATGGGAACAGCCCGGCAAGGTGGGAATATCCATATTTTTATCAACATAATATGATGTGAATAATAATATTGATAATCAATATTTGAAATGTTGGCATTGTTATCCTGCAACACGTTGTTTTTGGTCTTGTTTCAGATGTGTATGAACAGTTGAAATTCAACCTGTACCAAGATGATGCTGTCACAGGTAAATATGTTCTTTTTTTTAAAATTCATCATCAATATGACATAAAAAAGGGCCATTTACTTTGAAAACAAAACTGAGTGACATAAGATCATGGGTTCGATTCCTGGCATTTCTTGCTAAATGTTGCATTCTAGGAAAAGACATTTTTAACATATTGTTGTAAATATGAGATGTACATGTAGGTACCTGACTTTGGTTGGGGAGGTAACATAAAAGACAGTGAAAGGAAAATGTTATGCTCCACCTTCCAATACCATGCCCTTGAAATAGTAGATGACAACCCACTGTCCCTACAGCCTCAAAAAGGCTATGGGACTGCCTTTACCTTTTCTTACATGTTGTGTTTTGTTTTATAATGCTCAGGCGAAGCAGCAGGTATTGCTATGGGGTTGGTCATGGTGGGCACCAAGTCTGCCCAGGCCATAGAAGACATGGTGGCGTACGCACAGGAAACCCAGCACGAGAAGATCCTGCGTGGCCTGGCCATCGGGATCGCTCTCTGCATGTACGGCCGACTGGAGGAGGCGGATACGCTGATCGAGAGTCTGTCAAGAGACAAGGTATGCCACCCTCCATTGCATTATGGATCATTTTCTTCTGACATAAACTGTTGGTATCCTTGAGACATTGTTGGCTAGTTCATGCATTTTTGGCAATGCTTCAGGGGTGGAGGTGATAAGAATCATATCTTGGTTAGCACCTGTGACACATTGCACACATGGAGAGACATTTAAAGCTATGACTCATTAGGACTTTAAATGATTGTCAAAAGTCTTTGATTGAATGTGGTAGGTTGTAGTCGTTGCATCAGATTCAGAAATACATGTAGAGATTTTGTCATCAAGTCATACTGTTGGTCAGATTTAAGTATGTGTTAGAGTTTATGGTATTACTAAAGATGGTGATGAAAATACACCTTGCCTGTCCCGTCTTAGGACCCCATCCTGCGCAGATCAGGCATGTACACCATCGCTATGGCGTACTGCGGCAGCGGCAGTAACCAGGCCATCAGAAAACTCCTGCACGTGGCCGTCAGTGATGTTAACGACGACGTACGCCGTGCAGCTGTGGAGGCCATCGGATTCATCTTGTTCAGGTTTGCACTTCTATTTCTATGTGGTATACATGGAATTCTATAGTTTTTTCAAAGTGTTATTTTTGCAGAGCTTGAAATCTAATTTTTCTGTTTCTATATTTTCCTCACAATTTCCCCTTTGTTGGACCCCTGAGCTGTGTCTTATTTTCTATATGATATCCGTAGAATTTAGAAATCATTTACAGTGACAATTGTGTAGAGCTCAATAACATATTTTTGTGTTTTTATCCATGTAGTTTTCTTCATTTTCCTCTTTGTTGCAATGACAGGACCCCAGAGCAGTGTCCTAGTGTAGTGTCGCTACTGTCAGAAAGCTACAACCCACACGTACGCTACGGTGCTGCCATGGCACTGGGAGTAGCGTGTGCTGGGACAGGAAACAAGGTGAGACACTCAGTCACTATCCAGCAAGGTGCCCAGTTCAGTGTAAGATGTTAGCTACACAAATAAATAGGTAAAAATAGAAGGTAGGAAATATTACTCACTATTCAATTAAAGTCTTGTATAGGTTACTAAAAAAAATTTTCGGCACAGAATATTTGAATTCAGCATCTGCATTGTAACTTGTATGCGCTGTAGCTGGAATAAGATTGGATGCCTTTCTATAGATTGTACTGCAATGAAATGTTTAAGGAAACCATTGGTGACATGATGGCATTATGGTTACTGATTTAGAAGTTGGAACAGATGACAATGTATGTACATGTAGTCACATTTTTTCCTTGTCCCACTAACAGGAAGCAGTGGCGCTGATTGAACCCATGACCAACGATCCTGTGAACTACGTCCGTCAGGGCGCCATGATTGCGTCTGCACTCATCCTGGTACAGCAGACAGAGGCCATGTGTCCGAAGGTCAGCTGTGCATGATACCATCCTACAGAATGTGGAAAGATATCATTTTTATAATTCATTGCAAAGTCTTCCCTTCCTGGGAGGAAGGGTTAAAAAGCTGATGTACTACCTGGTAGAAAAATCATTATTTTTGTGTAATTTGAAAAACATTTTCTCAGTCATGTTATGTAGACCACACTATAAATGAAGATTTAAAGGAAGCCAATGAAATAAAACCATTCTGTTGGGATATGTACATGTACTGTCACTACTGTTTGTTCTAGTCATATTAGGATATCAGACAATAAGATGAAAGTTTTACATACATATGTATGTAGGCATGAATACTAAATTTTATTGATTGATTCTAGGAGCATTTTATTTCTATAGTCATCTTCAATATTTGTGTTACTGAATTTTTCTTGAATATTCTCTGACCAGGTGAAGACATTCCGAGAGCTGTACACCAAGGTCATCAACGACAAGCATGATGATGTCATCGCCAAGTTTGGGGCCATCCTGGCTCAGGGCATCATTGATGCAGGTACAGAACCAATCAGCAATAATGCAAAGTTTTCAAATTTATTCTGTGGGATTTTTTAATTTTTGTAAAATCTCAGTTCTGTATGATGTAAGGATATTTAGATTGTGGTCTCTTGTCAGTCTGTGTATCTGCTTCAGGAAAGAACAGTTTTCCATATTTGCCCATTCTTTGTCCTCATTCAGACAGTTTTATTGAAACAAATTTGTAAGGATGTGAGACTTTTGTTCCATGAATTCAGCAATAGACTGAATATTTTTTCTCTTAGCAGACTTACAGTGTAGTAAATCTGGCCACTAATAAGGCAACATTACACGCATCTTGCTTGATGATAATGATTCTAATGTTTATTTCAGGTGGCCGTAATGTGACCATCAGTCTGCAGACCCGTAACGGCCACACACACATGGAGTCAGTAGTGGGAATGTTGGTCTTCACACAGTTCTGGTTCTGGTACCCGCTCTCCCACTTCCTGTCTCTGGCCTTCACTCCGACAGCCATGATCGCACTCAATGCTGAACTACAGGTGAGATAAGTCTTCTGTGTATTTGATGAATGAATATTGCCCAGAAATGCATAAAAATAGAAAGAATCTGATAAAAATTTTCCTTGACATAATTGTAAAATGTCACATCATCATGTAGATTTTCATGATTGTTAGATCTCTATGAATGTTTGTTGTGCCTCCTCTTAAAAATGTGCTTATGCACATTTTATACTACTTCCTTCAGATGTCAAAAGTGGATTGAAAGTCCATTTGAAACTATTTTTCTGAATGATGTTGTTAAATGTCCTGTTGTCCTGTAAAAGACAATGATTGCTAGATCTCTATGTTTGTCAGGCCACCTCTTAAGGATTTGTTCTAATGCACATATTATACTACTTTTTGTAGATGCCGAAGGTGGAGTTTAAGTCCAGTGCGAAATCTTCCATGTTTGCGTACCCGCCATTACTGGAGCCGCCGAAGGAGAAGGAAAAAGAGAAGGTGTCGACTGCAGTCCTGTCAATCACTGCCAAGGCTAAGGCTCGCAGCAAAAGCAAGAAGGGAGACAAGGACGATGAGAAGATGGAAGTGGTGAGAAAATGTTCTGATACACACTGTGCTACCACTGACCAGAACTTATATTCTCCTCACTGCTGATTAAGAGATATCATAGAGACAGGTTATCATATCTTTCATTAGGGTTATTAAGGAAGCAACAAACTGCAGAAAAAAAGAATTTCATGTTGTACAAAAATTTCATGTGTGCTGCTATATCAATTTGTGTAGAAAAGGATATTTTGTAGAATTGTTTTGTGTAGTCACTACCAGAATATTGTGTTTTGTTGTTCACATCCACCGTCGCCATGGGTGTTTTTTTATATTAGTACTCTTGTTTTCCTCAGGATGAGGTAGAAAAGAAGGATGAAGACTCAGAAAAGGGTAAGGAGGAGAAAACTAAGGAGGAGAAAACAAAAGAGGAGACAACAAAGGAAGAGAAGACAAAAGAGGAGACAGAGAAGGACAGTAAGGACAGCAAGGACAGTAAGGATAGCAAAGACAGCAAGGACAGCAAGGAACCCAAGGAGGAGGCCAACCACAGTGTACTGCAAAACCCTGCAAGAGCCTTGCCTGCACAGGTTTGTACTATATTAAGCTCTTCCCCCTTTGGTGATGGAGACTTCCACTTAATGGACTAATAAATACATCTGTTGGTCATAGAAACAACGCTAAGGGATAGACCATGATGGACACTGTTTTCATTGTTTCTGACTTCATCCATAAGGCTAAATATGAACACATTTCTTGCAATTTTTCTTTGATTGTATAACATATAAACTTTTCTTGTCCAAGAATACAATGTACTTACTGTACCAAATGTAAAACAGCTACACGTGGCATGTATTTATTGATCAGTGAAATATTTTCGCCCATCTGCAGTTGAAGGTCCTATCCTGCATGTCGGGAAGGTACCACCCCCTGAAGCCTGTCACCACCGGTGGGATCATTCTGTGTAAGGACCAGACTAAGGGAGAACCTGAGGAGATTGTAGAGACACTGCCAAGTATGTGGATATTTCAAAGATTTGTTCATTTACTATTGAGTGATAGTTTAATATGTAGACAAAACATGCAAAAGGTTTGGTGTTTGCTATGTCTCAGAATTCAAGTCTGAAACACATAGAATTTGAGTGAGCAGAGCATTCTGAACATGCTGTAAAAGACTGCCTACCTCTGTCAGAACCTAGAAATGTAAAAAAAACACAAAAACATTTCAGTGCAAATATTTAAAGCCATGCAGTCTCATTGGTGGAACAGCTAATTGCCATTCTCTCGTTGGCTGAACTGTTAATTGTAATGAACAGCCTGGAGGGGTCTTTTACATGGCATCTCATACCATCAAGCTATGTAGAGCTAGAAGTAGATGATATGTGTATGATTCTTTTGTTGACAATGGTCATGTTCTAATCAAGTGTTGTTTCTTGATTTTTCAGCTGGTGGACCAAAGGCTGAAGATGAGGAACCGGAGCCACCACCACCCGAGCCCTTCCAGTACACCGAGGACTGAGCAACTATATAAAATACTGCCGCCATTTATCGGCACACAACAAGTTTATACTGTGTTGATTTCTTATCACTGCAGTACTCATGTGTTCCTCAAGGGGGCATGACATGTTGTGGCCCAAACATGGCCTATTTGTGACAATAGATATGTCATCTTGTTATGTTCGTAATACTCAGCTGAATGTATGAAGAAACCATGTTTCAAGGGTGGGAAGCGGACAATTTTTCTTACATAAACTACAGATTTAACTCTTATATTTTCTGAATATCAATATAGATTGAAAGGTAAATTTAAGTTCCACAGTAGGCATTGACTGGTCCAGTAATATTTGTGCCAGTCTGAGACACAGCATTCTATTGGAAATTATACCTTGAATTTATTGAAGAATAGGGAGTTAGTACAACATTGTCTTTTACTAGTCAGGGTAACTATATCTTGATAGTACAAGACTTGGTTCCATGTAAATTAAAGTGGGTTGAATAAAACAAAGTCTACAAGTCAGCTGTGTGTGCTTATTGCTTTCAAAATACATGTAATATTTAGCTCCAGAATATGTACTTGTATGATATTGATTAACATGTTTACAATTACATTACTATACATAATGTAAACCACCACAGGAGAAAATGTTGGAATTAAAAGTTAGGCCAAACTGACATATAAAACAGAAACTTTTAATTCCTGATGTTCTATTTCTGCCAATTTCATAGTCATCAATTCAAGGGTACTGAAACACGCAGAGCAGGCGATATAAACGATGCCGTGGATCAAAAGCGCCACATAGCGGCCAAACATATCACTGCAGCATTGGGAGTGCAAGGGCTAACATTATGCTGCAGTACTTCAATGAACTGTTAGAAGTCGCTTTTGATCCACCAACTTCAGTGTTCATATCACTCGATGTTTGAACTAATGAAAGTGTGGAGAAGAAACTGTCTTTTCTCAGTGCTTTATGTACTGATAAGTATGTTAAATGACATTTATATCTTCATTCTATGTTCCAGATTGTGCCTCTAAATTCTAATTAATAGAATCAACCATGTCATAAACATACGACAATCAAAGAAAATTCATCAAGCATCATTTGGACAGGAATGCTTTATTCTGCCATACATAAGCCAGACATCTCTATAACTTCTATATACAGGAGTTTGGTACTGTAATAGATATATGTACAACATAAGTTACATCAATTTTTAAAAATGTGCATAATACAAACACAGTGGCTGACGTAATACATGTCTGTCATTGGGGAAAGTGCATGCTACGCATATATCAATTACAAGATTTGTTACATAATAGCAATTAAATCAAAATTCCTCTGCATTTTTAGTAGGTCAGTACACATTTGTCCTGAACCGATAGTAGTATACTCCAAGCAAATCTTGCCAACAATAACTGGCTGAATTGTGCAACATTTAGGATTGTGTATTAATACGGAAAATTATACAGGAAACCTCAATCAACATGTAGACCTTGTAGTACCTTCCATGATCTAGTATCATAACAAATTATTTGCAGCTTATTCCTCTAACGACTGGCAGTGTCAAGTTTTGACCTTTTTCTTAACTCTGTTTCATTTACCTTAGTAAAAACCTTTGGGCCTACTTTTTAAACCAACACTTCCACCAATTTTTCATTGCAACTGTTCACAAAAAGTTAGCTGATGTTATAGTGCTTTACAAAACTGGGCCAAGCAATAGGAAGTAATAGAGACAATATATTCAGCAGTGTTTGAATGCCGGAAGATATTCTTTTAGTTATCTGACCCAAAGTGACAGTCTTTACTACAATTTCAAAGAACAAAGATATGGCACAAGAAAACAACACAAATCTACCAAGAATACATGTTGAAACCGAAAATTAGTTCAAGCTTCTCCCTGTTCCAAGTGTTAATGCTTATCAGTGAAGCACTAGATCCACAACAGTGCAATATAATGTTAGTGCCCAATGTTCTTAGTCTTAGTAAGCTTTGTCACCTTCACTCACAACATTCACTTTGGTCCCTCAGACAGGGTAAGACATAGTTCTCATAGAGATACGGATTGTGTAAAGTTGTTGGCTATATTGTGTGTTACACAGTACATGTTCTTGTTAGACTATTGCATGCAGTATCAGCTCCCTTGTGCTTCTAAATACAAGCACCATGCTTAGGTCAGCTGTGTTGTGTGCTGTACCAGTGCAGCTGTTTCTCCTTAAAGTGTGCTGTACCCGTCAATGAAATGTCTAATACTGGTGTCCTTGAGAAGGGAATTGTTGGTGCTGTCTGGCAGGTTGCTGTGGTGGTGGTGGCGGTACAGGTGCTGTCTGGTTCCCAGACAGCTGTCTCTGGAGGTGCTGTACCAGAGCAGCTGTCTGTTGCTGCTGTGCTGTCCTCTGCACTCCCATGACGCTCTGCTGCATCAGACTCTGCTGCATCTGCTGTTGCTGCTGCTGCTGTGCCTGTTGCAGCTGTTGCTGCAGCTGTCTCTGCCGTGCCTGCTGTTGCGCCTGTTGCTGTGCCTGTTGCTGTGCCTGCTGCTGTACTTGTTGCTGTTGCTGCTGTGCTGGGTACAGGTTTGCCTGCTGCATGGGGTCTGTAGACATCATAGGAGCTCCACCACCCATGGTATTCCTGTACACAAACATGTATAAGGGAAAGGTTGTAATATCTTTAACAAAACAGCACTTTTGATATAACATAGCATATGGCCATTGAAAAAAAATTCTGCCAACATTTGCTTTCTCTCTTCACCTTCTTAATATGTGTTATCCTCAAGACCTCAACATATTTTTTATAATATCGTAATATTTTCCAAAGTTTATGGGAAGTTTGTCTGTCCCAAACATTGACCATCATGGAAATTTCAGCTAGATGCTTCTCTGCTTTCTTCCATACAATTCCTGACATGTCTTAATGATGAGCAAGTACATGTAATGAAAAATCCTAAGGATACAATCCAGAAGCTACCTTGTTCTCATTCTTAAGTGTTACATCATGAATTTGACCTTAAAATGAACTTAGTGCAATGTATTTTGAGACATTTTTGATAGGCAATGTCAGAACTACAAGAAGATAAAGCAGAGTAAAAACATATTTCCATGTTTTTCCCTAGAACCAAAGAAAGTACCACTAACCTTCCCGGCTGCCCCATGCTCATGGCCTGGTGTGTAGGTTGAGTCATGGAGGGACCTGTCCCCTGTGCCATGTACTGGTTCTGCTGGGAGACAGGCATGTTCCCCATCATGCCTGCGGACTGGCTGGTGCTGTAGCTGGAGCTGTAGGGTGGGGAGATCATGCTGGTTCCTGCCGGCTCGGGGTGGGGGGCTGGCATCACCCCCTGGGACATCTGCTGGTGCTGGGTGCTGTACCCGGTGTAAGCCTGCTACACCACAGGGGTGGGGAGAGTTGGAGTTAAGTTTAATATTCAGAATCCACAATTAGCTTGAGAATTTACCTTGCATCCTGTGGTTCTTTTTAACATACATTGTAAAGTACACAAAAATACATGACACATATAAACAATATAATGTAAACGTATAATGAAACTTTTTATTGGGTTCATATACCATGATTGGCATGAAGATGGAGATAAAATTCTCTGGTACCCATACAATACTCTAAACCGTGCAAATAAAACAACTGTTACAACATAAAGTGAAATCTGGAAATAAAACCGAACACCAAGTAAAATAGTATAAAAGCAGAGCCATGGTCATTCTTATAAAGCCAAATGATAAGTAAGCAATATCATCAACAATATAGAGTTTTATGGAGAAGCCTTGTAACTTTTTGAGTCTTTCTTTTAGATGTTATAATAAAGTAAACATTTTGCTTGTTAAAATATAAATTTAATTCTTGAGTTACCAACAAAGAAACCTGATACACAAACTGTGGTACAAAAGCAAACAAACTCAAATAAAACCAAGAAAATAAACAAATAAACAAACAAACCGATTTTCTTTGTGACTGTTGTGACTGTGAGTGTACCTGCTGCTGTGGCAGGTGGTGGAGGGACGGCTGCTTGTCGTACGGGGAGTACATGGGCGGCTGCGAGGCACCTGTCTGGCCACCTGGCTGCAGGTTCTGCTGAGCAGGCGCCTGCAGACGCTGACGCAGGTGCTGGTTACGCCACCTGTAACGACAATGAAGCAGTAAAATTGTCAATAAAGCAATAAACAAACAAAGATGCAAATAGTCAGCAAGGCATTCTAACACATTGTACATACATGATTCTGAAAATCAACATTAGCCAATATTTCATAATACTACAAAGTAAATATTATTTTGGTATACCTTTGTGAAAAGTGTAATCAGTGTACCTGGTGCTACTTTTACTACATAAAAGTGTTTAAAAATCGAAGAGTGGGTCATTCTAGCACAATAAAGATTTTCTGTAAATGCCATTCAGCACCAGGGACAGCGCCTATTTAGAACATCTGAATAGGTCCCAGGGATAGCTGTATATAGCTGTAAGAATACCAATTGATGTTAGAATATTGACATTTGCATCTGGCGGGCTGCCATCAAGCTTCTGTATCTATGTACAAGCACACCTGACCCTCGTGTGACAGGGAACAACAGACTATAAACCAGATAGTGAGTGTGTGAATGTGACCTGTAGTTATGTGTAAGACCTTCCAGTAACAATCAACACAATTCAGTTGTATATACATTGCTAGTTGATTCAACAATTGCACTGAATGTGCTTGGTTCTATATCTCCATACCGTTGCAGCTGTAACTGCTGGTTGTTGACCGGGTGGTTCCCAGGCTGTCGTGCCCGCAACATGGAACTCAGCGCTGCCTTTGGGTTGATCATTCCCATGGGCCTTTGCTCCATCCTTGGACCACCTGAAAAATTTTAAAAGATGGATTCAGGCTGGGCAATAAGACTTACAGTAAAAAAAAACCAGGCCATGACAGACTTTATTTTCATCCTGGGTGATATTTTGCTTAATGCAATGAAAAGAGGAAGACATACATACCTGGTGGCAGTGGTTGTTGGTAACCATAAGAAGGGTGAGGGTTGGGTTGGAGATAGTAGTTTGGCTGCATCATATGCTGCTGTTCTCCGTAAGGTGGGATCTGGTTCATCAATGTACTTGTATGGCTCTGTGGGGTGGAAAAAATAGGAATTATGTTCAACACTTTTCTAACCATAGCAACCATTTTCAGAATATTCATTCCTAGAAGAAGTTCTGTGCACCGAATATCATTATGAAGCACTTTCTCACTATTTACTTAAGTATACTTGCCTGGGAGAGGCGAGAAATCCTACAAGACTGCAGCAAAGTTAAAGGGAATAAAAGTATGTAGTAAGTATGATGTTAAGACAGAGAATAATGTAGTACAGTAGAATGGTACCATTATATCACAATGTACCATGATCAGAGTAGGATAAAGCAGCATGGGTTGTTTAATAATGAAGAAGCTGCAGTGAAAACTGCTCAAGAAGACCACTCAAAGGACCCACAGTACCTGGTCTATTTGGACAGGTGGTCAAAATGGACAACTAGATATGATGTTAGATGCTTGTGTCAATGGGAAAAATATTGCCGAGGACCAGCAAGAAATGGTCACATTGACCAGATGGTCTTTACATAGAGGTGGCCACTTGTACAGGTTTAATTGTAACATCGCGACTTGAAGATAGACAAGTAGGCATCCATCCATCCATCTCGAAAGATGACGGTAGCACTCTAGATAAAGGTGGTTTACAGCGCCTTCTGTGGCTTTGTAGGCCAATCCTTGCATGGCAGTTGCAGCCACAGTTTGGTCACACAAAGCCAAAGTTCTTAGTAGACAGACTATGATATGACATTACCCCCCGTCCTTCCCCCTGAGTTTACAGTGATAAGTGCATGTGTAAGAACAGACCTGGTCCCTGTTAGACTGGTTTACAGCCTTGGACTGTCTGCGTTTTCTGGCTGCTGCTGCTTTGGTTTTCTTGGGCGTCTGCGCCGGCTTGGGCTCGGGCTGTTTGATCGGGTCTGGTGTCTGCTTCCCTTGGTCCTGCAAGGGTTAACATTTTATGGCATGAATTATTGCAAAATTGCCTACAGCAAACAGTTTCAGTCATAAAATTAGTAACTTGTCTAAAAGATCTGATCTGAAACTTTGTTTTGATACACATTCTGTAATATTCAATTTGTAATACAGTGGAATTCGCTTATTTGGATAGCTCATTTGTCAGCGCATTTTATCCAATAGTCCGAAGTATCCAACAGTCCGAAGTTGGGCCACTAACGCCCCGAAGGGAGCCGGGAGGGGGGCGAATATAGGATTACTACTACGCAAGACGCAAACACCACACATACGATACGGAACTTTATTTACAAAACTTTTGAATCAGACATTTGTTCATCTAGAGCAGTAGTAGTCTAAGCAGTTATTTATACAGTTATTAATAACCTACAGTACTGTTTTGAACGAATGGAACGTCAACTGTTTGAATCTACAACATCACTAAATAGCCAGCAAAAGATCGAACAGATTCCAGTTACAAGCTTTACATAATTATACGTTCCGATATTATACAATTTACGTGCGATGATAAATCTAATAAAGATTTTTAAGGCTAAATGAACATGTAGAAAAATACGCTTGACTCGCACTGCCGAGAGCGTAACTAATTGAACCACAACAAAGACAAACACAACTCCGCTTGTATGCCGGAAAAAATTATGTTGATTTCGTAATTTTGAGCAAAATGACGGTAGGTATTGGAGAGATAAACTCTTCACCTTCTTATTTACATCTTGTGTCCACAAATTACGCTGAAATTTTACGCCGTCTTTCGCGGTTATAGACGGAAAATTTCACTTTCAAAACATTTTTAAAATGGCGTCGCAGCGTGGCTTGAGATATCCCGCCATTCAATGCGGCTGATTGCAACATCACAGTTCATTGACCCTGTTGCGTTACGTGCGCTGTAAAAATCTACGTAGTGCAGCCGAAATCAGCTCAGTAATGAGACAGTGGATATGTAAAAACACATTTTGTAGGGTAAACCAAGTTTAGACGTTGTCTGAAGGGGAAATATGAACTCAAAAGCGTGTTGACGTTCCCATGACGTCCTCCCATCATGCCTTGCGGCAACCTATCAAAATGGCGCCTAACCAATGTTCTCATGCTACCGCAGCGGAATTGGCAAGATTTTCGGTGGAATCTACCTATCTTACGGTCCTTTTCAAGATTTTATGCCTTCATACATACAGTTGTTGGTTGATTTTGGCCTCATTTTGTAAGTTTTTGCGTATATTTTCCCATTTTATTCGCTATAATTTGACGTAATTCTATCCAAAAACCCGAAGTTTGAGACCGGGGGTTATCCAATTCTGCGAAGCCTTATACAATAGAATGAATGGCAAATGGTTTGGGATTTCGCAATTCTATGCAATTACCCGAATTATCCAAAAAGGCGTAATACGAATAATTGGAATCCACTGTACTAGCTTTGTAGTTCAGTGGTTTAGCAGCATATTTACTAGTATATTTTGCTGGATTTCTTTCGCCCTCCTGCATTAGTTTGGGGGGCCCCAGAGGATGCTATCCAGAAAATTACGACAGTCTGGCCTAAATATCATTTTGCCAATGCTTCATCACTACCTTGTAAATACAGTACACCAAACCTACTTGAGCAGGAGCTGCAGTTTCCTCCTCCTCCACCGGGGGGAGTGGTGGAGGCTCCAGGTAGTACTCCATGGGTTTCTTCCTGGTGTGGGTGTGGTGCAGCAGCAGCCGGTGCTGCTCCTCATACAGCAGGGGTTTCCTCTCCATACGGACCGCGCCAAACCAGGACCAGGACAGGGGGCCGGGGTTTTTGTGTCCCTCCAACAGGTCCCAGCCTGAGACCTTCTGTTTGCTGGCAACTTGGAGACCCTGGGATGAAAAAAAGCCACAATTATTAATTTCAAGAAAAAAAGAAACTCTGATGTAGTAATTATCAATGAACAGCCCTCTAAGAAATCTTAGTGATAGTCGCAATATCTCTGCCTGTTCCTGATTGGTTACATCATAGCCAATAAACAGCCTCCTAAAAAACTTTGATCCTGATTGGTCGTTTGTAGCAAATGACAAAGAGCCTTCAAAGAATCATTTAGCTCTGGGCTGGCAATGACTCATCCTGTTCTTCATTGGTTGTTTGTTAGCCAATAAACAGCCCTGTAACATATAAAAAAAGGAAGGAAAGATGTAACACAGTACCTGCTTCTTGTCAATGGAGTCGAAATCAGCGATCTTGTTGCCCTTTGTGTCTATGAGGCTTCCCATTGGCTCACAGGTGATGACATCAGTAAACTGTTTAGACAGTGGCAGAAGCTGCCTGACTTTGTCCACCCCTGGGGAGTGTTTGTCACCTAGCTCTTTCTGTAAGGAAAAACAAACAAACAAAACAACATCAGTTTTGTCGTAGAATATGCATTGTCAACTTAACATTTGGATTTTTGTAATTTTTCAAGGACAACGTTCCCTTTTTCTGCTTTACAACAGATATACAGAAAGTCTTCCAACTCATCTTCAACTCTTGATAACGTACCTTGAGTTTCTTGATGAGGTTGATGTATATTCTTCTCTCGTCCCCAGAGCTAGGACTGCTGTCTTTTGACTCAGATGCCATTGTACTGCTGAGTAGTACACACAGCATGTCCAGCACTGTAGTAAACAGGGCACTGCAAAAACAAAAACAATTCACATTTAACAATTTGGTATATAAGTAATGAGTTTCTGAGGATATATGAATCAATTTTTTCATGTTAACTTTGCTTTCCTCTTTTTACTAGTAATTAATATTGGGTGTATTTGCAGCCAGCCTCATTTCCCGATTTTTGGGTAAATGAGGCTGATTAACGTGGTCAAGGCGCCTCCTCTAGCACGGGACCCCTGTTTTACATCCCTTCTGAAAGACAAATACATGAATTCTTGGTTGGGCTACAGCATCCTCCATTGTCATTATTATCATCAAAATGTATGTATAAGTTCTAATGTTAGAAATTTGGCTTTACAACTCAAAATCAATAGATGAATATTTGGTTAAATCTATATGACACCAAATTGAATGGAAGCTCACCTGTTGTTCTGTGGGTCCACCGTACCAGAACTGATGAGCTGTAGCAGTAACAGGGCCCAGTCTGTTGTCAGCTGGGTGCTGCGCTGGACTGTGTCAAACATCCCACCCAACTACAAACACACAGAAAACAGAAATTCTATATCAATTACAGTCCAAGTGGATTGTTACTTTGTATGAACAGTCTTTTCTGTATAATAGAGTCTGTACCACTTTATACAAAAGTTGTAGTACAAGTACATGCATGCTCTGTATCACATTGTATCTGCTTTTTCAGCATTAGAAATGTTTACATAAAATTAAAATGATCACTTGACATATACTTACCAGGCTTAATCTTAGCTGTAAGGATTCCTCCAACATCTTCTTATTCTTCACATCCTCAAAGAAGTGTTCCTATAAAGTAAGGAAGGGAGTAGACGTCTTCAGTCAAGTAAGTGATTATCATCAAGTAAACTCAAGTATAATCCAAATCAATATATTCTCATCTGTATCGCTGCACTGACAGCACTTACATCCTTCTCTTTGGCCTGTAGCAGCTGTGTCAGCTGTGTCTGAAGGGAGGACAGCAGGCCCTCGCGCTGTTCATCCTGTCCTTTCAGACAGGTCAGCACCACGGACAGGAAGGGCTGCTGGTTCAGCAGGGACAGCCTACATGAAACAGAACAGCAATCAGCTGACATAGTAAACTGGACAGCATGATGCTGTGGGCTGTTCCAGATGAAAGATTGGGTGGAAAAGTAGGTTACTGAGACAGCAAAGAAAATACTGCAAAAGCACAGCTGTAAACTGATGTAGTTCTCAGCTACAGCTACATGTATGTCAGAATATACAGCAAGCCGTTTCAGACACAGTGTATGAATGGAAGAAATAAATACGGTCAATTCATACCTTTTGTGCAAACCTTTTTCATAACATTATTCAGGATATTTGGGATATTGCAAGACAGGGAAAAACAGACGCTGAACCGGATAGTGAGTGAGTGAGTATTCACTTGATGCAAACATCTTTGATTGCATGAATATACATGTCCCATCTCTCTCAAGACTCAAAACATTGAATTTTAAATTTTAGTTACGTACGTTTTCTGGGCTTGCCGCTCCCTGTCAGCCTTGGACCTTGCGAAGCAGCTGTTTCCGCTCTCCAGCACCTGTCCAGCTGCGCGCAGTACCCGCCCCTGCACCGAGCTGGGCATCTTGGAGATCAGGGGGGCCACCAGCCAGCTGTTGTGCCACTCCACATCCTCCCTACAGATGGGATGATAAAGCATTTTGTGATATTATAGAGTGGGAGGGGGGTGATGTACATGTACCATATATGCTGTAGTGCAGAGACTTTTAGTTCATGGGCTAGAGAACATATCAGTAACGCTGGTTCACCTTTATCCAAGGGTAACCTATATTTTGTTGTTTGTACATAAAACGTATTTAGGGATATAAAGTCGACGGACGGTGGTTTCAAATGGGAACATTTTTAAAACATTGCAAATTTGAAACCACTGTCAGCAGACTTAATACTCCTAAATGTGCTGTTTTTAAAGACAACGGATAAAGGTCACCCCACGGATAAAGGTGAACTAGCGTTACCTCTGAGGTGGCAATTTCTCAAATTCAGGGTCTGAAAAGACTATAACACTCTGACACAAGGCTTTTTGAGAGGGAATAAAAGTTTGAACTTCATGACATGAAATTGAATAACGATATTTTATTTTGCTAGCTTAAAATGACAGATTTAAATCTAAGAAGTTTGACAATCAATCGAGAGGTTCTTGTTATGCTGACCACAGATATCCACAAAAACACACACACACAGGCAAACAGGCACATACACTGACCCAGTAAAGATCACTTCTACAGTAACAATCCGACCAGCTTACTTGGTCTCTCCCTTGTCCCCTTGTGTTGTCTGGCGCTGGAACACTTCAATAGTGCAGTGGGCTATCTTATCCAGTAAGCTGTTCATCTCCTAAAAAAACAACCAGGGGTTTGGGATCTTTGAAATACTGTTACAAACTTTTGTAACATAATGATGCCTCTAGTTTGAATAGATACAGAAATGATTTCTTCAATACAAAGCAGCTACATACCGAAGGTGGACACTGTTTAATCATGACCTGCAGTTCCAGCCACGACACACGCAGCCACCACTTGTCCAGACGCTACAGGTGCACAGCAAAACATTCACATCAAGAGAAAAATATTATTTCTGTTTATTCCCATCTTTTTGCACGTTTGCAAGCTGTTTCTTATTAGTTGAAATTCAATATCATCTACAATCTATCCAGTGACTTAAATTTCTCACAAATGACGAGGGCATTAATATATAGTAATGGAAAGTTTTTATTAATACCTGTAGAATCTGACTGATAATTTGCTTCTGTCTATCCCCACTGTCATCATCATCCAGTAGTCCTGGCATCCCTTCTGGGTAACAGATCAACTGGAGAAGGTTCTGGGCCTAGGGGAAGAAATATGACAAGTATTTTATTCAACATGCAACAAACATGTAATCTCAACATGTTCAGCCATCCTGTGAGATTATCAGCCATCCTGTGAGATCAAACTGAATTGCCATAATGTAAGGCTGTAGGATATGTCTTGAATGTATGGCTGTATTACAATAATACAGTTTTGTATGGCTGTACCTGTTCATGGCATCTGCCATTAGTTTGCTATACAGTCAGGCAGCACTCCTTTATCCACTCCTGGTGACAGTACAGCACACAGTACTATATAATAATAACTATATGTACCTTGTTGTGACAGCATGGAGTCCAGCAATAGTTCTGCTGTACAGTTAGACAGCACTCCTGTACCCACTCTTGCTGACAGTGCTGATATAATAATAACTGTACCTGTTGTTGAGACAGCATGGGGTCCAGCCCCTCCGGATCGTGCAGACAGCGCTCCTGTACCCACTCTTGACAGTACAGCACACACAAGAATACAATAATGACTGTACCTGTTGTTGGGACAGCATGGGGTCCAGCAGTAGTTCTGCTGTACACAGCCCCTCAGGATCGTGCAGACAGCGCTCCTGTACCCACTCCTGCTGACAGATGGTGCGCAGACAGTACTTGGCGTACTCGTGGAGACTGGCATTTTCAAGATGACCTTAAGGGGGAAGGGAGCCAATGGGTAGGTACAGGTTAAAAGAATCTACTACATGTATGCTGTGACAGTTTATGAAAAGTATATTGTACATTAATGTCACCAAAGGTATTTTACCTTCTAATTTTTTATGGTTTCAATGCTAAATACTAAATATCATATCAGAGTTATACAGCATCTATCAAAGACAGCTATGAGATATTTATTTCTTAACATATCGGAAGGTGCCCTAAGATGAAACGCGCGTTAACATGGCGCAAATTTTTTACTGGTCTTATTATGTATACGTACGCCATTTGAAGCCACTGACTATGCTGATTATAAATATTAAGGTAAATAACCAAGTCCATGCACAGCATCTATGAAGTTGCTTGAACAGCTTTTATCTTGTGTATCTTAGTGTCTTACTAACTTTATGTCTAACCTTCATCAAGAACTGTCTTGATACATTATCCACTACCACTGTTAAACTATTGGCCACAAAACTAGACAACTGTAAAGTCAGTACCCTTACCAGACCCACGTGACCCTGATCCTCCCCCAATGTCGAGGTCAAGGTCATCCAGTCCAGAGATGGGGGCGAAGAGGCTGGAGATGCTGATCTCACCTGAGGAGTTTGTATTGTTACCTGGGCCTCCTGAGGTGTGGCCGGCATCACCTGTATCATACAGGTGGAACAGGAAGGTTTTAAAAATCAGGAATTAAAGGAGTACTGTAACTTCTATGTACTTTGTATGTTAAGAATAGTTGTTAACATACAAAGTACATAGAAGTTGCAAACAATAATTAATAAGTAATCTTGGGGAATCATAAGCTTGCATCACCAAACCTGTTTTATCAGTCACATGTTGAAACTCCACATCCAAGGTCATTCTCTTAAAAAGAGATGTTTCTTTTTTTATGATGATCAAAGCTACAGTTATCCAACTTAAAGTTGAACTTTGCATTTTTGTATTAGAGACAAACAGCAGCTGAGCCCCATATCTAAAGATGCTGTAGATATACGGAAACAGTTTGCTTCTCACCAAACAGAACTTAAAGTTTTCCTGTCGGGTTTACAGTTACCTTATTGTCTGTTCAATTTCTTCAAGTTCAAATCCAAAGAAACACTTTGCACTGCTTCATCCACACAATACCAGTATGACAGTTGACATCTCACCAAGCATCAGTACAGCCAGCACAGCTCCAAAATTTATGCTGTTGTTTGCAGCATACCTATAATCTGTTTTGTATGTTCATGGTCAAAACCAACAAAACACTTTGTTTTATCTACACAATACCAGAACGACAGTTGACATCTCACCAAGCATCAGTACAGCTTTCAGTACAGCTTTCAGTACAGCCAGCACAGCCCCCACACTCATGCTGTTGTGTGCAGCGTAACTATAGTCTGTTTTGTACGTTCATTTTCAAAACCAACAAAACACTTTGTTTTATCTACACAATACCAGAACGACAGATGACATCTCACCAAGCATCAGTACAGCTTTCAGTACAGCCAGCACAGCCCCCACACTCATGCTGTTGTGAGCAGCGTACAGCAGGTGCCGGTCGCACGATGACTTGATGTGGAAGATGTTGCGGTGGCCGGGCTTCTTGGCGTCCACCGGCTCCGAGGAGCTGCGGCGGAACAGGTGCAGCAGCAGGTGGCAGGTGAGGCGCGCACCTGGCTCCGCATCCTGATCTCCTCCAGCTGGAAATGTATTAATAAATAATTAGGTTAATCATAGCTAAAACTACATATTACATACCAAGTATCATGAAAATCCATAGACTCCCTCTAGAATTATCCTCTTTCAAGATTTCTAACAAATATGCCCCTGCAGTTCGAGAACAGGCTGCTGGGGGATGAAACCTACATGTATGTCACTTACATCCCACGCACAAGAGCTATCTTCCACCCAAAGATCATGAACATATCCTGTCTAGAGTAGGAGAAATCAAAAGCAGATGTTTCATTGTAGTAAAAAAAATAGCCCTCGGGACAAAGGGCACAAAGAATTGTCAATGGTATTGGAAGTATTGTCACTGGTAAAATATAAACATCTATACATTAGCAGCTATACATTGTTGACAACCTTTGTATCAATATGACTTATGAAAGTCTATCAAAGCAACCACATCAAAGAAAGGGTGCAAACTACATTCATTCACTGAGTTGGGACATATTCAAAGGTTCCAACAACAGAGGCATCAACAAAACATTTGGACAGCTACTATATTTGACATGTACATACCAGAGGGACAGGCAGCCATGAGTGCGGGAATAGCCACATGTTTGACGAAGTCCTCCAGACTGAAACAGTGCCGAGCAATCAGGATAGCTGTGAACACAGCTAGTGAGTCATGGATGGACAGGTCTCCTACCTGTGGAGACAAATTCAAACATATCGACAGTGCCTCCTAGTGGTGCAAAGAAAAAGTGCAGTATTTCATGATACTGTGGAAAAATGAGATACTGTAAAAACATAAATGTTTGCAGTGGTTTTATGCTCCTGGTTCTTGTGTTGGCCTCGTCACCGCCAAATTTTCCACTTCAGTGAGTGACTACTGTTACATTTCAAAACCACCAGGGCCACCAATCAATTTTCTTGCTCCCATGAAAATATAACCACTGCAAACATTTCTACATTTACAGTGCAGAATATCGCCTACTCACATCAACACTGCAGAGGAGGTCGTTGAAGCCACACCCATGGTTGGATGAACAGCAGAGGGCTTTTAGTACGCCAAGCCACTCCGAACTCAGCGAGTTACAGAACGCAGTCAGTTCAGAGCAGAGAACAGATATCTCGTTGATCCTGTAGAGTAGGTGAGGTGTTAACAACATTGAATAACTTGTCAGGGAAAATTTCAAGATTTCATAACACTTGGCATGATGAAGTGCTTAGTGGAATAGTGGCTTTGTGGTTAGGGTTGTTAATTGAGAGAACCTGAAGGCACCAGGTTTGAATCCCTGACAGGTGCCGATGTTGTGCCCTTTGTAAATATACTTTACACCAATTTCCTCTCTCGATCCAGGTGAAAATGAGTACGTACCTAGCTTCAGCTATATAGGGACATCCCTCGGATAGTACAAGTATATCATATGGAGGCCCATTTTTGAGGAGAGATACATTTTGATCATGTTAAAGAACCCACCACACTTAACGGTCCCGATGTAAGTGGATCAAATAACTCCAGATGCATGTATGCAGCTTGTACTGTTCAGTCCCTGTTGTGTTACACCACGGGGTGGTTTACCGGGTCTACCGTAACAATACAAGAATTACAGTTTTACAAACCTGTTAATGTCTTGCCCATTACAGATGATCAGTAGCACATTGCACACAAAGCTGTAGCGGTTGGCTGGGTGCTCGTTCAACTTTTTGGCCAGCGACAAGCGTTCTCTCGGCTGTTGTAATACGTTTATCCTGTAACAACAATAGTACAACAGGCTTAATATTCTATTGTATGGTTTCGAATAGTCAAGGAACATTATAGGATCATCGTTAAAACTTTGGTATATTCTACAGTAACTTAAATTTTTTTCCAAGAAACATTTTAAGACTTACAATTGAGTCACAAGTATAGCAAGAAGCACAATTATAAGAAGCATAATATTCAAATGAGTGGTAAAACATAGTATGAGGCTCACCTGGGGTTTTCCACGATATCTAACATGAAGTCAGGGTTCCACAGGAGGTTAGACGCTGATGGCTGGATACTGACAAAAACGGTGTTCTTCACTCTAGAGCACGCTGAGCTGAACACGTCTCCGAACCGTTGCTGAAAAAAACATCATAACCAAAGTCTGTCATTAACACATTTCTGACCAATGCATCCTGGTTTTCTGACAAAATTTCGATTGCAACAAGACAAGGATCGATTCATGCACAACTTAGTGTTGGAAAAATATTTAGCATAATGATTGTACTATGATTACTACCAAGGCAACCTTTCTGACTTATGATTAGAAATGACAAAGATCCATTCAAAACCTATCAAATGAATGAAAGGCTCATAAAAATTTAAGCTAAAAACGGCATACATATGAAATCATAAGTTCTAAATATACTCTTTAACCACATCATACTTCATACAGTTACAACAGTGCCCAATGGCCTGCTGGGATAGCTGACCTTGAGATGTGATGAGGACGTGTAGAGGTCGTACAGGTAGGCCAGGATGCACCTCTCAGGAGAGGAACAGTCCGATGGGTTCCCCACATGCTTCACTACACTGCACAGTCTGGAATACAACAAGCAAACAGTCAACACCATTTACTGTAAGAACATAATGTTTTACATGTTGAACAAATTTTTTTCAAAGTCTGTGTCAAGTTTCTTGATTTCTAAAAATCTATTTTGTGATTTTCTGGGAACAACTTTTTTTTTAATTTTCTGTTGTCTTTAGTTCTGCAGATTTTCCAGACAGCTTGTGGAACCAACTTTGAACCCGGGCCAAAGCAACCTCCCCATCCTGCCAGTTTCTGGTTACTGTCTCACATCCTGTCACTCTACAATATTTCAATAAATAGGGACAAACACCAAGACAACAAACACACAGACAGAAAACAATACCTTGATTTTCATAAATTTGGGGTAAAAAGAAAAAGCATAAAAAAAAGTTACCCTTCAAAGACAGTGACTGATCTCTGCTGGTCCACCAGTAGACAGGCATGGTAACGTCGGAGTACCGCCACGATACACAGGCACAGACTGGTGGTGTAGGAGCCAGCTAAACTGGAGGACTTCAGCATCAGTTCTGCCTCCACCTGGCTCAGTTCTGTCAACAGCTGCAGGGAAAACAACAATCTCATTGTACAACCGTGATGGTGGTAGATTCCATCTTTCTGTTACATTTGATCACTGTTTTCCTAATGTGTTGGGACAAAGCTCAAATTGTCCAAAATTTGGATTTTACCGACACACATGAGCTTTCACTTGAATCAAATCTCAATTAATTAAATGTAAGTTGTTTTTTTTGCAAAAATACCAATTAATGCATGGAGATTGCATGTTGTGTTAGCAAAACGATTTAAATCAGTAAGTTGGTATAATCACATTTTGGTGAAAGCAAAATCTACAGAACTGCCAATGTCAAGACTTTGGACGAACGTAAAACGAAAAAGCTGATAGTTCTAATCTGCAGACTTGGAAACCATCTGTATTATGAACATCAAAAACAAGAATTGCAGATGGCAAAAATTTGGAAGAACTAGAAAAACAATGTTTGGAAACCATGTAAAAAGGAAACGTATCCAGTGAGTCAACAGAAAGTTAAAAAGATCTGCATTAAAACATACTCTTAAATTCCATTTGGTGCGGTCTATAATGGTTTTAAGTCATTTTAAGACCCCCCCCTTTACCTGAATGGTGAAGTCCAACAGCCCATGTATGTTGAGTGCCAGTTCCATGAGGTCCAGTACAAAGGTAATGTGTTCTATAGGGGGGAGGTGGGAATTGGTCCCTGCTAGGAACCCTGACACCAGCTCCAGGATGTGGTGTGTACAGGTGTGGGTCACACTGTGCTGGTCAAAATACGTCAGCTGTTGCACCTGGGAAAACACCGTTGGTTTGTTAGTAGGTTTGTAAAGGGGTAATGGGAAAAAAGCCTAGGTCTTACATAAGGAAAGAGAAAGATCATACCAATGAAGGTTAAAGATCTAGGTAATGTGATACTTAATACAAAAGTCACTCAAGAAACTAAATTAAGATAAGTTTTGAAAGAGGTCACATGTTGCAGACAGAAACCACTGTCTTTTTCATTGACTTTCAGAAGGCTATCCAGCATTTAACAAGAACTTTGAATTAATATGAGATGACGACAGTTCTAAGAGAAAAATTATGTTTTTGGAAAGATCTGGATCCGAAAACTATAAGCAACTTTCAAAGGCCTTTTCTGCCAACAGGATGTCAATACATCAACTAGCAGCTTTCTTTAAAACTGCAGAATACTAGCATACATGTATATTCCACAGTGACTGCATAGATGACAAGTGGACATAGATTCAATATGGAGAAACTATGCCTCACTTTCTGACTGCCTTTTTTGTTCTGTACAATAATGCTAGAAAGCCACAGGAACTCCACATTTGTGAAAAAAGAGCAATGAAAGATAACAAGGTAATTTTTTTTCTTCAGAAGAAGATACCTTTTCCTTGAGTCCACGCAGGTCCACAGGTGTGTCTGACTTGCTCTGTTTCTTACTCTTACTTTCCTCCTTCTTCTCCACTCCTCCTAGCTTGTTCAGGCCCTTCTGGATTTCCTTGGTCATTTTTCTCACCTGAAGAAACAACAAAAAATGGTTTAGATCCCACAACAGGGCAAGAAATACTGGGAGCATACTGCATATGCACAGGTGCACCAAGAATTTTGAAATTGTGTTGGGTCACCTACTTAAAGCCAAATGTAATCTTTGTTAAGCATACTTAGCATTAGATAAACGATAAAACCTTTTGTATTGCTCAAAATTTGAGACTAACTATAGGAACTTCAGATACAAAGTCTTGACAAGAGGCATTACGGCTTGTAATTTTGCTAATATTCTACTCTTACAATCTTATGTTGTGCACTCAAAATATCTTGTTGTGCATCTATTCCACAAGTTGAATGTCAAGCCCTGAACAACTTAAACATTCACATTTTCCATTTTTTTTTACCATTTTTGGCAGTGCCTCTAGGTAGGGCTGAAAGTGTTTATTTTTCATAATGGTGTTTGATATTTTAGCTTTTCTTTGTAACTGAAAATGATTGATAAAATAAATAGCTGACAACAAACAGCAAACCTGGTGCTTGGCTTCATCACGAGCTTTCCCCACCCCGTACAGCAGTACCAGCCGTTGGTTGTGTTCGTGAGCGGAGTTGTCGTGGGGCAGCGGGAAGTTCCGCGCAAACTGGATGTGTCGCAGGGATTTGTTCTGCTCCTGGCGCTGTGCCGAAGTCTTGCTGTTGTCTTCTTCTGTTTCCATTTTGGTTTCCTGGTATATGGCAAATTTGTATTAGGCTAGATTTTTACAAACATCAGCTATTAATACAAATCATATAGTGCTTTCGGCTGTTAAACGTAAAACTTTAACTAATCCAACCAATGCATATTTTTTGGCTTCAGCCTAATAATTCAGATTACAATCACTGGAAATTACAAGTCTTCACTGCTAATACTCCTGTCACATTGTCAATGTGCGCAAAGTGACAAGAGTACCAGTATTATGTAGTAATTATTTTGTACAACAGTCAAGCTCTTTATTGAAATTTTGTTAATCATCATTACAAACTACCAATAAACACAAAAATCAAGAAAAACAAGATGCTGCATCCTTTCAGAACAAATTTTTGCAGGTAGATTTTTCTCTATTGTTTATTAGTACTGTACATGTATATACATTCCCTCTTCACTCATGATCTCAGTGACATGTGGCCTACAGGCTGATTTGAGCTTTCATGAATAAATGAAGTTCAAGACAGTAAAGTATACCTTTTCATCCTCTTGGTCCACTGGTTCTACCTCCGGATGTAGCAGGTCCAGCTGATCCAGGTCAGACTCCAGGTCTGTCTGTAAAAGTCTCTCCAGATGGGAGCTGGACTTCTCGGACTGTGTATGGTAAACATTCACTGTCCATTAGGTAACATTCTACAGCTTTTTGAAAAGTGAAACTTGTGATTTGTCATAGTCATTTTGTACAGAAATGTACTCTTCTTAAAACTGATCAATTCTTTTAGGCAAATAGTAGTGAACAACCTCAAGCCAACCTTACACTCACTCCTCTAGCAGGATGGTTTTCCAGCTTCTTGTCTTGGTAAAGGTGTGGCGTGAGTGTGTACTGTTTGAGGATGTCCACTACTTTTATCCCGCTGTCAACAGTTGTTGACAGTAGACAGACTACCCCTACGGCTAATATGAGCTTAAATGCCTTTGGGACTGAGTGAGAGTAAGCCAACGATTGTACAAATTCTTAGGTTACCAAGAACTGTGTAAAATGTGCAATTGACTGGTTGTACCTTATGTGCCTGTTCCCCTTTGCTGTCTGGCATAGGGCTGGGAGCTACCATTTCTGAGTCGGTAGGGGTGTGCAGGAGGTCGCCACGTGAGATCAGCGTGCACATGTAGGCGTCGTGGGAGAAGACTTCGCTGCGTATCAACTCGCTGAACAGCAGAACCAGGTTGGCAAAGGCTTGACGATCCTCGTCGCTCAGTTCTTCACCATTGTCTTAAGTATATGGACCAAAAATCATCATTATCAACACAATAATAATCCGTCTTAAAGTTTATACAACGTCTCAATGAACTCCAACTACAGTAGTCCAAGTACAGATTGCATGATGTGTCCTGTGATCTAGAATTTTACCTTCTTCTTCTTGTCTTCTTAAACTGAGGTAAAGCATGAAGTTTTTTCAAGTAGCTAGTAGTAAAAAGTGGCTTAATTGCTATGGCTTGCACTTTCAACCAAGCATAAGCGACACCCCTACTCTTCTAGTTGAGTTAATAAGGTTCTTTTAATGTAAAAAAGGTCATCCCATAGCCTTTTCAGTCTGTAGACGCAATGAGTTGTTAGACACTGTATCTGTGGCACAGTTTTGGAAGGTAAAGACTATCCTTCCACTGCTATTTATCTGCCCATTTTTACACCTAAATTTTCATTTTTCTATGTGCAGAGAAGTTTACCAGTTATACCACATACAACTGCATAATATGATACATAGATGCAACAGCGGATGGCGTTACCTAGTGTTGGGGCTTTGGTGTCCAACACTATTATCATTTATACTACATGTACATACAACTGCATTATCATCATCATACATGACATAGATGCAACAGCAGATGTTACCTAGTGTTGGGGCTTTGGTGTCTAGAAACCTCATGAGCAGCTGTTGGAAGGGAGGCAGGCCGTTGTTGCTTAGCGACGCAGATGAGATGGACTCCTTCTCATCCATAGTCTCCATCTCACCCAGCCTCTGCATTGGTGTATTGGTAGAGTTTTAAACATCAAAAGACAACAAACACTAGAATCTAAGGTAACATTTGCAAGTAAATATGCGATAACATTACTTCACCAAATCATTTCATCAGTTGGTGAAACAGTCTTCCTGAAGAATTGGTTATGGCACCAAGTGTTAACAGTTTGGAACCGAGTTTTAATGGGCACAAAAAAGCTTATTTAGTTGTCTACGACTCCAGAGAATCAGACCACCAAAAAGGACCAATGACATAGGTAAGCTGAATTGAAGAGCAGCACAAACTGGAGTCAACAAAACTACCCGGCTGAAACCACTATACTCTACTCTACTCTAAAAACATCATTTTTAGCTTCACATGCTATAGCCTAACACACTATTGGTCTGTTTACTCAAACACATATATGTGGCAACCAGCCCCTTTTACTCTGTCCTGCCACTTGCTACATTATGTAATTGAACACCACAGTGTGTCTGCTACTCACCTCTGTCTCCATTTCAACCTGTTGTTTTTCCAATAGGTATGCCACCACCATGGCCCTGTGCTCCCCCGCTCTCTTAGTGGTCACTCCCCACTCACAAAGTAAGTCTATGATGGCATCATTGTTGGACGAACACTGTGGTTTGAAATAAAACACATGAGGAATTAGAAAGGCAACATTTGGCACAAGTGCAAAACATTTTCCCCATTACCTATAGTCAAGCTACTTGCACATAATATTATACCTTTAGGCTCGCCTAAACACTGTGCGAAAGGGTGTGATTTCCGGACAAAGTCGGAGTTGACATATTTTTGGACATGCTAAATATTCGGACAGTGTCCGGGCACGATGTTCAATATTTCCCATATCTGGAAATATCATGAGTCAGGAATTGTCTTGTTATGTATCCGGACAAATAAGACTTTCCTGCTTTTCAAGATACGCGCCATTGACGTTTCTTGCCTCCGAATACGTGATATGTTCTACATTCTTTACATATCCAAGGTCCATATATTTCGATAAGGAATACCCGGACAAATTAGGAGTTTGCACGAAGCATGATGTGCATTATTTCTGGGCCATTGTCAGATGACATTTTCAATTCATTATGTCTCAGAATATCATGAGTCATGAAATGTTTCAGCACATGCCCGGACGGATAGAATTTCCCGTTCTTCCGAATACGTGTCAGGGACGTTTCATGTTTTCGAATTCATACTATTTTCTTTTCTTTCCATTTACGAGACATATCCGCGACAGATATTCCATGGATTAGTTTTAGGACAGATTCGAAGTTAGCATATTCTGACCGTTACCGATAAAGGTATTCTATACGTGAATTGTGAATCGGTGATTGTTTTATAGCGCATCTGAACAAATAAGACTGCATTTTTTTGCCGAAATTTTCGCTCCTTCCGAATTCATATTCCGTTCCATTTACGACAGATGTCCAAAACAGAAACATTCCAGAGATCAGTTTTCGGACAACTTAATGGTAAACAAATTACTTTTCTTGTCATACATGAATCTGAGATTGTTTTGTTGTGTATCCTTAAAAAGGTTTCCTATCTTGTCAAATACACGTCATTAACGTTTTTGCTTCTGTATATTATTCTACAACGAGTATGCCCGATGTCAATGTATGTTTACTCCTTAATTTTCTGGTAATTGAAGCTTAAGCTTCCATATACATGTGCAAATATACTGACATCGACATTTACAATCAAATGACACAGAAAGCAATCTTTGCGATGGTAACAATTATGAGTCAAGTATTATTGTTTCTTTGCATATCCGGGCAATATCTTGAACAAAGTTCAGTCAAAACACTCCACCCCAACGGTGCAGTTTGGGATAGGTCCATATCCGGACAATATCTTGAACAAAGTTCAGTCAAAACACTCCACCCCAGCGGTGCAGTTTGGGATAGGTCCATATCCGGACAACATCTTGAACAAAGTTCAGTCAATACACTCCACCCCAGCAATGCAGTTTGGGATAGGTCCATATCCGGACAATATCTTGAACAAAGTTCAGTCAAAACACTCCACCCCAGCGGTGCAGTTTGGGATAGGTCCATATCCGGACAATATCTTGAACAAAGTTCAGTCAATACACTCCACCCCAGCAATGCAGTTTGGGATAGGTCCATATCCGGACAATATCTTGAACAAAGTTCAGTCAAAACACTCCACCCCAGCGGTGCAGTTTGGGATAGGTCCATATCCGGACAATATCTTGAACAAAGTTCAGTCAAAACACTCCACCCCAGCGGTGCAGTTTGGGATAGGTCCATATCCGGACAATATCTTGAAAAAGTTCAGTCAAAACACTCCACCCCAGCTGTGCAGTTTGGGATAGGTCCATATCCGGACAATATCATGACAAAAAGTCACTCATGATATTGAATACCAGCGTTGCTGTGAGGGAATGGTCCATATCCGGACAATATCACGAGGCAACTTTACTCGTAAAGCGGTTATGCAAGCTGTGCAAAGTGCCGAGCAGACCAGTACGTTGGCATGTCAACGGTGCGCCTACTGGGGCAGTCGTTGCAGATAACAGCCTACACCGCGCCACAGCGTTTGCTGCTGTGTACAACTTTGAAACTGGTAAGTACATGATGCATTTATTCACAAAAATAATGCACAATGCCATGTGTTTCCGTGAAACAGGCATGATGGATGACACTAACTTGCTTGGAACCATCTGGAGGCGTCCTTAGGTAACAAGACTATATTAGGAAGTCACATGACTTGACTAGACCAATAGTAGACCAACTGGTGACAGCAGTTAGGTTTGAAACTAGATTTGAATCCCAGTTGCCGCTGCCGCTAGCCGCTACCGGGCCAAGAAGTGAGTAGTGTAGCTCTCTAGTACATAGATTGTATATACATAGCAGTTACCGTTCTTAGTTCCGTATATGTCTGTCAGCAATGTCTGTTATCCCTTCCTAGTGTTTTGTGTATTTAATAATTAGTAGTGTGATCTCTTTGTAAAGATTGTTGTATGATAGATCACTTCTCTTTCAGCTGGAACCCCCGCGTGTCATCCCCGGCTTGTTTACAAATTGCCCGTTCCATAGTTAGTTAAATTCTCATATTATTTTGTGCTGTATGTGCCGTAACGGCTGCTTCTAAACTTTGCTGTGCTGTTGTTTTGGCTGGCTAAATCTTTAATAGAACCAAGGAGAAACTGTAATCTCCTCACTAGGACCAATGTGATTGTGTGCATATAAAATTCCATTCGTTCTCTGGGGGTCCTTATCTGTGCCATCTGTGTGGCCCGCGCCCTTTGATGATAGCCGACTCCAGATTCCTGCCTTTGTCCCCGTCTTGTCCTGCTGTGATTTTTATGGCCGTGTTGTTTGAATAATTTTACATGTACCGTTCATGGGTTCGGGGCAGTTACTAGCCGTTTTTTTCCATTCCAGCCGCTGAGCCTCTGTTTCCCAATCGCCTGTCCTGCCATGCCGACGACCGAGGCCTACCTCCTGGTAACACTTACGACAGTCTGTGCCCGGTGCCGTTGTTTCCTGCCAGAACTGAAGACGGACGGTGCCTGGACTATGCAATGGAGCGGACTGTCCTCGAGACGTGCCGTCGATATTGCGGGGTCTTGCCAGAGCATCTTCCGTCGCCAATGATCGCCCACTACCACAAAGACGCAGAAGAGGGCGCCCCGGACGATGATTCCACAGTCAACACGATACGGACTTATAGAGGACTTGAAAATGGACTGTCGTACTGATTTCGTAGTGACATTTTTATCCTACGAATATTGATTGTATGGTTTATAACGTTAGACTTGTGTCGGATACTGTACATTTGATATTGTACATTTAAACTGATCAGTTTTGTTATGATGTTATTGACTTGGGCTTGATATTATTGGATCTGACAGTGAACTGTTTAACTTTGGCTTCACTCGAGCTTCACTTTTTGTGAAGACCAATGAGGTTGTAGTGAGCTAAAACTTCCTTGGTAAGACTAAGAGACAAATGCATATTGATTTGCCCCTTTACGTTAACATGATCTGTTCCTCCACATAATGTATTTGTTGTGATACTTGTGTCATCTGATTTATACAGGAAAGTCTTTGAAAAGCTTTCACAAAATGTAGCCTTACCGAGTTAGCATTTTCGGGGTTAAAACGGACAGGAAACGTTAAATATTAGGTATTTAGCATGATCGTAAAGTTACTGGATATTCTGAAATAATGTGTTGTATTGTTCCTATGATGTTTCAGTATATCTTAAGTTTATGCAACCTTTCAAGGGCGTAATAGCCCCGAACGCGCTCAGAAAATATGAAATATTCGGAACGTGTTTTGTCTCCAAAGAGTCCTAGAACGTTCCATTACTTGAAATCCGGATATGCGACATGATTATATGGTCCCATTCTTGACTCCTGAAATTATCCGGATTAATACGAAATATTCGGAACGTGATTTGTATCCAAAGAGTCCGAACACGTTCCATTACTGGAAATCCGGATATGAGACGTAATTATTTGGTCCCGTTCCGGACTTCTGAAATTATCCGGATATATACGAAATATTCGGAACGTGGTTTGTCTCCAAAGAGTCCGAAAACGTTCCATTACTTGAAATCCGGATATGAGGCAGGAATTAAATGGTCCCGTTCCGGACTCCTGAAATTTTCCGAAAACGCAGGGGAGTCATGTCAGATTTCGTCCGGATATTGTCCGGATATATCCAGAAACGGTCCCGATCCGGATGTATACAAACATAGAAACGTCCGGAAATGACACCCTTTCGCACAGTGTAAAACTACTCATATTTACAATATGCAGCTAATATCTTAAGTTAAAACAGTTCTAGGCTCTGATTGGCTTCTGAGAGAAGAAGAAGAAATAAAAAGAACACACCAGCTAAAACAATATTGTTTTTTTCCAGGGAAACATACCAATACTTAAATTCTCCTAACTGATACGGTAACTAGCTGCCAGTCAAAGCTTTCCTAATCTGAACATGCACTGTCTCTTTTGTCCCTCAAATGGCCCAAACCCCTACAAGTTTGAATGGTTTATTCCTGAAAAGTATTACCTCAGCACCATTCTTGCCATGGGAGCTACCAAATATCCTGTTGTACAGGGTGTCTAGGGAGTTGTTGGAATCCATCCGGTCAAATGTGTGTTTGTCCAAAATCTCCAGGACATTTAACATAGCACTAATAGTTGACCCTGGGGGGCAAAGAAAACAAGAAAAAACATGTTATGTTATGTTTAATTCAGCCAAGGAGGTTGATTCAGCATTCAAAAGATCCGCAATGTCTACTCATTTTTTCCAAAGGTCAAGTTTCAAGCCTACCTGTTCTTGACTGTTGACACTTGTCGGACGACCACTTGACCTCCGCAGCCTGACCTCGCTGTCTGATCTCATCTTCCCGCGCCCGTATGTTACTACGAATCTGAAGCGAGGGAGGGGGGCACAATGAAATGAAAATGACATTCTTTGAAGTTTGAGTTTTTATTGTGTCCAGCTATGATAATATGTTGTAGTTCTAAATATAGGATAAATTAGCCTTCAAGTATTGTTGGTTGCCTTAAAATGTACCATATATATCCCTCCCAGGACCCTCCCTTCATCCATCCATCCAATTTTACCTTTCATCCCAAACATTCATCATCATCATCACAGCTGACCATGAAAACATCCTAAACCTATGTAAACCCCCACCTGATTGGCTGCTGAGGATAACCCAGCTGGGAGAGGTAGACTGGACGGTGCACAGGGCAGGATGTCTAGAGGGGACCCCGTCACTGCGCTAGACTTGGACTCTCCCACTCCATTCCACACCAGGGCAGTGGGACAGCACAGGGTGACAGTCTGTAGGATACAGCTCAAACCTAGAACTGTGGGGGGAGGGGGGAGAACAGATCAGATGTTGTATAACTACTAGATGATAATGTACCTGGAGCAGCAAAAGGAAGAAATTGTGGAATAATCATGTGGCTAAAATGGTTCAGATCACAGGATGTCAAGCCATAATCAGACACATTTTATATTTCTTCAAACCATTTTTCTTGGCTTTCATGACCCTACAAGATTCACTATTGATATCTATTCAAGACTTCATCATGTTCCCAAACCCACAAAAATATAACAAATGGCTCCAGCTCTACTACTCACCCACAGCTCTGTGATGACAGCAGTGTTGTACTTCACTATACACAGCAGACACAGGGTTGGAAGACCTGGAATAAAACCAGATGTCCATGAATGAAAACAGGGATGTTGGCAATACACATGAAAATATTTTAGTTTTGAAATTGTATACAGACATACCTGTCCAAGAAGATAACTCAAGGAACCAATAAATCTGGAGATAGGAGACAAGTGGTCACTATAGACAGGCTTCTTAATACGTTAATGCTTGTGTCAATGGGAAATCTTTTTTAAGGCGCCCCCCCCCCCCCAAAAAAGTGGTCACTTGGGCCAGGTGATCCTTATTAGAGGTGGTCACTAGCACAGGTTTGACTGTGGTTAAATGGCTTAATCTAAGGATTAAGGGATTTTCAGAAATATCAAAAATGTAGAAAAAAGTGTAGACGTGAACTTTACCCCTGCCCTACAGAAGACTGGTTGTTGAGGGCTGCACTAGCACAGGGGGAGTCGCTGCACATGATGGCGATCTTCTTCGCACATGTGTACGCAAGGCGACGGCTCAGCTGCTGGGATTGCACAAAGTCGTCCACGTACTAAAGAGGGAAAAATACCATTTTCATAACCCATTGCTCAGTTTCTGATAAATTGTTAGTAGCACCTCCTAACAGAAGCAGCTGGAACTGCAAGTACTGTTACCAAGAACCACTGAAGTTGATTGGTTGTGAAGATGAAAAAATACACCTGGCCAATTATAAAAGTATTGTCTTCCATTTGTTCTATTGCCTCTGATAAATTATTACCAGCACCTCCTTACAAAAAATACCGGCACAATGGCCAAGTGGGTAGAGTGTTAACCTTGCATCTGGTAGGTCGTGAGTTCAATCCCCAGCCGAGTCATACCAAAGACTCTAAAAATGGTACATGCTGCTTTCTCTGCTTAGCACTCAGTATTTGGGGAAGAGTATGGGAGTTAAACACACATCACTACCAGCGGACCAGCCCCCTGCTGTAGTGAGAAATGGAGATAGGCGCCACCCCTACGCATCTGCTCAGATGTACGGGAAACTTTAACCTCCTTACAAAAAGAGCTGGAACTGCAAGCAATGGCAAAGAATAAGAACTACCGAGCATTTTCATCGGTCAGTTGTGAGCAAGCTTACCTGTAGTAACATCGGAAGGAACAGCCGGAGCATACTGTCGTCCGATGATTTTGTACGATCCAGCAAATCCAACAGCCAAGTCAGTAGTTCCTGTCGGTCAAGCAGGCCCTCCTGGTACAAAGGTTAAAGGACAAAGGTCAGGAATCTGCTTATTTCTGTAGATCACAAAAATGCATACTGTGTACAACTATAAGCCAGGAAAAGTTCTGCCCTTAGCCATTATTTTGACCAATGAAAATGTCCCCACCTGAAACAAGTAGAAGGTGAGCCTGGTGTTGTATTGCCAGAGTTTCATGGCTTGTTCTGTGTCCTGGCTCATGGTTGGTCCATTGGTCCCCAGTAGGTTGGAGCAAGACTGGGATCCCCCAGCAGGAGGGGGGGTCTGTTGGTAGTGTTCGCTGATCTTACTCAGCTGTTCTTTCAGAAACCGTGTCATCGCCTGGGTCCATTCTGAGGGGAGACAAGTAGTAGAATTATTAAGAAATAGAGCTAACTTCACTTTTAAAACAAATTTGTACTAGTTTTTTGTAGTATTTCTGTAGAAACAGTTACCAGTACTAGAAACTGTTTCTACAGTCTATCAGTAATACGTCTGCTCTCCTACTTGTACCATTTATAATAGCCTTGGCTACTAGTACAATAAATGTAACATGTGTCACCTTACCTTGGCTTGGATCGTTCATTTGTCGCTTCTTTATCTTGGCTTCCGAGATGGCGACGTAGTATGCCGAGGTCATCTTCACGAACCAGGTGGCACGCAGCAATGGGACGGAATACTCGCACAGGAACGAGAAGATTTCCTCTTTTTTGTTGAATATTGGGACCTGAAAATAGAATGTTAAGAAAGTATGGTAATGACTACAAGAAAAGCACCAAAACAAACAAACAAACAAACCAAATGAAAGTTTCCAAAAGAAAGTTTCCTCCATGAATCTTCCATGTGAGAATGAGCATGCAGCTTGTAAAGAAATTGCAGTATCAAAGAAATGCCAAAGAAAATCATGTCTTCAGTTATTTCAACACCCATTTTTCAAAAGGATACAAGGAAAAAAAATGATGAAAACAACCCTAACAAAAAAACGATAACTTGAATAAGTCTCATATTGTGTATGGCTCAAAACATAATAATCATTGAAATTATCCCCACCTTTTTAGACAGGGCCATGAGTGGCTTCTGGCCTGCCAAGTCTTGGAACCACACATTGATGGCACTCCTGGAACGGGCAGTTACCTAGAACAAGAAAACAAAATGTTAATACAATTTAGCACACTGGAATACAGGACTCCCCAAAACATGTATAACAAGAAATGTAATTTAGAAAACCCTTGTGGACCCACCGGCCAGAAGTTGTCTTTAGCATTGATGGGAGGTTTCTTCCTCCCTGGTTCCTGTAGTGTGTTCAGCTTCTGTTTTTCAGCGAGGATTGCAGCAAAAGCCTCACCAAACTTGGACGTGTCGATGTTACAGTTCCTGGCTGTGCCATGCTGGAAAAAAATAATAAAGAACTTTACAACTTGCTCAAACACATTCTTAGATGAAACAACTATACTATAAAGATAATAAGTTTGGTTGACATTGTTGCTATTTGTATTATATACATTTGTATACATACAAAAATCATCATGTTTATGTAAAAAATACAAAATCAACATCAAGTAACAACAATAAAGTAAAAATTACAACGATTACCATACTTTGCTTCTCTGTCACTGATGATGTTGTTGTTGTTGATGTGTTGTAAGAAACTATTTTCAAAGTTTCTTACAACAGTTATCAAATGATATTCTAAATGTCTTTAGGACTTTTAAAAATTTAATGAACCTATGCACTTACCAGTCTATGGCATGTTAAAAGATATATAAGTCTAAAATTACCTCATCTGAGAAGTTGGGTTGGTTGTTGTATCCTTGTTTAACACTGGTGGCAGTGAGCTCATCCTGTACAATGGGAGAATGAAGTATGAACTGAATGTCACAAGAAATTGAAGAATGACTAAGCCCCAACATAAAGATCACTGTTACATCAGCTATTGCATACCTAGTAAAGCATCCAGTTTGTACTGAAAAGTACAAGCTGCATATCTGGACCACCTATTAGTATTACTGACTAACACTGTGAAGCTAAGGAATCCTACTCTTTTTGTTAGTTTTGGTGGGTTCTTTTATGTGCCTGACCAAGGAGGTTAAAATTATATAATAAAAATACTTTTTTAACCTCCTTGGCCTGACGTATGGCTCTTAATAAGAACAAAGGGACCTCCATTTAACATTTCATCAGAGGGACTGTCCTAACCAATGCTAGGTACTTATTTTCACAAGAGTGAAATGAGGAAATTACTAGTAAGTGTGAAGTGCCTTTCCCAAGTTTGGACCATATCAGGGAACTCAAACCCAGGACCTCTGGGCATTGACTTAAACACCTTACTTCAACTACTTCTAGTTCTACTTCTAGTTCTGCTATGCTACGCAAAGTCAACAATTCAAAGCAAATAAACCATATATTTTTGTTATTGGTGTTGAGCTGTATTTTCTATTAAAAAAAAAGGATATCTTGATCTCCAAGTTCCTGGTTCCTCGTTTTCAAGTTCCTAGAAAACGACCTCGCTATAAATCTCAATATAAACGACCTCACTATCGTCTGAGCCTGGCCTAGCTACATAATTTTATAGTAGCGATATAAAACACATGTCTTAAGCATGATCTTTATTATTTTTCTACTTCCGTATCCGGCTGATGATTTTTGTCACCTTCCTTTATCTGCTAAATCTTGCTATGACTGATATGACATCATTTGACATGCCGTCTAACGTTTACCATCGCATAATTACATGTTTGTTAGAATCATTGCGTATCCGTAATGATTTTATGAAGATACCGCCAACTGGGATAAAAAAATCCATAGACTACAAGAATGGCCTTACTTTAAACAGAAGAAGAATTTTATGACGAAAATTCTATTCTTGGTGTTTCATTTTTCACCAAGAAAATTGCTCAAGGTTTAGGCTTTGTTTTTTGTTGTCGTCTCGGAAGACCGGTTTTTGGAACGTCGGTATTACCCATCCCTAACCCTCCTTAACATAATCGACGCCAGTTTTTGTTTCCCTAGTCTCCCTTCCTTACCTCTCTTTGTTTTGGATCTTGTGGATAGACGTCTGGAGGTCCTAATCTTGGTCTTTTTAGCGGGCGGTACTCGTAACAAACAGTCGCACCCGCCATGACGGCTGGGGGTGATGACGATAGCACGCCTCCCCGGAGGAACGATGGGCAAACACACTTAAAATAGGGGCGTTTCCGTATTTTTATACATCATGGTAATGTAACATTTCTAGATCAAGTCAATACTTTAGTAATGATCAATATGAAAGTATTCATAAAGTAAAAGCATATAAGATTCTGGAATAGACAGGAATTGTCGGTATTTTTCTTCCTAAAGAACTCGTATTTGATGATTGGTTTCGCCCACATCGACGTAAAACGTGGACACGAAAGACTTAGTGGCACAATTTAACGCAGTGATCTTGACGCTTGTGACACTTGGACGGCATACATTTTCCTTTCATGGGTACTGAGGAAGGTCTAGAACCCCGTATGATACCAGGTAACTGTATTGAACACACTGTTTTGCCTAACAGTCGTCATCTGCTGGGCTATATGATATCAAGGAGCTTTTAATATTTTGGGGCAACGTTTATATAAGAGTTAATTTGAAATTTTGAGATTATGCTGGGAACTACTGTAAAAGACCATCAGAAAATGAATGCATACTTGATATAGTTGTCACCTTGAGCATGCTTTTTAAGTATGGTTGCTCAAGCCGTCAAGGTGCACGATAATTTGGCTTTTCCTCTGAAAGTCTGATCACGACTTTGATTTTTTGATCAAGGAGATTAAGAGTCACAAAATTTACTTACTTAGTTAATCGTAATCAAGCTTACTGATTTATTACAACTGGGCATGTAATGTTATGCATTTCCCATTTTGTAGATCTGCATGATGTCCAGTTGGAGATTATGTAATTTTGCAAAAGAATTATGCCAGCAAATAATTTTTCTTTAAATTGGTTTCTTTGGTTAACATTTATAGGCCTGTAGCTAAGGTGTAGTCTGTTTTAACTTTTTCAAAGCTGTCTAACAACATTCAATTTGCTTTCTGACCTTTATCTAACACGTGCACTCATCTACGATATTCCTGTATGCCCCACAGCACTTTTTGACCCGCTGGTATTTGAGGTCAGACAATGCCGGCACTTTGTTTAAAGTTCAACACTGCGTGAAAAGACCGACAAGTGAAGATGAAGCCTTTCCTGACACAACTGCGTCCGCAGCGTGACACGGTCACCACGGTTCTGCTCGGAGCCTGGTTCATCTCGCTCGGCGTGCTGAAGATTCTGTTCATGAAGTTCTCAGCGAATGAAGGTCAGTACAATGTTTAGTAAATATTCAATATCGATTGTTGATAGATGCAAATGCAGCCATTGTTGTACAGTTTTCTGCAGTACCATTTAATCATGATAGAAGTCTCTTTGAGAATTAGAATAATTTATGTGAGATTGCTTCATTGAAAGCTTACAATTGAAAGGACTGACTTTTGTCAAAATTTATCGTATGTTTGAAAATGAAACAAAATTTTTGGTTTTATACGAAAACAGATTTATGTCAATGGTTTCAATTAATGGAAAAGTCCTGAAAGGTCTGGGAAGGTCTTGGATGGTGTTGGATGGTCCGGGAGGGTCTGGGAAGGTCTGGGATGGTCCGGGAAGGTCCGGGATGGTCCGGGAAAATCCGGGATGGCCAGGAATGGTCCGGGAAGGTCTGGAATGGTCCGAGAAGGTCCGAGAAGGTCTGGAATGGCCCAGGAAGGTCTGGGATGGTCTGGGATAGCCTCTACCAGGCTCCGTGGATCGGTAGAATCATTATCCTCACCACGAAGCCTGTGCAGGGTCGCTAAGAACAAACGAGATAAAATTAATCCCCCCGTTATTTGTACAAAGGAAGTAGCTCAGCGCTGGAGATAATTTAAGTCATAAATCGGCCAGCGCCCAGTGGGAAACAGCTCGGTTTGGGACAAATCGCGGCAAAAATGAAGTTTTGGACGGCGTTTCTTGCTAAAATATAAATGCTTTTGAAACAATGTAGGCTAGAGTGAGGTTAATTTTGCGATGAAATGTAACATGATAACAGTTTACGCTATAGGTAAATTCCTGTGCGGTCAATCTGCAGCAATCGGTCGCAAAAAGAGATCGCAGTTTTTCTCTGTTGAGTGTGGCCAAGCGGTACCTTTTTGGTGAAGTTTGGAGGCAAAAAGGACTCATTTTGGGATGCAATGGCCGACCCGAGGGCTTATGACGATAACAAACGTTTGATGCAGGACGGGATGTTTTGCCGGTACCGGCCCCCGTGAGAAGTCCCGGCCGCTGCAGTCAAGACCCGTCACGGGTGAGTCGGAAAGCAATAAACCACTTCGCACCTATTAGATAGCGATTAGTGGACTTCAAAGAACATAGCGACCCCGCACAGTCTTCGTGGTGAGGAAACGTACTCTTCTGGCCGACTAACTCCCCTAGCGTACTATAGATTCTATTTGTCCAATTTCTACAATTAGACCACCGATCCACGAAGCCTGGTAGAGTCTAGGTCTGGGATGGTCCGGGAAGGTCTGGAATGGTCCGGGAAGGTCTGGAATGGTCCGGGAAGGTCCGAGATGGTCCGGGAAGGTCCAGGAAGGTCCGGGATGGTCCGGGAAGGTCAGGGAAGGTCCGGGAAGGTCCAGGATGGTCAGGGAAGGTCCAGGACTTTTGGTCTGACTTTTGGTCAGGCTTTTGGCATGCCGGATGATGGCATGCCTCTGAATACGTTAACGTTGTACAACTTTTCTATCATGGTGTTAAAAGATACTATACACATACATGAACACAGTCTAAATGTCACACATTGTGCTACTTCAGATGGAGGGTATGACTACTTGCCAGTGACTGTGAGTGTGTGTGCAGAGTTCCTGAAGCTATTGGTGTGTGGGACCATAGCAATATGGGTCAAGTACACAGGTAACTAGAGTTGTAACATTCAAATGAATAAAAAACAATTAATTCCTTTGTTTATTTTATTTGTTTATATTATTGATGCTTTCTGTTTTCAACAAAAGTAACTCGTTGTTTTTACCTGTATCTATTCTTTCCCATACAGAAGAAGGTTCATTTAAGGACAAGTTTGCGATCACCAGACATGACATGTTAGGACTGCTGCGCTGGGCTGTACCAGGTCTGCTGTATTTTATGGACAACCTCATGCAGTTCTACGTCATCACGTTTTTCCATCCTGTGAGTGCCTAAGAGTAAGACTTTATCTAAACACCCTTGCTGACCGTCTCTGTTTAGAGATGGTTGTAAAGTGCCATAGACTTCCAGAATGACTTCTACAGATGAACTTTCAAGTTAAGATACAAAACATGTCATGTCTTTTGTTTGTTTTACAGGCAATGGCAGTTCTGCTATCCAACTTTGTCATCATCACCACCTCTCTGCTTTTTCGACTAGTGTTGAAGTAAGAACAATTTGTTCCGTTGCTCAATGTTACTGTAACAGTACTATTTGTGTCCCCCCAAAATGCTTTATACAATGAACAAGTACTAACTCTGCGATATTGAACAAGTACGTAATAATATACGGTGTCATAGAATCATAGCTTGTCATGGTCACGGTAACCTTTTTTTTCCATTTCACTAAATTTTTAAGTATGTTTACCTTCACTAGTACTGAAGGGAAACATTATTTTTGCTCCATTTCTTCTTCGTCTTCTTCCATGGTTCCAAACAAATAAGGTCAATGACCTTATCCGGGCCATATATATATTATATTTGAAAGTGTTTGAGTAAGATTAAACAGAGTTTTTAGTTTTTTTAGACAATGACAATGTAAAAGTTATGTAGTTTCCTGCAGGTGTTTCTACTACATGTAACATGTCTCTTCTTTACAGGAGAGTTCTGACGTCCATTCAGTGGGCATCCCTGGCTGTCCTGTTCCTGGCTATTGTGTCGCTGTCCAGCCAAAGTCACCACGTAGGCGCTGAGTCCAGCACTGTCCAGAAGCCCCAGGCCATTGATCACGTGGTGGTGGCCAGTCTCAACCACCATGACCAGATCTGTATGGTCCGACAGAGCCTCATCAACAACGAAACATCGCACATCGATCACGCCTCAACTTCAAACTTGCCATTTTCCCTAAACATGGGCCACCTTTTGGTGATAGTGCAATGTTTCATCGCCTCCTCGGCTAACATCTACAATGAGAAAATCTTCAAGGAAGGAAACGGCTTGCAAGAAAGTATTTTCATCCAGAACAGCAAGCTTTACATGTTTGGTGTTCTCTTTAATGGCATCACCCCCTTGATAATACCGAGTTACAGGAGGCGGCTGTTTGAATGTGGCTTTTTCTATGGCCACAACAGTTACTCCATTGCGCTACTCTTTGATGTCGCGTTGTTCGGACTGACAGTGTCCATTATTCTGAAATTCAGGGACAACATGTTTCACGTGTTGGGCACACAGGTCACGACGGTTATCGTAATCACCTCGTCCATTTACCTCTTCCATTTCGTGCCAACGCTGCAGTTTTTCCTGACAGCGCCTATTGTCCTCCTGGCGGTTTTCATCTACAATGCAGCCAGGGTGAAAAGTACGAAAACGAAGCATGGCGCCTCGTTGGTGAGGACTCATGATCAGGAAGAAAGGGGCAGGCCTGAAGGAATGGAGCTTCTCCCCAGACAGAGGCACAACAGTGCCAGCAAAACTTCTGATGAAGAAACTGAAGAAGAACTCTGAGACTTTTAAATTAAGAAATCTGGGGAAAACTTCTTTGTAAAGGTTCATTGTCATTGTGCATCAGCAAATTTTATCCTTGAGGGAAGCCCATTTTGTGGGAATCCAATTAAAAAGGCTGTTTAGATATATCCTTTATTTCTTAATGGCAACCTTAATTTGGGAATGTTTTTCCAAAGTGGAAGAAAACTTCATTCAAGAGTCATTGTTTTTATGTTAAGCCCCCAAACACGTTGGATTTATATTGGTACAGTCTGTAACAAGTGATTTGCGTTTAGGTAACAAGTGCATTTTTTTTAGCTGGGCTAAATTTTTAAAAGTAAAAAAAGGCAAGTGAATGTAGCTCAGGGCTATATTTTTGGTGAAAATGCATATTTTTGCATTGAATTTAAAACTTGATACCAGCCAGAATGCCTTTGTCACTTCTCAGGTTGAGAATCTGTATGATCTAACTATAAAAACTTAGATAGAAAAATACTAGAAATGTAATTTTTTGGCAACGTGTTTCATAATGTACTAAGCCTAAAGTTGTCAAGTGTCTAACACGGTACCGGTGAAGCAATAGGAGTTCACAAACTGTATGTATGTGAGTAATTTGTCCCAGCCTGAGTGACAGTGATATGTTTCAGGAAAACAACTTAAAGAGTGCATCGGCAAATGTAAGTAACGAAGCTGTCTTAAACAATCATGACATGAAAAAAAGTGAATTAGTTGCCAAATGCTACATTTGTATCATTAACAACATAATTCAGTTCTATTAATAATGCAGCTTCAGTATGGTGGTGTGTTTTTGGACTGCAGAGAAAAATGACTTCTCTGAAATATAATTTACTAGGCTACGACTAGATTTAACTGATTTGTCTAGATATTTGCACTGCCTGAGATAAAATTGAGTAAGTTTATTATAGATTTGCTTATGAAATTGTGCAGCCTAATTCCACCACACAGAGTGCCCTAACACAGTGTGCCTTGCAAAAGGCAACTTTTAAATAATATACCCCATTTTATATCATATCGATATAGAATTATGTCACAATCACTTCAAATTATATCACATATATTGTGATATAGAGCCAATGGTTCTTTCTCAGGTGGAACACCTTAAAAGGGAAAATAATTCATGTTATATTTTGTAGAAGTTGCTAAATTTTAAAAGTCTTCAAGTAGCACATTGTGTGATTTTATTTTCTTTCTCAAAATAATACATAGTGTGTAGCAAGGCTAGCAACCATATGACTAAGACTTCCTGGAAAATTTTATTCTTGATTTGTTTAATTACATGTACTTGTGCCAATAGAGGAATATGCTACTATTATTTAATAGGTGTGGGCACCTTTTGACTCAATACTGTTGTAGATTGAAAGTGCAATCAAAATCAGCAGATTTGAACATCGTGCCATGTTTACTTCATAGGAAAACTATGAAAGGGCTAAGTTTCGACTTAGCTTATATATGCTACAAGTAGATGTATATTTTCTGACTGTCAGAAAAATGTCTTGTCCCTGTTGTTAATGTTACACCGTGTGCATGAGACATGCTGATTGTAATCATTGTAGACTTGATCTAAAGCAAAGCTTGTAATGTATCAAATTGTGGGTCAGTGTGACTGAATGACAGCAATACACCAATCTAACACTTCTTTGTGATGTCTGTTTTATTCATGACAAAAAAAGTATATACAATACAACTTTTTACAATGGCTCAGTCTAAGACCCCATTCACACTCAGAAAAACGATTCGAATAAAACATTTATCCGAATAAAAATGTTTCTATCCGATCCAAAATTGTGTTCACACTGCTCTTCAGCAATCCGATTAGTGCGCCCTCAGTCTTATCTGAATAAAACATTAGTTGCGTTTCACAGATGTATCGCTACGTTTTGTGATAGTTGGCGGTGAGATTCTTCGCTTTATTTCTGCACTGGTCGAGGGATTTCTCAACTCCATGCTCCGCCATTCTTTCGGATATATCTTCATATTACTAGTATTATGTCCCTGTTTTTATGAACCTTCCCGAGCTTTTTCTGTGTCTCCTCCCAACCCCAGATGGAAATATTAAAGCAGCTTCGTTTGTTACGGTGTCCACTTGGCGAATGATGAAGATTTCCCTTTCTTTCCCCTTATTGTTGTTGGAAGTAAAATACGGCGGAAAATGCTCGCTGAAAAACGAAGCAATCAGTGTGTAGTGTTTCGAAGTATGACCCAAGTTCCCGGATGAATTACCCCCCGGAATAAGCGGAATCCTATCCATTTGCGCGTTCACACTGCCGAATCGCACGAATCGAGACTCCCCGCGGCGCAGTTTTATCCACTTCCCGGAGTTTTACCCACCTCCCCGAGGTGGATCGCGAGGGATTCAAATCGATGAAATCCAAGTGATTTGGGAGCGTTCACACTGCTCAGTTTTATTCGGATCGGGTAGTTTTATTCGGATAACATGTTTTATTCGAATCGTTTTTCTGAGTGTGAATGGGGTCTAAATGTCAAGTGGAACAAATTTAAATTTTGATAAAGAAGAGAGAATGGAAAAATATCGAAGGTTCTCATAATACAATTTCAGAACATATATATTCGGAAAACAATGTCTGTGAAACATTTACTTTTCCACTGTGTAAGTGAATATCAACAATCAATGCTCTTTAATTATTAAAAGAAAATCTTCTATTTTACAAATTACATAGACCCCTGCTGTCTGTAGACTCTTGATACACATGGTTCACTTCTTCTTCTTCTTTCCCTTCTTCCCAGACTTCTTTTTGCCCTTCTTCCCTTTCTTGCCCTTCTTGTAAGGTCCGAGCCCCTTGCGTACCATGACTCCCCTCCACCAGGCTTGGAGCTGCAAAAGATTGAAGTTATTGTTAGTTGAAAAAATCGTGACAGGCTATGTATATCTGGTTCACACTAGGAACCCTTTTTGTCCAAACCTCGTTAAATATGCATTTTTCACCCAGTTTTAAAGACTGTTTCCACATTTTTAAAATAGATAAAGGCTTGGTAAGCTTGATATTATAGATCACATATATCTTTACATTCATAATACATTTTATGTAACTACAATATCCCTCCTTGAAAAGGATCAACATAGATACAAATCAGAGCTTGCAGCCTAGTTGCTGTATATAACAAAGTGAATCATTTGTGACAGCCATAAAAAGATATAAAACAATGTTGTTACTCAGTCCCTTAGTGCTGTTCAATGAAAATGGCCCCAGTAAGAACTATAGTTTTAAAATTAATAGCTTTACTAACCTTGGTGGCACACTGGAGCTCGATAGCCTCCTGCTCTGCCTTTCTCCTGGCCTTCTCTTTCTCAATCCTGTCTTCAACAACCACCTGTTCATATTCTGCATACTGTAGGAGTGAAAAAAACATGTTTATAATTCTAAAACTTAAGTAATAAGCAGAGAGTAAAAACTAGTTAGTAAGAAACCTTTAACAGCAAGCAAGCACTACTAGTAGCTGATTCAAGAGTAAATAGCTGCAATACAAACTAGAAGCTAAGTAACTAAGCTAACAGGGTACACAGCTTAGCTAATTTTATAACTTACCAGTTTGGTTAGCTCCTGTAGCCTGGCTAGATCCTGGGCCTTCGATGCCTTAAGAACATCCAGTTCATGCTGCTTAGCATCCACATCCTTGTCATACTTCTCCATCCAATACTCAACTTTTTCCTCAAGTTCCTGAAAAAAAGGAAAAATAACTTTGTTAGTCATTTACATTTTAGGTCTCTGTAAGTTTGGGAAATTAAAAAAAATTTAAAAAGAAGAAGATGCAGCAAATATCCCATACCCTTTGATGTGTTTTGAGGAAGGATTCAATTTCCCCGTTCACTCTCACTTCTTCATCAATCTTGACCTTCAGTGCCTGTGAAAGAGAATTGCAAACATTGCAAAATTATTATGAAAACGGCTGTAAATTTTCTCCTGGATGAAATTCTGACAAGACATTCAAATAAGCAAATCATGGTAGAAATTGTTGGAATTTCACGAACCTCAAGTTCTTCTCTGAGGGCCTGCTCAGACATGCTGCAACGCTTCTGTGTCTGAAACACTTGAACTTCAGAGTTCTTCTTGACGTACTTGCCCTCCATGTTGGTCTTGGCCTTCATCTCCTGAAGCTGGTCCTTCAGATGAGCGATCATCTCATTCCGATTCTGTGGGGGGAGGGAGAAGGTTGAGAGGTCATGGTTGGCTATATGGAACGGGCTTGAAAGTAAGAAAAAGCTAAATTTTATATGCAAAATATTAATGTACGTAATGATACAACAAGAATGTCTTAATTCTCCGCTTTTTTTAGCTTAAGTCACACCATCTTAATTTTATGGATGACACCCTCTGGGAACCACAAAACTAATGCGTAGGCGAAAAAAGAGAAAAATCCAGCAAAAATAAAAACTGCTGCTGAACCACAGGACTAAACTTCCAGACCATTCTTTCTGGGGCTTGGTTTGTCTAATGATCACCTTTAGGAAGACTATAAGAGACAATTGTCTCCATTTCAATAATTGCCATTCTTGCTTAAAAAGGGAACATGAGGTGCATTGCGCCTGCAGATGTCATCCATTAAATTAAGTCAGTGTGGCCTTATAACAGATTTGAAATTCAAAGCATGTAAATTGCTCACCTGTATCTCTACTTCCTTCTCCTTCCTGACCTCCAGTTTCAGCCTCTGTAACTGTTTGATCCTCTTGCGCCCCTCCTCCTCACGGAGGATGGTCTGTTGTAGGTTTGCTTTCTTCTCTCTCTCAGACAGGACTGACTGGAGGAGGGAGAGGAACGTCCCAGATACGGCTAGCTCAGACTGCGCTTCCACCATTACTGACTCTACAAATGCCCTGTAGTGAAGGATAGTAAAGGTATGAGCTTTTTTACACACTCAGATAATGCTAGAAACTCACAAATCTGTTTCTCAAGTCTAGCAATAACTAAACTTTGTCAAGAACTTGTATAGTATGCAACAGCCTTAAGAATTACACATTCAGATCTCTTGTAAAACTGAAACTTGTTCTTAGCCTGGAGTCCAGCCTTGTTCTTTAAGTCCGCTGACCCAAAGGCAGGGTAACAACCTTTGGGAGCAAACTAAAGCGAACAAGGCTGGGCTCTAGGCTAACTTGTTCTGAGCAATCATGCAGTAATTTCAGTTCACCCAGGTAAGCTCTGAATGACCATACCACTTGAAACTTGGAAGCTGAGTTGATTTCCACTAGCCTGCAGGGTAACTTCTTCTATCCTTTACTGCTATCCATGCTCAAAAAAATGATATCTGAAGCTGCCCCCCTCCCCCATTAAGGCTTTTACTAAAGTTTTAGTCTAAAAATAACACCCACCTGTCTGCCTGAATCTTCTCCAGGTTATCAGATGTCAGCGGACTCTGCTTCAGACTGCGGGTGAAGAACTGGTTACTCCCCTTCAGACCACCTGATACGGCTGTGATGTCCTGGTCCAGCTGCATCAGGCGGTTTGTCTTCCCGATCGCGCCGGAAAATTTTGTGTCCTGCCGTGCCGTCATCAGCTGGGAGAACTGCTGTTCCAACTGGCGCTGGCTGTCAACGATCCTGCCGATCTCATCACCAACTATCTACAATAGACATAGAGTATGTCACCAATTAGGACATTTTCATCTAGATGTATTACCAGTGGATTTGTTCTACATTTCAAACTCTTTTTTTTCCATACAAAAAGTATTTAACTATGAGTTGAACTCATTCTCACCAAGTAAAATAGGGCCATTCTTACTAGATGTTCCAGAAGAACTATATACAATGTCCATTGGGAGAAAGTTTGTATTTGGTTTGACTAGGGAAATGTCTAACAAACGCAAGCATGTAAAAAGAGAGTGCATGGAATTTTAATTAACTGCATTTTTCTACATGGGTCCTGTAGTGATGGACTTGGCCGAGTTGGCTCTAACTTCTGAGCACCACATGCAAGAAGATGAGTGAGTGTCTCAAGATCTGCACCTCCAGAGTTTCTTACCAACCTCATTGTCTTCCTCGCTGTCATACTCCTTGTCGCATAGATAGTCAAGAAGAAATTTAAGGATGAGCCAGAAAAGACAGTATACATTTTTCATCTTCACTGTTAGAGATTCCAGAAAACATGTCAATCATGAAATTAGGACAGTGTGGCCTAATCAATCCACATTGAAGATTTTACGTGGTGCTGTAACGTTACATGTTTTATGGTGTGAATAATTCCATCATATTTACCTCGTCAGCGTCTGGTCTCCCTTCATATGACACCGGCATGATCTTCCCCAGCACGACCAGCTGATCCACACAGTCCTCCAGTACTGTGGCCACCTGCAGCACGTCCGCAGGCGTGGCCAGGCCCATGGAGTCTGGGTCCATGGCGTTATAATCCACTCAAAATCACTGGTATCAACAACAGTCTTCAAATACTTCACTGGGTTCCTTGTGGTACAGTCTATACTCTTGCCATGTGGAATTTTCTGTAGAACACAATTCATATAGAGTTAACGTTAGAGACAACTTGACTTTGGAAACTTTTGATTTAAATCATCAACAAATAAAATCACAATTATCTAAATTATGACTATGAGTAGAGTAGATCTATATTATGCAGAAGCCAGAAGTACATTAGTTGCCATTCTGATGATTTGATAGGTGTTATGTATTTCATCTGCTAATCGAGACTTGTGCAGCACATAATCAGAATCAATGAAATACAAAAGAAGAAGAAGCTGACCTATTTTATATGTCATAAGTTTAGCCCTCCCCCTAGGCCCCTTTTAGTTTGCCATTGCAATCCTGAAGGAAAATTGTTCGTATGCAGCTCAAAAAAGGACCCCTAGCTCTTAATAACAGTGCATATAATCAACGACGATGTGATGGGGCGGTTTATAACGCCAGACTTACCTAGTAGACGCTGAAAATGCAACAAAACACACAATTCCGGCCGTCCTTCTAACAGCACACTAGATACGCTATCTGTTTACGTTGGTTTCCCCACGCAACGTCATGGCGGATGTGACGTCACATTTATCTCCCACAATTCTTTGTACTTCCTTTTCGCCATCTTGCTTTCTGGACAAGGTACGGAAAATGCAATTACATTGACTATTTTACCGATATTCGTACGTTTTACATCCCCTGTTGTAAAACTATGGTTTTTAAATAAATTCTTGATAGCTTGAGTTTACTTGGGTATAGTTATTGTCTCCCGATGGTAACTTTAATAGTGTGATTTAGAGCGGATTGTTCACGAATACATGAAACAAATTCAATCTGCTTGTGGTGCCAGCGAATTTCACTAATGCAAAGGTGTTTCTTTGCAAGCTACCCATTTCCAATATACCCTCGAATAGACCAATAGTACGTATTAAGAAATGACCTATATTTATAGTGTGGTTATGTTGGTCTCTATTTACATTTTTGTGTGCTATAGTATAAACGTGGGTACCAAAGGGGAGGGGTAGGCTTCTAATATTCATTTGCAAATTTCAATATGTTTTCTTTAGTTTGACATACCACGGTAATATATATCTGGATCTGTCAGTACTTGGTCAACATAGTCTTGTTATTCTGGTTTCAGATCAGAAAGTGGCAGACTAGCCATCATGCCAGGAAGGTAAGTCTTGAGTTACCGTATTTATAGATTTGCAGTGTTTTTTATCTATGGTTGAAGTGTTGAAATATACAGTGGAAATAATTCTGTTGTACAGCAGAGTTACAAAACACCATCACTGTCGTCGTTGTAGATTTCATGGTAATAAGCCCTTTCACCGAGATCAGAACGCATCTGTGGCGACAGAAATTCCAGGTAATATGTCAAAGGTAATGACCCTGAAAAACGAAACAAAGCCCGTCTGAACGTTGTTATATAAATGAAACTAATTGTTGAGACAAGGACTATTTCCTTTTCAGTTCACAAACTGATGGTTATGATGTCCAGATTTGTTGTTGTTATTGTTCAGCCATGTAACACTCAGTAACACTATTCTTCCAAATCTCAGGTTATACAGCAAAGCCGTGTTCACCGGCTACAAGCGTGGTCTGCGTAACCAGCGGGAGCACACCGCCCTCCTGAGAATCGAGGGGGTGACTTCTCGCAAGGACACAGAGTTCTACATGGGCAAGAGGTGTGCCTATGTCTACAAGGCAAAGAAGTAAGGCTACTTGTCATGTTCTTTTGCAAAATATGAAACATTTCATGAAGGAAATAATGTGCATGCACATTATCTCTAATAACATGAATCTGTAGACCAGCTTACAAAGCAGAAATGTTCACGGTTTTATGTTCGCGGTTTTCGTGGTGGCCACTTCACCGCGAACTTAAAACTAGCACGAACATTTTTTTCCATTATAGTGTTAGACTACAGTCTATGGCGCTACTGCGAACATAAAACCACTGCAAAAACTCCATTTTCCCTTTAATGCGAAATTAAATCTACAGTAACTGAGGTTCTGGGAAAGTGAACTCAAATTTAACATGCTCTAACTGAAAATTGCTATGTAGTATTGTATTACACAATTACTAATGTATTACTCATATCATTGGAGATTTCTATACATTTCCAGCTTTACTACAGCCTAGTCTTAGTTCTGTAACAGGAAGACTTAATTTTGTTCCTAACTTAACACAGCCAACGTATCTAATAAAAGGTTTGACAAGTTTTCTTTTTTTCTCTCACCTTAACAGGAAGACAGCTACGCCTGGTGGAGCACCAAGCAAGATCCGTGTCATCTGGGGCAAGGTCACCCGTCCCCATGGTAACAGTGGTGGTGTGAGGGCCAAGTTCCACAAGAACCTGCCAGCAAAGGCCATGGGACACCGGATCCGAGTGGTACATACTTTCATATATTGTTATGATTCATATATGAATGGTGCTAGTGATAGGAAGCGTTAGTTATCGTATACAAAATTGGCCTTTTCATTTCAAAGAGTATTTTAGCCTTGAAATTGTTGAAAAGAAGCAAATTTTCATTCCATAGCTCATTACAAAACTTAAATGCAGACAAAATTCTCAGTTTAAAGCATTGCCACCTTCTGATATTTTTTGTAAATGGATGAACTATTTGCAAAAAAGTACAGTTACAATGTAGATATCATTAGTAAAGAAGATTTTTACAAGAATTTTCTTGTACAGAAAAGATATGGGTATTTATTTTGACTTTATTTGGATCCACAATTAGCTTCTGTTAGCTATTCTTTCTGTAGTCCTCCACATAAGATACATCAATATGTATTAATTGACGTGTTGACAAGTGTTGTTTTTTTTGTTTCAGATGATGTACCCATCAAGAGTGTAGGAAGACAGTCTGTGTAATAAAATACAATACACGTATCTACAGTACTGCAGTGTGTGTCTGGATTTATTGTGTATTCACTGTGTAGTTACATATTGTTACCAGTTTCTGAAGAGTATCATAAATTACATTGATTTGATGTATGAAACCAATCAAAATATTAATAAAGCAAAAAAAAAATATGTACATGTTGGCATTGATATAAAACCATTGCCAACTGCTATTTTTATTGTTCATATTACCGGTGGGGCTGGGTACCGTTTTTTTGTTTGTTAGACCTATCGGAAAAAAAGGGACCTGAAAAACGGTGGACTGGATCGTGAACCGATTTGAAAATAGATTATATAGGCAGGCAACGTTTTGGGGCTTGCCGGTCAAATAAAATAATGAGCGATGTAGAGTTTAGTCATTTCTACCAAGCATTGTTTACATATGAAGATTTCTAAAACGCCAGTTGGATACTCCACAACACAGATTACTTTGTAGCAAATGGGCCATTGTGTCGAGTATCGCCCATTTACAACTTTTCTCAGACAATAACTACTAGTATAACGTTCCAGACCTGGACCTGAATTTTCTGTATCAGTGCAGTACCCACCCCTAGTGGCCATCATGTAATTAAGATTAGGATGCAGTGCACCATCTCTCACTCACACGGTCTAATTGGGCCTCTTCCCCAACCTGACCAGATAAAGGGCTAGGGGAGCATGATTTCTTGAGGCCATAAAAAAGCTTACAACAAATTGGAAAATGTCTGTAGTCGTTAAGTACTTAAAATGCTTTCAGACCTATCAACCCCACATAAACTTCGTATCAACAGGCATTTACCTATAAACATTCATCCTTCCTCAGTTGATAGTGGGACATTATATAGTGGTCTCTAGGGACATTTAAAAAGTAGGCAGCATTTTTACACCAGGTCAGACAGAAAGCATCAAACAATCGTAATGTTTGTTATAGTCATTAATGTACAACATTTTGTTAAGCAAGGTGGAATACAAATGGCAGTCAATGACCCTTTCTTGTTTCTTTAAGGCCACACCAATTTAATTTCTTGGTTCACGGATTTTTTCATAAATAATATGGAGCGAGTGGGCAAAATAAAAATAAAAATTTTTAAAATGGTTGGGGTAAAGGTAAGGGCTAATCCAAAACATAAAGAATAAAAAGTTTTCAGCTTGAAAAAGTACAAAAGACTATTACTGTACAGTAACAGCACCTGTTCATTGAAAATTACAAAAGTAGTGTCAGTTTTTATGTTTGCTACACCAGAAAGTTGGTGAATGGTTTCATTTATGGTGAAAATTTGCTGAGTGGTAATTTTTTTTTCCAAAAAATAGGAGCAAGCGAATCCGTAAACCAAGAAATTAAATTGGTGTGGCTAAAAGGCCAGAAAAAGTGTTACGATTCTAGTCTTACACCTGTATATTCTAGCCATGGCCGGCAACCATTGTACTGATAGTGGTAAGCGTTTGTTACCGAATTTGGCGACAGGCATAAACCACATCACACCTCCAAGACCTCCAAGGTCAGTGACAGGAGCGAGGGCCAGAGGGCCTGGGTAGCTGGTTTTCCCTACTGAGCAATCATTCTGGGATCTGAATTGTTACACTTTTGGTTGCTATTTGAGTTCTTCTCAGTTGACAGCCATTTTCTAGTGGGTGAAAATCAACCAATATGAATGTTGTGGTGAATCATTTGTAAAACATTACAGGGGTTGTTGAAAAATGAAGGGACCAGTCATGTTGTCTATAATTTGCTCCATATCAAGTCATAAAGGCAGGCAACAGCATATTTTACATTTCAATTAGAACAAGCCTCTACTCCAAACTCTACTCCAAACCATCTATATGTTGTGAAATACGCTTGAAATTACTTCTCACCAATATCAGCAGATGATTAGATTTAGGATCTGTGCCTGAAACTTCTAGTCTGACAAAGTGTCCTGGCTTGTACAAAGGACTACCAAGGCAAATTTTGACGCAACTAAAAGCAAGAGCTTCTTTATCACAATTGCATATAATACAAATACAATCTTTTTCCATGAGTCTGAAAGCTATAGTCAAGCATATCTACAAGTAACGCTTATTTCAATTTGACATATATTCTCTTCTTTGAATCTCTCACAAAGCAACCAGCATTCAAATTTCGCGCCACTGCGTGCATGACGTCACCATGACCAGGGTTTAAAGCGAGGCTTGATACTCTCGTGTCCAAGATGTTCAACAAATATATTCTTGATAAGTTTTTTGTATACATAACCCAGGAAAGTTTGTCAAAATTCTATATTTTCATTACATTTCATCGTTTATATTGATATTTTGATCAATATTGATGTAGATGAGAGATTATTGCATAATGTTCTGGGCACGAGAGTGAAAGCGTGGTGAGAGGAAGATCAAGATGGCGGCGCACTGCTAAATATTTTTCTCAGACATGTTCTGAAAATTTCCTTACCGTTCACAATAATATTACATCTAATTGCGTACAACTGTAAGCTCTGTGTCTAGACCTCATTCGCTAAAATGAACCACAGGAGTCGGAAACGGATTCGGGAAGCTAAGAAGGCGGCACGTCCAGAGCTTCGCGGCAGCCGAGAATGGTCGTCGGAAAATCTCTGTGAGACGTTCGACCTTTCTCACGAGACGGTCAACGACAATGTCGAGCGGATAGACGTCCGATCTCTGACGGCAGAGGAGTTTGTGGAGCGCTTCGAGAGGCCGTACAAACCTGTGGTGTTGACGCACGCCCAGGACGACTGGCGAGGCAAGGAAAAGTGGACTCTCGATCGGCTGAAACGGAAATACCGCAACCAGAAGTTCAAATGCGGAGAGGACAACGACGGCTACTCCGTCAAGATGAAGATGAAATACTACGTAGAATACTGCGAGACGAACAAGGACGATAGCCCACTGTATATTTTTGACAGCAGCTTTGGGGAGCATACCAAGAAAAAGAAACTATTGACAGACTACGAAGTCCCTACGTTCTTCAGTGACGACTTGTTCAAATACGCAGGTAGGAACAAGGGTGGCAAATTGTGTCTTCCAAACATCTGCTTGGAGATTAATCTTTGCACCATTCTAACTTACAGAAAAGTTTCATCAGCGTATGCAATGAGTTTTTATCAAGCTCTTTGGCATATGTAATCGTAAGCAAGAAAAAATTATGTAATTGAGGCAATAAAATTTGTACATAAAAATGTTGTGATATTACTTATTGGTTTGTTATGATATTTGAGCTAGGTCCATTTGCAAGCAAAGATAACAAGGATAAGGCTTTATGTACTATTCTTCCGGAGTGCATTTATCATTGTTGAAATCTGTGTAAATGCGAGAAATAAAAAAACAATATTGTGTAGCTGTAAGCTATAATAATTTTGTTCTTTCAACAGGTGAACCCAAACGACCTCCCTACAGGTGGATGGTGATTGGTCCAGCTCGCTCGGGTACCGGCATCCACATCGACCCACTGGGTACGAGCGCGTGGAACGCCCTCGTGGTCGGACACAAGAGATGGTGCCTGTTTCCCACCAGTGCACCTCGCGAACTTGTTAAGGTACTAGTACTGGTGTTAAAGCTTTGGTAGATGCAAGGTGTTGAACCAAGGAGCTTTTATCAAAGCTAAGTTGATAAAAGCTCCTTGGTTAAACTGAAACCTTATTGTCATGATAAGAATGAATTTCTGTCATACATGTGAAAGAAAATGTTGAAATGAAAGGTACATAGCAGCCTGAACCATTTCCAAAGATCATTGTGGCAAGCGCATCTTTGTGATCCCAAAGGGCTGTTATACCACAGTTAGTTACTATAACAGGTGTTAACACTTTAATTACATACTACATACCTACGATAAATTCCATTTTGTCCTTTGTCAAGGTGTCATCCCAAGAGGGTGGGAAGCAGCAAGACGAAGCCATCACATGGTTCAGGCGAGTCTACCCCCGTACACAACAACCCACATGGCCACAACAGTACAGGTACGCCACCAATCTAAACTCTTTTGTATGTCCATTGTATAAAAGAAGGGCTTATGGAATTAAGCTGACTAAATCGCCTAGTGGCCAGCCTGACAGTTTCCGCCCCCTTTCGGGGAGATTAATACTATAGCCTGTGTTTACAAAATGATTTTGTAAACACAGGCTATAGTATAGATACAATTAGCATGTAATGACTGATACATACATACTGATAGTACTATGCTAAACTTTCTTCCAACACCAAGGTTTACACGGATCAGTTACCCTCGCGAGTTTACGTTCTGAAGTGATTGGTCATCAGTATTGATCCTGAAGAAGGTGACAGTAGTCATTAAAAATTTGATCCATGTGTGCTTGTGAAGAAAGTTTATCATTGTACTATGATTACTGCCAACACAGATGAGCTTCCATGATGATGTACAGTCAAACCTGCCCGAGCGACCACCTCTTCTCAGCGACCACCTGGCCATTTCGACCGCTTTTTCTCGGTCCCGATTTTTTTTCCCATTGACATAAGCATTAAGCGACCTTTTCTCAACGACCACCTGGCCAACGCGACCGGCCCAAATTTGGACCCATAACAACCACATTATTTTCAAAATTGAGGTTTTCATCGATTTTTTATGATAACTAGCGCGGTTTTGTGCCGAAATCATTGTAAGAAAGTCCGAATTTAGTTGTTACAGAAGATTTTTTTTTAAATCTAACGTTAGATCATTATAAAGTGAACGAATGCTGAAACGTATGTAGCCTCATGCTTTTCAAAGAAAGATCTGTGTATCTCATACCTTTTTAAGGAAGATCTGTACGTGTGAGTGCTTTTGCCCAACTGTACTGTACATTTACCCGTGGGTAAGTACGCTATCTGGACGTACCGGGCATCGAATTCGAAAGGGGCACCGTAGTTATTTCAGATCTAACATAGCGCTCGACGCATAAAGGCGTGTATGGTAACTGACAGCATCAAAGTTCCCTTACTGTCTAAAACGTTAGTGTACAAATACTTTAGCTTTAAAACACTGTATCGTATAAAAGCTCGATAGAAGCTTGGGGTTAAATTTACAATTTACAGTGTGCGTGTTGTATTTGACATTAAAGACCTCTCTTCTTTGCGTGCGTGCAATGTACTTGCTATTTGCCATTAAACACAACGGAAACCATTTATACCTTGCATCGGGCATGTTTGGAGTCGATACTCTTCTCAGCGACCACCTGTCCAAATCGACCGTTTTTCCCCGGTCCCGCGGGTGGTCGTCTTGGGCAGGTTTGACTGTATATACTGATTATAGTTTTCATGATGTTCCAGACCACTGGAGATCCTCCAGGGCCCAGGAGACACTGTGTTTGTACCAGGTGGCTGGTGGCATGTTGTACTTAACCTGGACACGACCATCGCCGTCACACAGAACTTCTGTAGTCCCGTCAACTTCCCCATCGTCTGGCACAAAACAGTCCGGGGCAGGCCCAAACTCAGCAAGAAATGGTACAGGTAAGTTTAGAGTGGAACATTATTAGGTAACTTTTTCTATGTACACTTGAACTAACATATAGTATTTTATTCTCAACGTCTAGCAACCCCTCCCTGCAAAATATTCCCTGCTACTGAAATAGCAAGGGATCTTGCTGCCCTATGCAACAATAGACAGCATGTGTGAATGCAATTGAGGCAATAGGCATAAACCTATGCTATGGATCTTAATAGATATAGTGCAGTTGCCAACAAACTAACCATAACTATCCCCTGTATGTACTTTACCTACCTAGCTACCTTGTCCCTTGACCTACGTTTACGACTCTGTACTTTGCTCAGAAACATGAAAGGGAGTGATGAAAAAATTGTTACAATAAAGGAGATGAGATGAACAGATGTGTTATTTGCTAGGCCTGGCTGATATTGTGATAAAGTCTACATGTGGTGTTGTTGCATTGTAGAGCTCTGAAACAGCATCGTCCAGAGTTGGCGGATGTTGCGGATGCTGTTGATCTGAAGAAGGAAACTGGGTTCGCATCCGACAGTTCATCAAGCGACAGCAGCTCATCAAGCTCGGACTCTGTGTCATCATCATCTTCCGACAGCGACTCGGAAGAAGAGCGCGGGAACAGCAGGAAGAGACAGAGACGCATTTCCAGGTTAGCTCTTCCTTTAACCGTATTTCAGTCTAAACATGTTTGTTATGAGCCTGCTGATTGGCTTGTTTGAACATCTTTGTAAGAAGTCAGTGAATTGGCTAGTTTGAAATGTTTCTATCAAGCTAGCTAATTGGCTTGATGGAGTATCAAGTAACTTATCAAAATCAGTACATTTTGATAATTTTATTTCCTTTTTTAGCTATACAAGAATACTTTCCAGTTATGGTATTCAACTTTTCAAAAAACATATATTTGATACCCTTAGTTAGATAGAAACCCAACAATTTTGTATTGTGCGTATATTGTATCAGTGATATATGTACACTATTATTAGCATTGTATCTGTGGTCTTGCACGCATTATTTATGTCTACATTTGGATTTGCTGCTGCTTTTTGTACGTCCCATTCATTTCCTATCACTCACTTATCTATTTGTCATTCATTCATGCATTCATTCACTGAAAGTGTGGCAAAGCGATTTTTGTGCGGTGTCTGTCTTGGTTTTCAGGTAATTCAGTGTGACCATTTTTTGGTGCGATACACTTACACAGTAGACTAGGTGTTTTATCAACCATGTCTTGCCAAAAGCAACCCCTTTTTTTATAGTGTTTCAAATCTTATTTTGGGGAGAAAAGAAAAGTGGGCCAATAATAAGAAACATTGGAGAAGTGTAGCAAGTTTTTTCCTACCATATTTGTATATCAAATGAGGTCATGAGTGAAAAATTCTATTGGGCTAATTCATTATGATAGCCCTTTTAAGGTGGATAATCTACTTTATTTTGCCTTTTTGCAACCCAGGCCTAAGACCTAACTCAGTTTATTCCTGTACAAAGTGTACAATGCAATCTCTACAACTGGATAAAAACGGAGATTTACTTCCAGATGTTTCGAGTGACATTCATCACTCTTCTTCAGCGCCACTAAAATGAACTGGCATAACAATTCAATACAACTAATTGGAAAACTGGTTGAACAAGTCAATCCACTAACTCCTAAGAATGTCACTCAAAATGTCCAGAAATAAATCTCTATTTTTTATCCAGTTGTAGAGATTGAATTATATTTGAATATTGTTTATCTTGAATGTCTAACCTTCATGAATATACAAAGTATATACACAGATTTTCACTTTTTTCATGTTTACCTCAGGTCGCCTGTTAGCCGTCGACGCTGTGGTTGTGGAGAAGACACCGCTCGTGACGTGTGCGAGAACAAGGAACACCACAGCCACTCCGGCAGCCCCAGGAGATGACACAAACAAACAAACAAACAAACAAAATCAGACAACTTACCCAACAGTATTGACCTATTCTGACTACAGAACAAAGAAACCCAGCACAGATCTATAGAAAGCTGCATGCTTATAAGATGTTACAGTTTTATTTTTGCTGCAGGCCATGTTCTTTAAGTAAGGAGTTGATTTAACTACTAGTAATGTCAATTACATGTATTATGAAAGACCTCTACTTGTATAGCTTTGAGTTCCTGCAGTTTTATATGTCAATACTGCATAAGGTGAATTCTCTGCATTTAACATTAAAGCTTTGCAGACAAAAATCTTATATGGACTTTAGATTAAATTTGATGTCATGCTTTGGACTGTTATATTTGATTGGAAGCACGTTTTCTTTATTAGATTTTTAGGCTACAATCAAATCATACCACTTTACATTATTGATACAGTACTATTAACTATGTGTTCATAGTACACTCTTGGTTCAGCATACATGTACACTAGCACTATGAAAGGTGCATTAAAAAATTATAGATTCTGACACTTTATGTTGTATTATGGAACACAGTTGCATGTTAGTAGTACAGAGATATGGTTACTGACAGTATTGACTTGTGAATCATTTTGGTACAGTAATAATAGAATAAGGAGTGAATGGTTCTGAGGTCAATGATTCTTTCATTTTATGAAGTATAAAATGTTCTAATACTATAATAGTAATAGCAGTTGATGTTACCATATTAGTATCCTTTTTATGTGCGTCCCAAGTAGTTACATGAACACCAGCTCTCAACACATTTTATCATCCGTTGTCTTAGTTGAAAGTTACCTCATGATTAAATATGTAAATATGTACTCAGCATACTGTTTGTACCAGGAATTAAAGCATCTTTAGGTGGAGTTTGTCTCCTTTTCAACAAGTTACAAGCAAAATGTAACATTTCAGATTTGTCTCAAATTCAATACTAAAGACTGATCCACCTGGATAAAACTGTAGAAATGCAAACTAAAAATATGAATTAAAGATTCAAATATTTGATAGACAATGCAGCCACTTTCTCATTGGTGGAACCACAAATTGCCATTCACTCATTGGTTGAACTGCTAATTCAATTGTGATGGACAGACAGGATCAGTCTGTAATTGGGTAAATTCAGCATAGATCTTGAACTACAAAAGTTTGTTGAACTAGCAACTGTACTCTATAGGATGTTTCCAATATGTATTGTTGGTACACACATTAAGCAATTCAAGGGCTTATGATAGAAGTGCTAGATTCCTGTTCATGTTTTGTGCCATGTAAATGCCATTGAAGGAAATTTAAAACCCCATAAGCCGTTAAAGATTGCAATAGTTGTCAAGTTTCCGGCTTGAGGCTAAGGTCAATAGTGTATTTTATGGTTGTGAACCTGTACAGCATAGGCATTTTGAAGAAAAATCACCAATAGCTGCTAGGCCTATGGAAGTATCTCTCATTCAGTCTAGTTGTGGGGCTACCTGATTTGAATTATCGTGGTATTGACTGGTGTAACATTCTGTTTCAAGAATAAAAAACATCTCAACAGTACACATAGCACATTAGACCCACATGTTCAATGTTACATTTGTTATTATAGAAGTGCAGTTGGGTTGTTACAAAGCTGTTACCACTAACAATTTATCTGCAGATGAGATGAGAAATTTAGCAAATATTAAGGTATCTCGGGTGGCTAAATTGGCATTTTCACCTTCCACTGTTTTCTTATTAATGAATTAAGAAAGAATGGAGCCATAACGAATGTTGATAGATGGGCATTAAAGAATTCTAAATCTGATTTTTTTGGGGGCCAAATTGATGACGTCATCATTTTTATTACCTCTGATATTATTTTTTTCTATGACAAAGTACAGCACTTTGGTACATACCACTGTAATGAAACTTCGTTTTTCGTTGCATAATGATGGAAGCTACAAACGTAGTGTTGCGCAAATTGATATCTACTAATGATCTGTAGTAATTAGAAAATGTTTGTTTTCATCTAATTAAAAAGAATTAATTCTTAATAACTACAGATCGTTAGTAGACATCAGTTTGCGCAACACTACGTTTGTAGCTTCCATCATTATGCAACGAAAAACGAAGTTTCATTACAGTGGTATGTACCAAAGTGCTGTACTTTGTCATAGAAAAAAATAATATCAGAGGTAATAAAAATGATGACGTCATCAATTCGGCCCCCAAAAAATCAGATTTAGAATTCTCTAATGCCTATCTATCAACATTCGTTACGGCTCCATTCTTTCTTAGTTTATTGATAAGAAAACAGTGGAAGGTCAAAATGCCAATTTAGCCACCCGAGATACCTTAAAGGAAAATCTGAATAGTTGGTGATATGAATGTTCAGTTTGTTTTGTTTGGCTGAATTTGCAATAAAGGACGGAATGTAGAGATTTTATGATAAACATGTTTGTGTTGTGTGATGCATTTGTTGATCTGTTTGTGTTACTGTATGTTGGTTGGCAAGAGGATGGTGTTGTGCATTCTTACTTTCCAAGAGGAGGTTAGGCTCCATCATGTTCTAGCAGTGTTTGTATGCGTTTTTGTCTGGCCTTTTACTAGTATCATGTTCATTTTGTGAGGTTTTCTTGTTTCCGCTCGACGGCGTTCAAAACAATCCGGTGCCTAACCAAACCTCTGCTTGGAGTACTGCATTCTCGTTCCCTGACAATGACGTCCATATCCTGGGATCGAGATCTATGAAAGGACACAGGCAAAAATTAACAATTATTTTCCTTTTTTTGTATTCCCCTTCAAAGGCATTGTAATCTGTGATATTCAATTCATTAGATTTAAATCTAGGTAAAGATTTTTCATACACAGTCAGATTTTTATGTGTCCGTGCGGAAACTACTGATGAGATTTGCGTTTCGTCGCCCTGAAAGAGGGTGTGTGTGCACATATCGTCTGCTGCGGCGGGCAGGTCGAAGAGGGGACCTGAGTGACCCGGTAAGCTCTTCACTTAACTAGCTTACAGTCCCTTAAACCAGCATTTACAGACTTCTCACGGCTTGACAAGCGTCTTAAAGACATCCAGGTAACCAAGAGCACATCACTGGCACCTTATTTGCGGAAGGAACAAGCGAAATGTGACGTTTTTACACCACCTGCGTTTGTAGAGAATGTAGGTTCAGATGGGGAGGGGGGTGAACTGTCAGTGACGGCCAAAACATTTGTCTAACTCTTGAAATGTAATTTGAAGGCCTGAAGAATAAGTGGCATTTTATGATATGGAATACTAATTTTGTCTTGTGTAGGTCTTCATACGGCATATGGCGTTATTATGTCAAGGAGGTGTTTTGACCTTTTCGAAAGTATGTCAATCGTGTATTTGCTCATAGCCCGTTCATGACAAGGTACAAACAAAATGCAGGACACCAGCTTAAACCTCCTTGAGGATACCATGCTTGCTCATAAAAGAAATCCAGCTCCCTCCACATTCCTCTTGTGCCACGTAGCATGCCTGTCACCACAATATGGGACAGGTATGATAATCATTATATATTGAGGTAAACAATTAGCATATGAAAAGCTTGACCTGGCCAAACAAAACCACCTATGGCAGGTCAATATCCCAACTTGGGCTATTCTTGCCCATTGCTTTATTGGACTCTAGGGTGATAAATACAGGATGTAACGTAGCTGGGGCAACGACGCAAGGAGAAAATCGTAATATTTTGGCGTTATTTTCTCTGCGACGTTGGGGCGGAGCACATTGGGCTAAACGGTATTTGCGTATCCGTTCCGTGGAGATACCTTTTCCTCCGGTTTTCTGCACGTCCCTGGCTTCCCTGGAGTCTTGCCTACTGCGCCGTGGTGTTCGCCGTCTTCAAAAACCCCTGAGTACTCCACAACATGACCTGTTACAAACATTCCTCACTGTTTTTACAACCGGGGCGCCATTTTGGCTGTTCTGCAGCGCTCCCCGAAATCTTCCGAAGTGCTGTCGGTCATGTTTGGGTACCTTTCGGTTGCGATTCCGAGCTTCCCGTTTTATGGCCGAACCGCCACCGAACATGACCGACAGCGCTTCGGAAGATTTCGGGGAGCGCTGCCGAACAGCCAAAATGGCGGCCCTGTTGTAAAAACAGTGAGGAATGTTTGTAACAGGTCACATTGTGGAGTACTCAGGGGTTTTTGAAGACGGCGAACACCACGGCGCAGTAGGCAAGACTCCAGGGAAGCCAGGGACGTGCAGAAAACCGGAGGAAAAGGTATCTCCACGGAACGGATACGCAAATACCGTTTAGCCTAATGTGCTCTGCCCCAACGTCGCAGAGAAAGTAACGCCAAAATATTACGATTTTCTCCTTGCGTCGTTGCCCCAGCTAGACGTAACGTTGCATTGTCCATACAATAAAGTCCATTGCTATTGAGTACGAATTTAGGTCAAGGACTAATAGACTATCAAAAAGAACCTATTTGCTATACAACAAAAGCTTAGTACTTGGCAAAGCTATACTAGTAATTGGGACCACTTCAACTTGTATGTTACAGATTGAGAGCCATGCATCGCTTGTGGCCCACCCTGTACCATGGCGCACAGCGGCAGTATAGATGCTTCCCAGTATGTCAGCAGGTAACATGCCTCATGTCAAGTAAAGCAGGAGACCCTCCAAAGCCACCTGACCATCTGTCACAACATACACCAGCACAACACGACACTGCAAATGGAGAAGATACTGTTTCCACTAAGTTTGTGCCCTCAAGTCGACCAAACACAATCTCATCCCTCCCCCAGTTGGAAGACTGGGTCTTCCGTTTGCTATGTAATCCACAGGGACATGTTCCCATCTCAGAGTTTCACAAGGCCTTGCGAGAAGTCGGCCTTTGGGAAAACGACCCCCGCTTAAGAGAAACCATGGCCAACCTGAGAAAGCTACAAGAGTCCCACAGCTCGTTTCTCGATCGCGAAAGCTTCAGCAAGTGCATAACGGAGAATATCGTAATTATCGGGCGGGCCTTCCAGTCCAAGTTTGTTATACCAAAGTTTAGTGAATTCTCCAGCTATGTCGACAAAATGTACTGGTCGAGTGTCTCACGTAAGGGAGGCAAGGTAGCGGATTATATTCCGCAGCTGGCGCGTTTCAGTCCTGACCTGTGGGGCGTGGCGCTGTGTACGGTTGACGGGCAGCGACATTCAATAGGAGACAGTGACAAACCCTTCTGCTTGCAGTCCTGTGTGAAGCCCCTGGTATACGCAACAGCGGTCAGCGAGCTTGGCGCCGAAACTGTCCACGGATATGTCGGAACTGAACCCAGCGGGAGGCCTTTCAACGAGATTGCCTTGAACAAATACAATCAGCCCTTCAACCCAATGATCAACTCAGGCGCCATCCTGCTGTGTTCTCTCATCAAACCTGAGGATCATCAAGCAGACAGATTCGACCACATCCTGAAGGTACTGAAAGCAGCCGCTGGAGACGACTTTGTAGGCTTTAGTAACACCACTTTTCTGTCAGAGAAAGCCACAGGCTATCGTAACTTTGCCTTAGCTTACTACTTAAAGGAGAACAAGTGCTTCCCACCAAAGACAGATCTCATGGAAGCTCTCGATCTATACTTCCAACACTGCTCGGTTGACATAACGTGCGAGTCTGGTGCAATCATAGCGGCTACGCTAGCAAACGGTGGAGTGTGCCCGCTAACGGGAGAGCTGGTGTTCCATCCGGACGCGGTTCAGCACACGCTGTCGCTCATGCACTCCTGTGGAATGTACGACTACTCAGGACAGTTTGCGTTCCAAGTCGGCCTCCCCGCGAAGTCTGGAGTTAGCGGTGGCATCATGTTGGTGGTGCCCAGTGTGATGGGTATCATGGTTTGGAGCCCACCCCTAGATAGCACAGGTAACAGTGTTCGAGGTCTGCACTTCTGCAAGGAACTGGTGTCCACCTTCAACTTTCACCACTACGACAACCTCAAGTACAAGTCCAAGAAACTGGATCCGAGGCGGCACAGGTAAGTGCTATGTGAAGTGATCCTAAGTCACAAGTTTGTTAGAGGCAAACATGGGATAAGTTGCAATAAAATCAGTTGCACTTGTCTTTACAACAGACTTTATTTTATTTGTCTATTGAGTATTCTGTGTTTATAAGAAGATTACAACTAAATATTATCATTCTCCTATGCTTAGACGAACCCACATCATAAAACACAAACGGACTAAAGACTTGTGTTTGAATCTGCATAGAATGAATTTCATTAAGCAAACCTCAAATATGTAAAAGTTTATGCTGATTGCTTGTCACAAGTTTTGATTATGACACATAGATTACCAAATTGTTGTTTCAGATACACTGGCCTTCTTAAAGTTATGTGTTTGTCTCTGTACTAATCATTGAATACTGGTTACTGTAAATTTGGAAAGACACTTGTGGTCAGGAAAATCATGTTAATTTAGAACTAAATGTATATGAATAGTACCATTTGTAAGAGCCTGCTCTGAAAAAGCCGTTTAAAAGTATCAAAATCAGACATTCTGCTGTAGTACTGAAAAAAGCCGCTTGGAGGCCAATGAATAGATTTTCCAAATCTGTAGTGTCTTTTCAAATTCAAAGTAACCAGACTGATTTGTATGTGTGTGTGCATTCTTGAAATAAGCCTATACACTATGAGAGGAAGATCGTTCAAGTAAGTTGGAACTTTGTCTTGTCTTTAACTTAGCTAAGATCCTTCTTTTCTTCCTAAGCTATTGATACATATCTCTTGAGTATTTTTCTTTCTTTGAAATAACTCCCATTTTTCATTAATTTTGTAAATGTAAGTTAGTTTCATTCCAATTATTGCATGTGAAACCACTTGGAGTCCTTCACTTATGATACTATTGATCCATACTAATGATTCAACGATTCCCTTTTGGACCTTGCATTATGTGCAATGTTTAATCTTCTTATCATGGACCACAGGATTACTTAGCCTTACAAGGTTTCAGTTCAGATAGAGTGATTGTATGTTGGAGGGAAACGTTATGATTAGTAAGTCAATATACTGTGATGGAAAGAAAACATAAAACAGAATATTTCCTACATATTGTGATTTTAAACTGCAGTTTTTCTCATATAGTAAAGTTCTTCAAACACAACCAATTGAAAGTACATTGTAGTACTCACTTCCAACGTTTTGATGTCTGCCAGACACCAGTACTGAGATACCATCATCAGGGTTAGACAGACATCAAAACGTTGGAAGTGAGTACTACCTTCGGTTGGTTGTGTTTGAAGAACTATTAAATGAGTATTTACCAACCTGGTGAAATTATTTACTGATGCAGTCACTGTGTTTCTTCTTGGAATATCTTTTAGCTCGGTATTGGTTACATTGCTATCCTGCAATAATTTGTCAAATAAGATTTGATTGATTTTTTTCTTTGTTCTCCTGAAAAGGGATGAAAGTCGCAGTCAGCAAATCATCGACATCCTGTTTGCCGCGTACAACGGTGACGTGACTGCCCTGCGCCGCTGCGTGATGCTCGGCATGGACATGGAGGTGACGGACTACGACGGTCGCACGGCGCTGCACATCGCGGCGGCGGAGGGTCACGTTCAGGTGGTCCGGTTCCTTCTGGAGAAGTGTGGGGTACGGCACGACCTGCAGGATAGGTGGGGACAGGTACCGCTCGACGACGCTGTGCGCTTCGGACACAAGAAAACTGAGGAGATACTACTCAAGGCTAGAGAAGAATCTGGCTAGATACTTACACACTATACTGCACAGTTTAACATGGGTCTTTTCTCCATAACATGTAATACTCAAAGATCAAATGAACAATCAATCAAACAGAAAAGCTTATCTCAATCTAGATCTGGCAAGATACTTACACACCATACCACACAGTTTAACATTGGGTGTTTTTTCTGTTACATGTAATACCAATATGAAAAAAAAAATGTCTGTAATTGTTTCTCAAAGATCAAATGAGCAATCAATCAAACAGAAAAGCTTATCTCAATCTAGATCTGGCAAGATACTTACACACCATACCACACAGTTTAACATTGGGTGTTTTTTCTGTTACATGTAATACCAATATGAAAAAAAAAATGTCTGTACTTGTTTCTCAAAGATCAAATGAGCAATCAATCAAACAGAAAAGCTTATCCCAATCTAGATCTGGCCAGAAACTTACCACACAGTTTAAGATGAGTGTTTTCTCTGTTACATGAACCAGTAATACCAAAATGGACAAAAAATATCTGTAGTCATTTCTTAAAAGATCAAATGAAGAATCAGCAATCAATCAAACAGAAAAGGTCATCCCAAGGTGTTTAGAATATAAAATAAGACAGCTGTATCCACGGATGAATGTTAGAATCTATCTGAAAGTTTGCTGCACCATGAAGCAATGGGTGGAGAATAGTACTTAACACTCAACAGAGCAATAACTGTAAGAGGGTATACCGTGTAACAGAACTGTGTCCTTCAAGCTCATTCTTTGTGGTTAAGAGTTGATCAATCTTGACTGTGGCCTTTAAGAAAGCTTAATATGTGCAAGTTGGTGTAGTGTAAGAAATCGCAAATGTCATGAAAGAAATAATATTGTGGCTCTAGCCATCAAACTGTATGTAGGAAAAAGTTAAGTCTGCCATGTGATATATTGCTGGTGTGATATGGTGCTGCTGAATAATTGCCAGGAAGTTATCAGTTCAAGTTATATTGTGTTTTGTTCTTTTCCTTAACTTTAAGTTGTAAAAAAACAATGTCTATGATTTCTATTGATGTAGAGCTCTGACTGTATGTCATACTACTACAGAGTATTATATTACATGTATGTGTTTGTTATTTATTTACTTGGGTTACAATAGTGAGTGGAAATGAAAAATCTTGGACAACTTTTGTCCCTTATGCTCGTACACTTCTCCCATGTCTGCATTGCCATGTCACTCAAACTTGTCACTGGTCTCTGTCATGTTGCTCAAACCAGGTGATACAGAGTCACATGTCTATGAATTCTTGTTGCTGATTGGCTACACTTGATGTACTTATAACAGTCTGGTAAATTTGAAACCAGACATGGGAATCATTAGAGAAACTTAGATTGAAAAGCTCGTCCCTTTTTTAGTTGATTTGCCTCAAGAAGCAAACACTTAAAACACTTGTATCATTTGAACTGGGGAGAAACAACCTAATGCAATTAGGACTTTCCAATATAATACATGGTTATGCCATGCAAATCAAACACTTCAAAACATTTACCTAGTACACGTAGTAAACAATATTACCTCAAGTTTTACCCCACCCTCCCCTACTCTAAAGGACGACACTGAAAGAACATGTATAGTGGAGCATCTTTTGGATCGTTTATGTGTGGGTGAACTATTGCATAGTGTGTTGCTTACATGTCAACAAAGTCATTGTAACAGAATGGAGTAAGAATATTGCATTCATCTTTGGGAAACATTCAAATAGGAAAGAATATATTATGTATTTTTTTTTTTGCCTTTATATGCCAAATTCAGTTATAGCTGCATGCCGTCTGTTGTGTGTTTGGCATTGCAGCACGCTTTCCCAATGTGAGGTTGTTAAATCCATTGTGAAACTTGAATGCTTACACTATATGTATGGGAACATTCAGTAAAGAGAAGGATATCAAACTTCACTGTTTTTTTAATTTTTTGTTCATATAACACAATAGACATCTTTAATTTTCACTCATAGTCTATTCAACGATTAAGCAACAATAGACTGCAAAGAGTTTGGTTTGATTTAAGTTTCTTTGAACATATGCTAAAACATTTCAATATTGAATATTCTCATCAATGTATATTGTATTTCCAATAGATTTATATTCTGTTGCAGCATATGTGTACCAGCACATACTTTCTTCCTTTTTCATAACTAGAAGAAGAAACAAAATATTGTTTTAACCAAGGTGGCATTTCCATTGGTTTGACTGGCAATGATGTAAAAGATATCAAATTGTAGCTTTTGCAAGTCGGATATCAACAGAACATTCTCCTGACAATATTTTTTTTTTTTTTTCATTTTTGCATGTGGACATAGCACGTTGCCATCTATTGTTATCAGGTTTAGTTACAAACTCTGATTACAAAGGAAATCTGTATTCAATTTGTACCATAATCAAATAATGATTCAGACAGTATAGGCTTGCCTCACGAACAAATACTGTGACTTGTGTAGTATTTTTGCAAATTTCAAATAGGATACATACCAATATGCCATCTTGTAATAAAGCGTTATATTCACGTAAAACAAGCACAGTCTTACATGTATCACAAAGAGCATAGCAGCATATTCTATTCTTTAGCATAGATAAATTTCTTTCTGTAAATTTTACCATCAGTTAAGTGCTAAACAAAGTATATATTAGATATTAAAGGCTCTAGCATCCCTTGTCCGAAATATTAACTGAAAAAAAAAGGTAAATCTAATAATACAATATTTCATAATGTCTTATGCTAAAAGATTAACCAACCATAGTACAGGTGACATGATAAGAGCAACAAGTGAACATTCTTGACACAGATGTACATGTAAGGCCCTTTGTCATTGGCTACTAGCCTATCATTTAAACTTTTTAAACAACACACTAGAAGCAGTTATCTCACTGAACTGTGCCAATCATTTGTAAGCTTGCCAATTGGTGCAATTTTTTTCCTGAAAATAATTCCTTTTTTTTAATTCAAAAAGGGTACAAAACTGCACAATTCACATATTTTATGATACGTATGCTGTGTCAGCTAGCATAAGTGACCATCCTTTTATCACTGTAAATCTCTTATTCATTTTCAACCATTGTACATGCAGGCCACTCACCAAGCTGAGGAGACCTAACCAAGTAAGTAAGTAATAAGTACATTGGTTTTCAATTTAGGGGCAACACGGTGATTCTCAATGACCTGCTTATCTGGATTTGATACACAGATACATCATACAACAGTGTGACAGCAAGAGAAAATTGGTGCAAAATCGCAAAGTTGGTGCAATTTCCTTGCACAATTTTAGCAATTTTTGAACAGTCCAGTGAGATACCCGGCCGGTCAATGTAGCCCTGGCATAGAACATGTGAAGAACAAACTACCAAAGACAGTCGTTACGTTAGTAAAATAGTCGAAGTGAAAAGTTGTGCATCGCAGCAGTGCTCTTGAGGTTGTGGTTCTGCAACAGTTGTCCAAAGGTGATCAGTTTACTATTGCTGGTCACACCTACTTGATATCTATAGTCACTTATCATTAGAAATATATCATTATCAAAGCATGAGCAGTCAAAGATGTCATTCATGGGCTGAGCCATTGTTTTAGATAAATCCTCAATCATTTGGGGAAAAGGTTGAGAAGGTAAAACTGGCGCACAATTTCCAAAGCGATCCCTTCGGTGCAGTTTGGTCACCTTCGTGAAAGCTCGGGGTCTTATTACGACTGTTTCCGAGTCAAGCGTTCGACGCACGCGAGGGCGAACAACTGTGAATTCTGCGCAAACTCCTGGAGGTGAAGAGCTCCTCCTGTGGGGGTCCCTTCTTCTTGCAGGGTATCACCTTCCTAACCTGAAACATAGAAATATAACAAATATGTGTCATGTCTTCAGCCAAAAGGAACCTCCTAACTTTCTCTACATAATTCTTTGTTTTACTACATGTAGTTGGGCAATCACCTGGGGGATTTAACCACTTCCACTAACAAGACACATGCATTAAAACTGCCCAGTCTACCTCAGCAACTATTTTTTCTCGGTCCCTTGAGCGGTTTTAGTGTAATACATGTACCAGGAAATTTTGCCGTTCATTTGCTATCATTCCTCTGATGTCTGTATATGTACCCAAGAAGTATGCACTAGTACAAAATGTTCCACTATGCATTCATAAGCCAATGAGCAGTTACTCAGTGCCACTGACTATCTGAATACTATCTGAAATGTTTTGCCATTATCAAAATCATATCCAGTTCATAGAGTAACTGCTTTTGGGTGTATCTTAATACCTGGATGTCTAACCTTCATCGACGTTTGCCATCATAACACTCGCAGACAGTAGAATTTCTATGTGTGGAAACTTTTGAAAGCACATGCATTGAGATGATGGTACTCTTTCTTAGCCTCCTACAAAAACTACTTAGCAGCCTCTAACGATACTACTGAAGTCAGGAGAAACCCATCTGACCTGTTCCTCCCAGCCGTCTGGCAGCAGCAGCAGTAGAAAGGCCATGATGAAGATAATGATCGCCATGACCTTAATGGCGCTCACCGTCTTGTTGTGCACTATGGCGTCCACGGCTGGAACAAGGAATAGAATACATCAAAAAACAGGATTTGGGAAGCCGGCAGATGTTTCAGATAGTATCTGCTATCTTTCATCAGTCACCCTTAAAGATCTTGAAGAAACTGTTTTTATACCAAAACTAATGAATAGAAAACATTGATTAAAACAGAATATTACACATGTATTTCAGCATTAAAGTTTACATGATCAAGGTTAAAGATTCTATGCATTTGTTCAGACCTAAAAGACAAGCTATTGCATGCAATAGCTTAACGACAATGTGGCCGTAAACAACATACATTTTAAAAAGGTATCAGTTTAAAAGCTTATCATGGTAGTGTATTTCTCTAAAAATCTAATGGAACGTTTCCATTGTGACTGGAAAAAATTCTTGTCCACACAAAGTCCGACATTACCTGCGTTAACCGGGACAGCCACGAGGATACCGACTGAGATGAAGATGGGGAACGTGAAGGCAGCTCCAAAGTTGATCAGCTGTATAAAGGCTGTAACAAGATCGTTCAAAGTGACACTCATATAGCAGAACGTAGCTATAGCCTGACTAAAATAGCGCTCCTAGAGGCCGGCCCCTATGTTGCCTAGGGAGTCATTAAGCCCAGCCAGCGAGAGATTCTGTTACGCAGATGGCACGTAATTTTGCGCTTTCTAAAGCGCCATCTAGCGGTTAAAACGACCATAACAGGCTTTAAATGTGGACGCACTGTCCTTGGTGCTGAAACCACGATTGTTGATGTCGGCAGTTTTCACTTGGTGAGTCTTTTATCACAGTTGTTTCAAAGTTTGTAACTGGTAATGCGGTTGACGATTTATGAAAACCACATCTATATGTCATCTTTTTTCGGCGGTTTTATTTTCTGCTTTTTTTAAATTTACAAACTCTTTAAGCCATAAAAAAATCAAGCCAATTGAGTGAATGATACAGTGTCAAAACAGACAAAAAGTCAATCAGAAAGAAAGATTTTCGATACAGTCATGTAATTGATTCATGCATACATGCATACATACATACATAGATACACGCATACATAGAAACAATATACATGCATGCATTCGTATATAAAAACAGTAGCCACTCTTGGCCTTTTTTTCGTCTTTTGGGGCTCATAATACACTTTTGCTTGTCGTTTCTTTTTGTACTTGGTCGCTTGTACTACCGGCCCGGCAAAAAGAAACGGCCGGCAAAAATGTGTTATGAGTCCAAAAAGAGGGGGAAAATGGGCCCAGAGAGCCTGCTATGGAGGCTACAAAAACAATCACCCACCGAAGTTGAATCCGGCGGTTGCGCACAGGTATTGCCAAGGCAGTGCGTGTAAGCCCCATATTTCTGCCCCCGTGAAGTACAGAACCAGTCCGACCGGCCACAGAAACAGCAGAGTGCATAGTCCTAGTAACGTCATGAACAGCGCCACCTGCCCAGAGTCCGCCTCTCCCAGCAGCCACTTAAACAGCACCTGGAGAAGGCCAGGGGCAATCTGTTTATGCTATTCCATGATCATTAGAAAGTAAGGGTACTTAGAAGGTTAGACGTCATCCAGGTAGAAAAAGTTGAAATGTTTTAAAGAATTTGGTGTTGTTGTTTTTTGCCATTAGTTAGGCATTACAACGCTTTTGATGATGCCAAGCTACTTATTGAAATCCTGACTGTAAGAAAGCGACAATTCAACCATTTTGTGTTGCAAAGTTTTTAATGTGAATAGACCATTTCTGTCTTTCTCTTAATTAGCCAAAAAGCACTGGATATGAGTTTGAAAACGGTCAGACGTTTCAGATAGCATCCAATATCTTTCTTCATTGACACTGAGGGAAATATAGTCCATAGCCTTTTTAAGGCCGTGGAAGCAGTTGGTTATTATTCACTGTGTCTAGGCACAGTATTGGAAGGCGAATTCAAACCGACACCTTCCATTGCCTATTACTTCCCCAACCGAAGTAAGAATGTGCCTTTCACAGTGATACAACGTATATCCAGGAACGTCAGGAATCAAACCTGGGACCTCTCTATCTCGTGCCCACAAGCCATTCGGTGCCACGATATTCCACAATTGCATCGTGGGCGTAAATTACACAAATAAAATTTACAGAAGTCTTAAATAGTTATGACAGTGGAGCAATTGGAATTGCAAAAAGATATATGATACAACATCTACAAACTATATTTTGCTTCTCCTAATAGTCACCTAAACAACACATGGGGTTTGACAGCAGCGAATATCGATTATTGCATTGCGTTTCATGAAGAACTACGAGCGAGTAATTGATACAAAACGGCAATGACGCAAGTGCGGATTATATACAAATTCTTAAAAATAGTACGTACATAAATCTTTTATGACAGTGAGTGCATTAGAAGGACTAGACTGTGAAAGTTTGCAAGAGGTAGATTTATTTGAAAATAGCAAAAATAAGGTGAAGTACTCATATTCGGATTATTTGTACTATGCATCTTCATAAAAGGCATAAACACTTCAATCTGCGAGTAGTCGACTTTTTTTAGATCAGACCGTATTTTTAGACAGTAAAGAAATGATATTCCTTCGGTTGGTTGAAGTAATAAAATGTTGACAAGAACTTTTGACACTACCCCCGCCCTAATGGATTGTAAAGAAGGCCTCTCAAGAAAAGACTAGCACTATAAGTCTATTTTTTCTCACGCTTTCTAGGAATTACAGTTAAATCCTGACTCCAGTGTTTCTGCTGTAAGACAGCTATATATAAATCCAGTCATCCATCTTGAAGGTATCAATATACTCCAAACGTCTCTTCAGATTATTGTAATGGATTATCTTGTAGTTTGCAAGGTGCAAGAGTATATACCATTAGTCAGACTCAACCGAATAGAGTGGTTCTGGATTCTTCAGTCAAATCATATCTTCTTTTTGGATAAAACCCCGATTTAAAGGGCCAGTATGGCATTCGTAAAATGGCCTAAGGTGATAAGATAGAAACATTCCCGAGAGTCAAGCCCTCGGCAGATATGGAGTCGTTCCAGTCTACTATCAGATGTTGTATCGGTCAGTAGGTTAGGGGCCTTAGAGATGAATTAGGATAAACAGGATCAATCAGTCAAGTAGTTTTTTGGTAAGGATATCGTGCAATAATTTTTCCTGTTGTTCACATGATTTTCTACTTCTAATTTGATAATTTCTTGACAAAAAGCTACAAGAATACATTTGAGAGATGATGCAAAATAGAGTTGACAACCTATTGGAAATATTTTTTTCTCTTCCTGTCACTAGTTGTAAACTGGTTTGTGAAATGGCATTGTTTGGTATTTCCTTTCTGTATCTATTTGTCCAATCACACACATTTTCAGTCTGTCCATGAAGTCGATTAGTTATCAGGTATGACATCATCTAGCTATAGGCCACTAGTCATTTTCTAGAGCGTGACTTGAATCTACGTGGGATGTTTTGCCATGCAAAGATTTACGACAGCTCTGTTCAGGCGACAGCAGGCAGTAAAGATCGAAGAGGAGTATCATAAAACATGTGAAGTAAAGGTGTTAAGAATCAGAGAAACTTTTATAGCCTTGATGCCCCAAATGGAAAGAAATATATAATTTTGTAATTGCTTTCTTGTATTGATGAAATATGAATTAAAATACCTGAGTGCCATGCCCTGTGTTAGCCACTGGCTAAATACTTTTGCTGACTTAACCGCAAACCGCATTAAAATATTTGTGCTTTGTGGCCTAGATATATATTCCCGTTTAAAACGTGGATAGCCAGCAAAAGTATTAAGCCAGCGGTCACTACAGAGGATGACACTGCTATACATAAAAGACCTACCTTGTACAAGGCATGCCCAGCGGACGCCCCCACCCCCAGCGCCACCCCTAAAAGAGAGGAGCCGCCAAAACCGTCGGAGTAGGACATCAGCACGATCCCAGATATCCCCAAAATCACCGACATGATCTGGAACATCAAGCACAACAAGGGTCATCGGGGTCAACATTTAGGTCACACAAATCACATTAGGTCGTTACTTGTAGTACTGGCGGACGTATTGAGTACAACATTGGGTCATCAGGGCACCTCATCTGTATGCGGGTTTTCCGTAGGATATTGGTGTAAAACATTGATTGATAGATTTGTGTTGGAATAATGTCAGATGAATGGGCTGAAATGTTGATGAGGGTAGTCATAACCATACAGTTTGTCGCGACGTCGTAACATTGTGGGTAAGGCCTCAAGAGATTTTGCGAATGACATTAATCAGTCTCAATAAATAGATGAAGGGAACTGTGCATAAAAAATAATGGCGAAGTTTAAAGATCTTAGTTTTGACGAACTTACTGAACTGAATACACAGTGTGAAGAAATGATTAAATACACAGAACATTATGTAATAGACAGCAGATCCTTAGCTTTATCAGTGTCATGTTGATGATCGTCTTCTTTCAAAAGATGATGTAACAAAGTAACTTTTATGCCTCAGTCTTTCTCTTTCAAAACCAATATAAATCATAGTTTCAAAAATAGCATGCTGTATTTCTGTTCCACAGGGCACAGTTAGGTGTCTCTTATATGGGACTTTCTCCCGTTCAAATATTTTATCCGTAATACTACAAATACCCACACCATTTGGCTGGCGGATAAATACATGTACTGTGTTTTGCGAAGAGTTTGTGAGTGTTTTAATCCACCAACATGGCTGCCGCTCAATACCATAGTCACGTGACAAAAGCGAACTTTTCCTTGACCAGTATCCAGGACAGAAGGATAAATACCACGTTTTGCGATGACTTTGTTTTTTTCTTTAGTCCACCAACATGGCGGTCGCTCAATGACATCATAGTCACATGACTATAAATACAGACCCTATACAGCCCTACCCAGTACTCACCCCGGCAGAAGCGAACTTTTCCCTGAGCAGTATCCAGGACAGTAGGTACACAAAGGAGACGTTGGAGACGTAGAGTGCCGAGACGTCGGTGCCGGGCACCAGGCTGAGGGCCAGCACGAACATGTAGTGCGCCGCCACGGTCAGCACGGAGAACGGCGCGGCGCGCACGAAGAAGGAGCGGACGGTCAGGCCCTGCTCCCCGAACACCTTAGCACACTCCCTGCGGTGGGAACAACAGGTGGTTAGCCTAACGCATGCGCAGTATTTCCAAACCGGGCCCGGTCGGGCTCTTTGTGGAAACGAAAAAAAGTATACGTAAAAATATACACAAATAATGCCCACGGGCCACAACTATTCTCTTTACGTCTTGTGTAGTTTGGTGTCCTTTATACTATTATCATTATTTCGTTGCCGAACGCTACCCAACCGTTTGGAAACGTGACGTAGGCCTTAGTGCAATGTAGTATGTTAGGAGATGGACGAGTTTCAGTTGTTAGACGGTACAATGTGGTCCGGTGGATAGCACATGTCTGTGTGTGCCTATAGCTAGGTCAAATCAGTTAGGTGTGGGAAGTAGTATATAAAGTTAATAAGTGGCTTTATTTATGCATAATATTTTTCGATCTTATCTAGCAAAAAGCATGCACGTTTCTAGAGACACTTTTAATTGATGGCCACAACATTCGTAATAAAGATGAACCAAATCTATTCTTCCGCTTGATGGTTAGACTCACTTGACGGTTGTTGCCAGTGGCTTGTTCTCTCTGGAACACGTGCGCACGGAGGCGAAGTACAGCGGGAAGGTGGCCGCCATCCACACGCTGCAGAACCACACCACCAGGTAGGGGGCGTGGAAGTACGGCTGGTACGTGGCCTGCGCCAACTGGGTTGACGCCACCCAGGAGCCGCCGATCCCCAGGGTGGCGATCCCGCCCAGGATGGTCTTCCTCCTCGTGTCGGTAAGGCAGCAGCAGGTTTCAGTGGACGGCGGCGGTTCCTCCGTGTTCTCAACAACTTCATTGGCGTCTGTACAAAGGAATAGAAACAATTCTATTTATTTAGCTGTTTTGGGACAGACGTGGACAATGTGGAACTGCACTCAAGTCAACTTATTTTAACAGTGCCACAAACAAAATACGTACAAAAGTTATACAAAGATAGTATTTTACCTCCACGACCGAAGTCAGGTACCCATTTCTACACCTGGGTGAAGTGAGGACGGTTGTATGCCTTTCCTAAAGGTACAACGTCGGAGTCACGGCGGGTATCGAACTCGGGACCTCTACATTCCCAGCCAACACTCTACAAGCTAACGTTACACAACAAACGACGCCACTAGAGAAATATTTGTAAAAGTATTCCTGTATTGTATATTGTATAACCTGGAAGTCTACAGTTGACATCAAACCTCACAAATATATAATTTGCAAAATTCTGTGTCCTTTGTGCATTTCATTGAACTGCCATTCTTACTATGTACACGTGGTTAATCTGAACTATTCCTACAGTTACACTTATTCAATAAAGCCCGAACACACAAACGTCTTTAACTTGATTCTCAATGGGGAAATACAACCTAATGCTCTTCGTACTAGATAAATTTCTGATCATACAACTATTGAAGAGCCAGTACCTGAAACTCAAAAACAACCACGCACTATCTTGACATATGTTGGAAGCAAAAAAGACTTATTTGTCTGCGGTATACATTTATAACAGAAGGAGGCGCAGCGTTTTTAGGTCGGAGGCCTTCAGTATTGGGAGGTTTGTGGAAACATACATTTGGGATTGCTCTGTTTGCCGTAAAGTATGTTACGGCCTCCATAGGGCAAAGGTTCCCGTCATACTGCGCAATTCTGAGTATGACAAATACGGCAGCCATAATTGGGCGACCTGGAGGTCACGCGACAAATTGCGCACCAGAATACATGACTACGATGTAAAACATCCCTCAGAATAAACATAAAGCGACAGATCGAGATTTAGTTGTGCAGCCGATGATATTTTCGAATGGGCGACTGGAAAATGTTGCTTGAGTGTTGCCGAATGGTGTGGGCCAAGGGTAGGTTAAGTAGTAATTTATACTGTTTTCTATTTCTAATTTATCATTTTTTAATCGACAACATTTGGAATTAACGTTACATAACAGAAAGTGATCCATCGAAATCATAAAGCTAGATACAGAAGAGATGTAACTATAGGATTAAATATAAATCACACAGAGAATGATGTATCAGTTTTAGATAATCTTCCCCACTTTCCTGGGTGCTTCGCCATCTTCCCTCTCCAGGTAGCGATTTTACATTCAACCTTTTGGTTAGCGTAGATGATAAATGATTTGAAATGAACACTTTTGGATTCTCTGCATTTGTAAATGTAAATTTTGGCCAATAAGTAAATGAGACTGACCATTGCAGAGGACCCTCGATTAAGATTACCAAAGATTGTATTAAAAGAAGTTATGATTAATGTTTGGCCAGTTTTAAAAAAAACATCAGGTTTTTACTTTTTCAACAAAATCAATTACTTGGGAGCAACTTAGACTGTTTTTATCAACGACGTATGTATATGATGTAGTACCCTAAGCTTTATGACATTTGTTAAACGAGCGACCTTAAAATGTTGCTGAAGTGTTCCCATATGATAAGAGGGCACGAAGAGCTCACATACAATTTCTTGGTTTGACGTCACCAAGCGCATCCCTGCACCATCGGTACTAGCCTATGTGTCAACAACAATTTCTTAATACCATATCATTATCGATCATGTGCACTTCCATCGATTCAGATATCAAAGGTGGGCTAGAATAGGAGCATTTGGATCAAATTTATCAAAGTTATACGCAAGACGGCATCTATTCAAGTTACGGAGATAGATTTTAGAAACGGACAGACGTTTCAGGTAGCATTCACTATCTTTCGTCAGCGACACAAGCTGTGGTTCAACCTGTATTACTTCTAACAACAAAAAAACTAATGATATTTCATATGCAAGTGAGGTAATAATTGATGTATAGACTATAGTGAGGCGAATGCAATATTCATAAAATAATTCAATGAAACAAAAATAAGACATGGATGTGTATGTTATATAATTGACTGTTGCACATGACATAAAACATATTGCCATTAGATTATACAGTCACATACTTATTACATTACTAATGGTTGGTATATATAGCTTGAGTTGCAGGTATCAAACATGGCATCTTAAGCCTTTTATAAATGCGTTACTAGTTATTTCACTACGTCTTTCGTTTAGCACAGTGTTAGTTTTATTGATTTATGGCTTTTACGCTCGTACTCCTGTCACTGATAATCATAAAAAACTGAACCAAAAAAAAAAACACAGTATGATATAAAACCAAATGATGAAATATGCATCATCACCTTGAAGAATGACAAATGCGTAGAAGCCTCTAAACTGCACGGTCTATTTGCCAGTCAATTTCTTTCCTGCTGGTGCAATAATGCGAAGTTATCCAGCTGGACCGTATAGGTTTGGGATTTTGGGATTCCGTGCAGTTAACAGAAGTGTGCGTTAATCCGTTGTGCAATTAACTGACTTCTACGTATTACCTTCCTTTGATGTGGACACTCACGTAACTTACTGAATTGACTAAAGGAAGAAACTTATTAATCACACCAAGTGGTGATTTCTTTTCATTGTTTTATTATTCAAATAAGTAAAAAGTGAAACATTCATACTAAAGCAAAAGTACACAACGTTACAGAAAAATTACTCAGCTAAGCTTTAGAATATATCCTGTAAACTTGTAGAGCACGTGGTTAGTGGTTAGATTTAACAGCAACTGCATAAAACCTTGAAGAAAATTGCACTCGGCAAGTGCCCCCTCCGTGCAGCTATAAATAACGAAGATGCAGAAAGTAAGGGTTCCTGACGTGTCCCAATTTCCTTGGCTTCCTTCTTAAGCATTCTCGGCACTCTTGACTCCAAGTACCCGCACTTTAAGGTCGTATAGATAACACGGTACGTTTCGTCTTCGGGATCATCTTATCTCTCTCGACGTAATGTAATTTTGGAAGGCTGCCGTGATACATGTAGTATGATACATGTATAACAGTTATATACAGCCCAATGGGACATCTAATCTTCATTTCCAAACCACTTATTCCTAAAATCACAAAAAGAGGCAAATGGTACTTGAAGAAAGTTGTTCATATATATTCATTGCAATTATTTTCACAATAAATCTTGGATGGTAATTATTCACCATTGTAGCATTTGTCTTTTAGATCCTAATTGTTGGATGTCCCCAATTTTCTTCTTATATTATTTTTTTCACAAAAGGCAGGCATTAGCAAACAAGGCATGTGAGAAAATTAGATTGAAGGTACCTCAGTAATGAAGTATAGTGCCGACCGCAATGAAATACACAGTAAAATAAACAGGAAAAGACTCGTGAACGGATTCATTGATTTCTGCAAGGGCAGCTGGGAAATTCGCGTCAAACTCTAGTAACAGGTTGGGGAAAGTCCACGAATGTATTTATGGGACTGTAGGCACTTATTAGGAACCTGCATGAGATAGTCGTTGAATGTTCCTTTTTAAACGAAGAATCTGTGTAAAATTGTAACTTTTTGTTTCTCTTTTTCCTGTGTCTCCCTCTCACGCACCATGTTGCCCCCCCCCTTTCTCTCTCTCTCTCTCTGTGTATAAGATGCAATATCAAAATACGTCATCGTTGTTATATAGAGCTATCGTATTCTGTCCCTCTGACACAGACTTTATGGCTGGGCTGCCCTTACGTAAATTGTATGCTAATTATCTCAATGAAAAAGGAGATATAGTTTAGGGTGTGTCTGTTAACGTTTTTCTGTCTGTGTGTTTGTGTTTCTGAATTTTGTAGTCAGCATAACTCAAGAGCATCTCTATGGATTGCGATGTTATTTGGTATGGGGGTAGGTGTTGGGAAGACGAAGGTCGTGGTCAATTTTGGGCCCCCTGGTATGTGACATTGGTACTGCAGCAGAAATTTCACTTTTTGCATATTTTGACCTGATTATTTGGTGGCAGAGAGCTTGTAATGTGAGGAATTCGTCATGTATGCATGTTTGGGCCCCCTAGTTTGGTCATGCAATTAGCATGTAGCACGTATTATATAGGACACGGACACCTAGAGGACACTCCGGCACTACCTCAATCGCATATTCATATCCCTTCCAGAGGACGACTTTTACAACTGACATCAGTTTCCCACAGGTCCAACCTGCTGATTAGAAATACTAGCGGCTTCCGTATAGCTGAATATCCTGACCTTTTCATTTCATCGGTTATCCTCGGTAGGGGACTACTTTTCGTAAGTATTAACGTCATCTGTGCATAGCAACTAATGATCATGGGCACTAATTTATAGTTACATTAGGATCATGACAGCTTTAAGTTAATGTTTTATTATCTCCATGAAAAAGATAGATATTGTTGTGTGTGTGTGTGCATGTGTGTGTTAGTTTATGTCTGTTTGTGCTTCCAGTTTTTTTGAGTCAGAATAGCTCAAGAACCTCTGGATATTTTGTCGTTTCAGGTCTATAAAGTTGCTGGGGGGGGGATGTTTACGCCACTCTTACCCAAAGAGCTATCTACCACTCAGAATCAAGGCCATAGCACTTCCTAAAATTGGCTAAAACGAGTTCTGCGGAAGAGAGCTGTCAGGCGTTTCCCCTGACCTCTACCCCCATACTAAGTATCATAAAGATCCATCTTCTCAAGTTATGCTGTCCACATACACACAGATGCACAAACGACCTTCTTGGCTACGGTAATATGCAATGGTCCATGCTGACAGTCATCCATGGAGGTAATGAACAGATTCCGTTGTGTGTGTGTTTTTCCTGACAGTATGAGACGTTCCCCGGTGTGTCGGAGTAAATCTAGTCACCCTTCATCCCATGGCTCTACTTTAAAGCCGTGACAGGTGCAGAACAACAATGTACTTAGCGATAAATGGGTACGGAGGGCTCCACGTACACAAGCAGTAATCCAATCCGCAAAATTGAAATTGGTCTCCAAGGTACGTTGATATTCTCAGCACGCCTTGCGCAGTAACTAGATCCGCGGGCTTAGGGAAGAAAACCTCGCTCAAAGGTTAAACGATTATTACGTGTTCGGGGTGCTGCGATGTATGATTTTTTAGATCTCGTGGTTCTTTTGCATGCTTTGGGGGAATTAAACTGTATATAAACATTATAGACATTTACATAAAAAAACATGGAAAAACTGCATAAAAGACATTTTCCGAGAAAACTAGAAAACCCGTGGAACGACTGCATAAAAGACATTTTCCTAGAAAAATAGAAAACCGGGTACCCGCGGAAAGACTGCATAAAAGACATTTTCCTAGAAAAATAGAAAACCTATGGAAAGACTGCATAAAAGACTTTTTCCTAGAAAACCCATGGAAAGACTGTATAAAAGATATTTTCCTAGAAAACTACAGAACGTGTACCCAGGCCAAGACTAGTGTACTGTCTAAAACTCATAAACCTAGAAAACTAGAGAACCCATACCGAGACTAATGTACTGTATAAACTCATTTGCTAGAAACAAGGGCTGTATAAAAGACATTTTCCAAGAAACCCAGGCCCCCGGACAGCTCTAACTTCTGCAGCATCTTACACCTCTAGATGATGGAGAACCTGAAGGCCGTGCCTGGGCTTGTTTGATAAAGCGGTGACGTTCCGGGCAGTAAGGAGAGCTGCCCAATTTTCTGGTGCGATGGCCTTTCCGTCATCCCGTCTGTCCGTACCAAGCGTGACTGCAATAACAGGGCAGCACATATCTTAAAGTTTGCAGATAGGGGTGGGTACTGGTACAGAAAATTCAGGTATAGGTGCGGTTCAGGTCGAGAGGATAAGGTCCCGGTCAGAACCTGAACCTGGACCAACTGATTTGTGAAAACTTGTGAATGGGCGATACTTAAGTGTCCTACAAAGGAATCTGTTGGCGGAGTATCCGACTCCAACTGGCGTTTTAGAATTCTATCTTCATGTATTCTGTAAGTTTGACAGTAGAAACTTCGTAGAAATGACTCTAAACACCACTATACTTAGATCTTCTTGTCATAATCTTGAACGGGTAAGTTCCAACGTGTATATAAAACTCCTGTTGATATAATGTGGTCATCATCCTATCCATTAGGTAAAAAATCCGGTCCCCTATTTGCATGTCTAACCGACATTCATGGAATCAAAGTCCAGGTGCACACACACACACACACACACACACACACACACACACACACACACACACACACAACTTGAAAAGGACTGATCGAAAGCTTGTTGGTAAGTGCTTTATTTTGTGTACTGATTTAAAATTGTAACTCAATGTCGATTACCGTCACAGATGAAGTACATTCGAGTATACATGCAAGTGTGAAACCGAAGTTTAGTAACTTGACATGTACCTAAAAGTTACATTGTTTATTGCTGTACTAAACGCCCTTTATCTGCAGTGTCATTCGGTCTTCTTGTAGTTAATGGTAGTATGATCCAACCTGATGAATCAATCTATAATGATGAACGTAAATCAGAAGTTGGACAAGATGGCGGTCCTGAATAACGATCACATTTTCATGATGGGTTTTCAGCATTGATCTTTAGTGTGTTGATTTCCCTCGATACAAGAAGGAAACCTGGAACTCGATATTTTCAGAGTGGAAGAATGTAAGGTCTTTACTCACTCCAGTCCACATTTATCTTAATAGGGAATATGGCAAAATCATCAGTTTGAATCACGTTCTGGTCAATAATCGGCTAATTTTCTTCAGGTCAAATCTCACTTGGGATCTCGCGAGAAATGAACGTGATCATAGGGCCTGATCACATGTCTCGAGATCCCTGGCAAACAGTAGCACGCCACCGGAACGTACTGCGCCTGCGCGAACCCTGGTGTTTGGGGCTTGGTTTGGTCAACGTTGCATTGAAATCCCGCTTGTTGCACAGTATATATTAGAGACATGGTTTCATGTAAAACGTACACGGGATTTTACCCTTAGGCCATGTTGATTTGATTATATGGATGACATCCGCGCTCGCACAAATTTTCGGCCGTTTCCAAAAAAAAAAAAAAGTTTCGACCACACAATAAATTGTGCAAAGCAGCTGTAAAATGAGCACAAATATTCCGTTGATTGAAAAAAAGGTATCAGAAAACAGATAACTAATGCCATAGAATGCCAAAATAAATCTAAAGTCAAAGAATAAGATGTGAAAGGACAGAAAGAAAAAAAAAAACTATTGTTGGTCTGAGGAGGAGGTACCAGTACAGAAAATTCAGGTCCAGAGGATCATTTCCAGGTCCGGACCTGAACCTGGACCTGATTGTCTGTGGAAACTTGAGAACTGGCAATACTCAAAACAATGGTAATTGCTCAATTTTGCTACAAAGGAATCTGTTTGGTGGATTATTGGACTCCCACTGGCATTTTAAAATCCCATCTCCATGTAATAAAGGCTAACTGTGTCTGTACCTTTCACTGAAGAAACTTGGTACAATTGACTATAAACTCTACTTGACTTTGCTCTTGTTGTCTTCTTGGCCCACGGTAAGACCCCAAATGCCGACATAGTGTGTCCAGTTTGTAATTGGCGAAACCTGTTCCTCTAATTTTTTTTCAGGTCCTTTTTTTTCGGATTGGTCCAAGAAGAAAAAAATGTTTTGCACCCGTACGATGTACCGGTCCTTATACCTAACTGTTGGTAAACCATACTATGTGTTTTTAGTCCTATGTTCAACCTTCCTGACCACTTAGATTTCATACTGAAGGCAACTTTTTTTTTGGCCAAACTTTTTTTTATTCGCTCGCTCGCATCAGTTTTGGAGTTCCCGGGGGATGTCATCCATATAATCAAATCAACATGGCCTTATATACGCACGTACTTTCTTAAATGCGGCTCTTTAGTAAACCAGGGGTTTAGCAAGGTTTAGCATGTCTATACTTTTCGCGCAGGCGCAGTACGTTCCGGTGACGTGCTGCAAACAGTCCCGAGAAAAAACTAAGGTATGAAATTGTTCCCTCAGTAAAGAGGATGCCCGGACGATGATTAGAAATCCTATCAGCCTTGCTGTGCATAGCTCTCGAGGGGATTTAAAGTCCACTTTCGGACGTACAATCTTTTGACGAGTTATTGCTCATTCAAAATTTTTATTGCATTGCATGATGATGATGTCATCTAGGAGCCTGAAAAGGCAAGACGAGAAAATAAAAAATCCAAGTCTCTGTCCCCTTTTGTTTTCCTTCACTCTCGAAAAACAAAATACAGTGTACTGTACCAACTCGGTATATTTCGTACAGTCCATTTTGCACTTTGTTTCATGGACTTTGGGAGTTCACAAATCGAGAAGCATTTCACAGGTGCGCCAACTGTTTCATCGATGGTAGATTAAACGCAAAGCCAATCAGACGAAAAACAAAACAGTTGGCTTTCAAATGACTTGGCGTGGGTTCAAAAGACATGCGATTGGATCATACAGTACCTGGATTGATTAGGGTTGGTGCAATGATACTCCTGTTGGGCATGGATGTGTGATGAAGCCACATCGACCCCTTAAGCTTATGGCTAAGCCCTGCTGGTGAAACATTTTACAGGTGTTTGGGGTATCAGGACAACTCGGTACCTGGACAAGCCGACCCCTGGCCAATAGAGACAATTCTACACAACATTACCAGTTGTTTCTATTTATCCTTTGATGTATGGTAAAATAAGATCGCAGTAAGAATGTCAGCAAGTGTCACTGACTTTCATATCTCATTTTCATTTCACATATAATGCCACCGGATTGATAAAATCATAATTCTTCCTCAAATACGTGTCTTGGTGCCGACTTGCCCCAGGCTAGGGGCAAACTTGTCGACCTGTCCTTGTGCCGACTTGTGAGAATTCGATGTTTGCACTCACGTGACTATGACGTCACTATATCCCGCCATGTTGGAGGGTTATACACGCAAATTGCTTGTATATGCGAATATGCAATTTTAATTACAGTCATATAATCATGGCATACAGTACTTATCATATAAGTTGTCTTTATAAAGGAAAAGATGTGGCTAAATCCGACTCTTTGAGGTTTAACCAACTAACATGGCGGCTGTGGTGTAATATTCAAACGCTTTATACAAATGAAGCACTATGTGATGATCCCAAAGTCATCACTGCACTAACCCTTACTCGTAAGATTAATCAGAGTAGAAGTAATAGGTCTTAATCTGCTTACACGAAATCTAGGCATGATTCTATTAGTATGCACTTGAATAATTCAGCAAGTCGAATTCCCTGAATCTTGAGTATCTAGCTTGCCGTCGGCGGTGTTATGTAGGTCATCAATTGACTTTCGTTTTTTATTCTATTGATTCAAATTCAGCGTCCTAGTGGTAATATGTGACCCAGTGGTTTAGTATCTAGGGAAATCCACCTTGAATCTTTCTTGAATATCAATGCTGTCTTGTTTATCGGCGTCAACATATACATACATAAATACATACCCAAAATAAGAAATACATACCCAAAATAAGGAATACAAAGAGGTATTGAACAGAATTCAAAGGTGAAGAAATTCTAATGATTTTGAAATAACTAGCCTATCAATATCTCTTAGTGTGTTTGTTTAAAACCGTAAAAACATGGAATTACACAAAAATGATGTGTTAAACCCAGAGGCTGTTTACCAGTAAAAAGTAATGCTGTGAAACAAACAAATAAATGAAATAAGGCTGTGGAATTTTAAAGCATTGAATTGACAGATAAAGCGAAATTTAGGATGTGATATGAACTAATGATAACTGCAATAGGATAAAAATGGTTGAATGATGCTTAAAAGGTGATACCTAATATATACAAGGATCATTGTTCTGATCAAGCGTTATGAATAATAATAACAGTATATGAATCACCATTAATACTATAATACATACAAGCAATACCTGATACTGCCATTTGTTGAATATTCTCAATTCGCGATGAATAATGGTGAAGTGTCTACAGTAAGCGTTCCCTGAAGTGCCGACTACAAGACGATTCAGCACGTACTCACCGCACGCCAGTTTCCCCCCTGCCGTAGGCAGCGCAGGCGAGGCCCTCCTACAATTGTGGCCGTTGTTGTTATTGTTCGCCGTCACCACGTAACGCTGTATGCTGCTCATGGCACGACTCGGAGCAAGACATCACAATTAAACGACATCTAGGGGGAATGCCTATAACAACAACCCAGTCTTAGCGGTGTATATCTCTATGCAAGTGCCTAATACTCTGAGGATAGACCGACGGATATGGAAACTGAACCGTTCAGGAGATAGCTAACAGATCACGGATACCGACCCCGTATTACGCGTAATAATCTCGCCTGAGATCCGGAGGTGACTAACGTAAGAAGGCACTGCAACACCCCCGTTTGTCGCGTATCCCTCCGCAGTCAGGTCCATCTGATTAGGAATAACTTTATTTATTCTGCGTGTAAAATGTTTATAGCATTTATATGACTTTCAAAGTCTGCATTTATATACTACCAGAAAAGGGCATATCTAGACTGTAAATTGCTGTGAAATGTGATATTGTGTTAGTGTCTGACGTCACCTTTTATAGTATCCAACAAAAGTAAGCGATAAACGACGAACGAACCATGGTCAAGTGATACAAATAAAAATTAAAAACATTATGCTGCAGTACCATGGTCACACATGGGGCCCAAAAAATTGACCTTGAACTTCTCCAATACTTACTCACATTGATCCATCTAGAGATTATAGGGTGAGGACCACAAACATGTAAATATACGCGCGCACACACACACACACACAAACACACTGTACACACACACATACAAACGCATACAAACACATACACACTGTACACACATACATACAAACACATACGCACAAACACGCACACACACATACGCACGCACACACACACACACTGTACACACATACATGCAAACACATACGCACAAACACACACATACGCACACACACAAATACGCGCGCGCGCGCACACACACACACACACATACGCGCACACACACATGCACACACACACATATGCGCACACACGCAAACATACAAACGCACACACACACACAGAGTGTGATTGAGGTAATGACCTGGAGCACTTACAACTCATCCTTGTAACGACTTGCGAACCATGAGTTAAAATTGACGCCTCTCCGGAGCCTTGTTACCGCTAGAAACTTGGCTCACAAGCTTTATGAGCTTTCATTAAAGCCTTCAGCCCATGGACAGTGTTTATATCCAACCCTACGGTCAGTAAATCCTGGACAGACGTCTATCGATCGGCAAGGCTGTGGCGTCAATTTGGGAATCCACCCACCCTCTCACCATGTTCCAGAATACGAGATACTGCCTGAGCAATAGCCTATCACAGGAGTCAATACAATTGAATATCATACAACTTCACTAACGTCCCTTTCCCTTTCGATAAACGAAGTGAAAACTTGGATGGGTCCGTTGGGAATATATGTATATAGTCTGCATGTTGAAACAAAGTTCAGCTGTCAACTAGATCAACTACCAACACAGACGAACTTGCATAACCACAAAGTTAAACCGTTAGGGGCAAACTAGAAGGCTGGTAACATAAACATTCTCAAGATAATAAAGGGTCGTGTATGAACCGACCAACCAACCAACCAACCAACCAACCAGCCGACCAGCCAACCGATCAACCAATCAACCAATCAACCAACCAACCAACCAACCAACCAACCAACCAACCAACCAACCAACCAACCAACCAACCAACCAACCAACCAACTGACCAACCAAACACAACTATACGTTACGCTAAATCAGAGCAGCTCAATAACGAATTACGAAATATTGCAACGGTTGACTACGTCTTTCAAGAGCTAACAGGCCCCCTACAAAAGGAAAAGACTATAAAATAACTTAATGCTTTAATCACAGGCTATGATTGCAATTGGGATAAAGCCAATCAGAGATGGCACAGACCCACAGGTGCACTGACAGACAGACGAATACGCCCAATACAATTCAACACTCCATGGGGAACAGTAAGAACTGTCTGATTCCCAAGGGTACTTCCTAACATTGCCTCCTCTCACCAGAGACCATGTACAGTGTACAGGCTTACCCTGAGACGCCCTCACCCAGCGGAAACGATATTGGACCTGCTTAATTAAAGTGTCTTCTCAACCTCATCTGTCTCTGGTGTCTGTTGATGATTGCACCAATCAGTCTTCCTCTATCCACAGCCTGGCCGGGCGTCCGCTAGGTACTGAGGGTCGATAAAAGGCGGTGCAACTGTGGCACAGCGCCCACGTCTTTACCTTTCATTTCAGCGATTTTTAAACAGGTCGAAGACGTCTCTCTTTTTGAACCAAGGACGTCCTTGGTGGAACATACAGATTATTTCACATTATTTGTTGAAGATATCAGTGATATGAAATGTACCTACATTTGATTGGCAAAATCAACTGACAACCGAATCCAACGTCTTAATTAGTAGGTACATGAATTGACGACAGTAAGGGGAGAGCAGACGGGACCATGGGGCTATGGAGGTTCATTCGATAATGTTTTTACTGGGTTTAAGTGAACAGTTTTAAGTTTGCTTTTCTTTTGGCGTTTTGAATGTTAGATTTACAATCAACCAGGGTGAGCAAAACTTTTTATCATATTATATATACCGGGCAGATCTCACTAGCTTATTGTAAAATAAGGAAAAACATATATGATGTTAATCTAAGTTGGAAAGGAAGCCTATAGACTATGTATGATTTAACTACCGTAACGGTTGACATGTCTTTGATAACATGTTTTACATGCTTGCTGGAGAGGTTGGCACGTTGTTTAATGTATACATACATGGTGAAATTGATCACCATTCTTTCGCCGGCGCCATTTTGAAATTGCAAAAATGGATGGCCTGAAGATGGAGTAAGTAATGGGCCCATTCCTCATACTGTATCGGGCGGAAATCGTTGAAAGTCAGTAGGGAAACACATTTGATGGAACACAATTTATCCATATTTAGTCTACATTTTAATCGATCTCCCATTCTCATTTCTTGATATTGTAGTTAATCTCTTCCAACTCAATAATTGTTACAATTGCACTCCAGAACTAGTGTTGTCAGTTGAAACTTGTTGAAATTCAACCAAGTTTTCCGTGTTTTCTACATTTCTGGAGAAAATTGGGATGTTTTAGTCACGTGACTATGACGTGAGCAACGTCCGCCATGTTGGATGTTTAACCTTTTAATTGACCCGGTAAATTCAACTCTGTATACGCAAATTTTACGTTGAGTTGATGGTTGTAAAAATATACAAATTTGAGTTTTTAATCCCACTCTTCTGGGCTCAATCAACAAGCGTCGTGGCCATGCCGTCACGTGCAAACAATGATCATAACACATGTACAAAAGCCCTCAAATTTCATTTTATGCATTAAACGTCGACGTCAACGGCGTTATATCTTATTTCCCTTCTCCCTTCCTAACAAGTCTGTCTGACATCCGGAGCGGAGATTGAAACGTTAAGACTGACAGGAAACACTGTCGTCTGTCAGACTTAAGCTTATACCACTGCGCATGCTCAGATCAGCCTATCAGACCATCGAACCACCTGTTTCTCAGCCACACAAATAAACAAAAATGCTGATTTGTAAGATCTAGGATTAACCTTATATCAAAGGATACGACGATTCGTGTTTGATGGCTGTTTGAGGACTATCGTTGACATATAAATTTATGTCATCATAGTTTTCTTCACAAAGGCCACTTTGTAATTTCTGCATGTTTGAAACGTAATATGTTAAACGAAGATAAAGATAGGCTACGGGTGCTTCAAAATTGATTTTCTTTCGTAATCCGTTTCCTCTGCGAGACAAATGAATTCCATTAACCATAGAAGATAGATGGTATGCAAGGGTCCCTCCCGGCCACACTGAGTTTGTGCTATGCCCTGAAATGACTCTAAACTGATATTGCCCAAGAGATACTCGTCAAATCTCGTCTTACTTGGCTAAGTTTCAGCCCAACCAATCAAAGGAAACCCTTCAGAGGACAAACTAAGGGTATATACGGACTATAAAATACGCTTATTGCGAACTTGGCTTCTAGTTGCTAAACATCTGACAAAACAAGGAACATATCAGCAGTTCCGCGTCGTGAACGTAAATCAAGAAACGGTAAAACGTGCGATTTCTAAAACATTAGATCGTAAAGGGAGACACGGCTTAGATGTTTTACAGGTTTTTAAGATGTGGTAGCGATATGATGTTTTGGAGTTCGAATCAGCGTAAGGGGGGAATAGAATAGATCGATATCAACGGTACGAGTGTACCGGGTCGATTACGTTATAGATAGATACTGTTAATGATATGAGATAATGTATGTTATTTACGGTTCACGGTTGATGGATGGTGTTGGTAAGGGTGTGCACATTCTGGGCACGTAGGCAACTTTGTATCAGTTACATGCCTCGTGCGTTAGGGTGGAATTAAAGATGTGCTTGTGGACAGATGTACTGTAATGTATCTTCAGTAGTTGCTACTATGGTATAAGTAACGTCACATGTGACTTTTACTAGAGATATGATCGTAGTAGATAAAGTATCAGGTAAAAGTATGAAATCCATAAGAAAGATAAGAGTCTACAACCAGGACATCGTTTGAATTGAAATATCAATGTCTATATCATATGCCACATAGTATCCAGATTTTCTTTTTTTTTTTTTAGTAAAACTGGATAAAAAAAAGAAAGATTTTTCTCAGATAGATTTAAGCTGATTCTGCGGTACTTCACATTAAGCTTTATAAACATTAGAGATTTGGCTGTAATGGGTCTTATGAATATTTTATTGAAAATTGATATCTTGAGAGGTAAACAATGTATACTGCTAACCGTACGTTTTCTTCGCTGAAAAAATACACGTGTACTTCCTCTCACTGATGGAATCTGTGATTTTAGTGAAAGGACGTCGACCCTCTGACATTCGAATCAAGGCCGAGGCATTTCTCAAAAGGGAGAAAAATACCCATCTTAACAAATCTACATCCGATGGGTACCATTACAAATCCTTGATTGAACCCCTGGAGGCTTTTCTACTAATAGTTTGTTTACGGCCAACTCCGTGATCGTCTTATTATACTGGAGAGAGTATAGCTAGCAAATTGGAGCTCAATTTACCGTAATGCCTCAGACGCAAACTGAAACGAATTCATCTGCGACGTAATTACTTGGAGGATGGCGAACTTCAGAGTTCGCTGCACTTGCACTTGGAGTCAGTGACGCATCCAGATTCAAATTTACCGGTAAAGCCATGATCCAAGCATGATAACAAATGATTGATATTGCTTAAAGAGAGCAATGAACCGGGAATGTACGTTTGAGGGTCAAGGTGAATTTGCATTTACTACAATTAATGAGGCAATTTGGAAATGAGATATCTTTATTGCAGCCTCGTCTAATTTCTTGCCGACGTAAAGCGAACGTCTGCTCGCCAGTGGGACTTGTTATCATTGCTTTAATAAATGTTCACAACGACGTAATCAGTACAAATGACTGCTCTCATATCTATGGCTCTAAGTAACAGCAATATTCATCTTTATTGCTCGCTAATATCTGGTTATAACGGTAAATCAAATAAAGTATAGCTATTCGTTTGTTAAATATTTGTAAGGTTGTTTTGTGCCACATCTGTTTTATGCTTAATATATTAATCCTCTTATTTCTGATTCAGATTTATTGTTGTTGGCTTCGACATGTGATTTTTGAAAATATGAAATATGCGCATGAGGTGCGTCAACAATAACAGTGTAAGTAATTAACTAAGTTCACTAATTCATGAACATTAATCATAATTAGCATGAATACAAATTTAATGTTTTGGTTTGAAAACATTTGCACTGATTGGTTAAAATGCTAGAGAGATATCAATACAAAAATGCAACTTACTACAAGTCATGAAGTACATAGCATACATATACAGGTAGCAATCAAACACTATATAAAAATGAGCTACACAACCTCTTATACTATTTCAAAAGATTCGTCCAAGATAAATAATCACCTACGGGAAGCATGGAATGTTGCCAAAGTTACGCTTAGTTCCTCTTTGGGGTCTTAAGTAGTCTAGAGAGGACGGAAATTCGTAGTAATAGTACATCAGTGGTGCATTTCCTAGATGATACGTCAAAGTCATTCCTAGAAAACTGTTATGGTTCTCGGTGGCGGCTCAGAGGTGGGGGTGGGGGTGTTGGTGCCGGAGGTTGCGGGGGAAGATACAAGGTTGCAACGCACCCAACAAAAATCTGCTGGGGGGGGGGTGGTGCAATCCTTGTGTATTTTTTCAATAAATGAAAATCTCATTAAACCTAGTTAGTCTATTGGCAAAATTTACCCCTGAAAATACAGGAAATGGCGTTTCAGACAGTCCGGATTTAAAAATTTTACCAGACCTCCCTTGCGACGGCTTGCGCCTTTGGCGCTGCACATGGTGAAAATATGTTGCGGGAGCGTCGCCTTTGAAAAAACCTTAAATCAAACAGAATTTTTTTATTATCGAATTTAGCTTTGTTTACAAGCAGAATGATATGTGCCCCTCAAAAGCAGCAAATACCGGAGGGTCAAGATTTCACAATTCTCTCCGGACCTCCCTTGCGACGGCTAGCACCTACGGCGTCCACGATGACATGTCGACACAGTGAAAATATGTGGAGGGCGTGGGTCGTCGCCCACAAAAATCTCTTTCTCTAACAGAAATATGGAATAAATTTAATTGTAGTCTGCCAGCAAAATTTGTCTCTTAGGGCACTGGTATTTTGGTGTAATCATAGGCTTAGGCCACAGCAAGTAAATTTTATGGATGACATCAGCGCGCGCATTACTTTTCGCCTGATTTCAGAAAAAACAAGAATTTTTTTCTTATTCTTTTTTTTCACCCATCTTGTTTTTTTTTCGCCCTATTGCACTATTTTTGCAGTCTGCAGAGGATGTCATCCATAAAATTTACTTGCTGTGGCCTTATCAGAAGATGTCTGGCTATTAAAGTATGATATTCAATCGTGTTTTTTTAGTAAAAAGATCTGAAAGGATTCGGTATGATGAGATTACTCAAGTAAAGGGCACTTTCAAACGATACTGGAAAGAATTCCATCAAGTCACATCAGGGACCTATGTTGAGTTCATTCTAATAGGTCCTATTCACTCTTTTGAGCGCAATTGTCATTGACTTTTGTAGCTTTACGTAGAACAAATTACGCTCGATCAATACGATTATAGTCTGGACGCACTATTTGATCCATTGCACTGTGCTGTAGAGATTATTTTCAATTTCTATCCTCCATAAAGGGAAAGGGAGATTGGGCTTCGAAACATAAGTAAGAGATAAGATTTTGTACATGTTCGCCCTACGAATCCAGTCGTCTAGGTGGTGTGTTTTACATGGTTGCGAAGAAAAATCAATGTGAAGGCATTCCGAGTTTGTGTAATATCTGATGTACATGTATTGGGAACAACATCTGTTCTTACCAATAGCGATTCACGCCTTCTCTTTTTTGTCCTAGACTTTTTGACATTTCTGGGCCATCTCTTTCGCCAAGGGGGTGTTCAACGCGTACCTAACCGATGTAACCCAGTTTCTATACTCTGATTTATATAAGACACACTGTTTGACTCTACGTACTATAATACAACAAATTATAAAGAATATCCATCAAGCTTAGATGAATAGATAGCGATCCTCGCTTGTTCAATGCTCGTTTAAAAGAAAATGTAGAAAGTGAAAAAAATAATTCAAACTCAACAAAGTGAAATGTGCAACATATGAAGATTGGCAGGTAGGGCAGCATTCTTCTGAAGTCTTCTGATTTTACATCTGATTTCTGTATGAAAAGTGTTATGAACCTAACAGCTGTGTGGTAGACAAGCAAAGCCTTCTGAATCCCCTAGCTGGACGACAAGACAGCTGCACGATCGAATCGACATTAAGCCCATACTAAGCGGCTTCACTTCAGGGATTATGACTACTCTACTGATAGACCAGACGATGAGAATATGTCTGAGCATATATTGATTTTTGTCTCATATTTCATCGTCCCATCCCCTTATCTCATTGATAAAGGAATACACTTCTGGCATGATTATCCCACATGATGGGTATAAAAGTATGTACAACTGGCTCCCAGGAAAATGTCACGTAAAAGAGAAACCCTACAGCCAACTGAAATCAAAGATAGGGTCCTTCAACGAGTCAAGGAATTAGGTTATCGTAGGCTGTAGACGTGAGCTATATATCATGTAAGTAACACAGCTGTATGCAGAAAAAAAACAGTGTTACCTTTGATACCAGGATTTGTCGGTACGTTTGATCTAAGTATGAACAGGTGTGTTTGACAATATCTCCATCTGTTCGGCTATAATAAAAATGCCAGGATGAATATGTAAACGGATGTAAGGCTTCTATATCGCTGGTTGCTATGTACAGACAATTTAGAGCTTATCTGCCTGTTGCTGCCTGGTAACATGGGACAACATAAAGTTGTGACGAGAAAGGGCTTCTCCGCCTGGATCATATGGGAGTTAGTAAATAGATGTTAAAAGGTGTGTACCACAGTCCCTACTCTAATCCTCTGAATATCGCACAAGTGGTCCAAATATCAATCCATGTGGTACACAGAGCATCAGGAAATAAATGTATCATGGTGAAGAATGGAATATATAATTTTTCGTCAAAAGGCAAGAAAATCAAGACAAATCAAAATTAGGATACATGGAAGGAAAGATCGGTGGCACCAGAATGTGTGTAGATCCACACTTTTAAATTGTACAGTTAAGTGGGAATTGTGATCATTATGATTTGATTAATGCACCTAGGCAGGGCTTTCAATTATACTCTCTTTTGTACTTTGTACGAGGCAATTTAGTCTTCGGACTACCATCTTGTACATGAATTTGTGTGTTTTTCAAATAAATAAACCAGTTTTCAAATAAATAAACCAACTCTCAGAAGTAGGAGGAGACCACGCAGTGTATGAGGAGATGGCACAAGAAACAGGACAGGCAGATCACTAGCAGACTATACACAGAGGTTGAAGTACAGAGTAGGGGGGAAGAGGCCAGTGCGGGAAGCTTGAACACGTCCTCGGTCGACCCTCAAGATGAGGATGGGACAAGATAAGGGTGAAGGAGTATAAAAGGACAACATTAAGTGATCTTGTCATCTTATAGTACCTCACAGACAATTTTACTGAAGTACTTAGAAAGATTAAAAGTTATTGTATCTCCCGTCCATGACTAGGCCATGTGGACTGGCTAGATTCGATAAAGGACATTAAGAAGAGCCCTAGCTTAAGGAGTTGCTCTCTGCCATGGAACCAGGTCCTATAAAGTCTGTACGATAAAAGCGTCGCTTGTTAGAAACAGCTTCTGGTAAAAAGCTTCGCCGCCAGAATAACAATTTGCTGCCTACGCAGACCAAAGGTCCCATGTTTTCAGGAGTAATGACTCCCAGAAGGAAATGTTCGCCTAATTTGCACAGCTCTTCAGAGGCTTTATTTTGCCTTCCTGTGTTTTAATGCATTCGCTACGTGATATTCGTGACACACTGTTTCTGTTTTTCTTCTTACACTGGGGTATTGTAATGCTAAGGTGGCACGATGAGATAAAGTGACCTTGGTGAAGAGTGGTTTAAGTGAGGATATATTCCCATTTGTCGTTCGAACATCGTGCGATTGCAAACCTAGGATTTTCTTGGGCTAGTCGTGCAGGTGTCCTACAAGATTTAGTTGCCATGTAAGGGCGCGGTCACATAGGTCGTGTGATGTGATCTTCGTACGACTTTGATGCCATAGGATTTTCAAGCAGACCGTGATAAAACCAACCACCGACATGGATCCAAAACAGCATTTTGTGTACCAAGACAGCTGAACTTTGCAGGAGACGTACATGGTTGTCCTTCAAACTGACCGACGTTAGCAATCGTACGACGATCTCACGACCTATGTGACAGCACAAGAAGAGGATCAGAGTATTTTCTAGAATTAAAAGGATTGTGTGTGGGGTCAACATTCCATTAATCTTTTTTGCCCTGCATTTGGTGAACTTTCTTATGTAAGTTGTTTTCAAAAACAACTGTCTGGGACACTTTGATGCTAACACTTTCTGATATATCTGTACAGTAACAACTTTATCCCAATTTCTTATCCGAAGGGTAAAGTAAAGGTAATAAGGTGATAAAAATGATGAAACAGAGACCGCATCAAAAGTGCTACTAGCAACAAGATTTTTCATTGTGCAATTTCAACATTATTGCATCACTCAACGATAGAGTACCGCATCAGGGAATGCTGCATTTGATGTCAAAATTCATTTTTCTGTCAAAGCAGGCATCAGAAAATGCATTAGAGATAAAATTGGCCGTATAGCCGAAAGAAAAGGCATGAAAGCATTGATAAAACTGTCCCCAGGTGGTCGAAACATGTGAAATACGTAAGATGTTTTGAAACACTTGTATCAATAACCTTGGGTCAACGGGGAGTATTACCATATTCCACAAACGAGGAATCAGAATCAGACATCGAACGGGCTTTTCTATCAACGAAGTCTTGTGATTTTACAATAATTGCTTGAAGACATTAGATGAAAGTAATAAATTTATGATCCACAAACTAAAAGGCCTAGGATAAATGTATATTGAATATGGAATCACTGCTGTTGCTGTTAACCTTGTAGTGCCTATAGTGGCACATAGGACAGCAAGTTTCCTTGTTATTTTAGTAGAAGGGTATATCTTTACAGGGAGTGGTTACCAGTTCTTCCTCTTAAACGTAGCCGGGGCACTTCCTCATAGTTAACCCCGTTTGACGTCCCTTCCGAAAGACAGCCCCAATCGAGATTTGAATCGGAATCCCACAGTTACTCATCAATTGGAACCAGGAGCTTAACTGTTAGGCTGCTACCAGTTGAGCTACAGGGACATCGAAGGCTAAATGCAATGGTTGGAGATGTGCATTGGGTGATGTGAGAGCCGGCAACATTACATACAATGTAGTAATGCAAAATGTTAGTGAGATACATGCTGTATCGTATACGCGTAGTGCTAGTCTTTTCAAGTCACCTTTATACACATTGTCACGAAAATAATAGCATACACATTGCTTGAAAATTAACGTTCACAAATCTCTGATTGCTGTTATTTCACTCCCATTAATTCTCATACTTGGGAATCTAGTTTCTAATTTTCTTTGTCCCTCTGAGATTTCCTTCCTGTTGGTGTATTTTACGCCTCACCGGCTGCTAGAATCATATGCCGTAATTCATCCTCTAATGTTGTCGTTTCTATGCCTTTACCTTGTTTTTACACAACCACACCTATAAGTCATAACTGACGTTTAGGCCTTGTTGATTTCATTATATGAATGACATCCTCTGGAAACCCCAAAACTGATGCGAGCCTACGAAAAAACGTTTGACAAAATAGTTGCCGTCGTTATGAAATTTAAGCGGCCCGGAAGTTTGAAATTTGTCTAAATAAAAACACATGGAGTATCGTATACAATTTACAGAACAATAGGTTTCTTCATCTTTTCTTATTTTACATCTTCTTTGACTGTTGGAATTCATTTTGGCATATGCCCCAATGTTAGTATCAATTTTTCGTGTTTTTGTGTGCACTTTACGAAATAAACCACATAAACTTGCCCCTTTCGTGGCTGCTTTGTACAATTTGGTCGTATGGTCATTTATTTTCTTTTTAGAGAGTCAGACTAACAGGCATTGATGTATTCGGATGTCATACATATAATCCAATTAAAATAGCCTTATCTACGTCTAGGTAGAAGTCAAGGCTAAGTCTAAGGAGAGCAGAAAGTTAAGGAGATCAAGACTGATACGTCTCATATGTTACAGCGGCAAGGTCACGTATTCAGCGACACGTCACACTCTCCAATCACCCACGCTTCCTAACGGTCAGGCGTGTGGCAGGAAAGCCCTTGGTGCAGCGCTAACATGTTATTCAAAATTGCCAGAGAGAGTAATGGGCAGCTAGACACAATAGGAACTGATGAGAATCTATATACACAATGGAATATGACCTCGTTAGAATGAATAGAATAAGCAGTGTAATTGCAACTGTGACAACTAACGCAGCTGAGACGGGGGTATTAATCACCGGGTAAAAAAATCAATCCACCCATGGGCCGACCGTGGGGTGTGCGTCGGACAGCAGAGGTCGGCGGGCGTTTTGGGTCGATACCGTCATATATCTCGTATTCATTACAAGATATTAGGAAAAATACCCCGGGCTGATATGCAGCTGCGTCTTAATGGTTTCATAAGTGGCGTGTACGAGCTTACCTCAGCATTTGTGAAACGCAAGAGCTCCCGTGTCTTGCTAATCTGGATACTCCATCGGCTTATGGGATAAACCGCTTGAACAAAGATAGGCGAGAACTGTCGTATCAATATGGGCCACGGTAATGATAGACTATGGGTGAGAGGCCGTGTTCAATACAGGCTATGCTATCGAACCACTTAACAGTGTGGAAAAGGTATGGTTATAGCAGAGATAAAGATAAAGACGTGGCAAGGATGAACCTGATTCGGTTAAATGCTTCAACAGGCTTATAGGCTTATCACAGGATCGGAAGGCTTCATTCTAATAGTACATGACAACATCTGTGTAAAATGTAAGGAAGAATACTGTATCGCATCCGTTTGGTAAAAGCTATATTCTGCGTGCTTGAAATCTTAATCAAGGCATTGCGGAAACACTTAACTAGTGCTGAGCTGTAGAAGTTTCGGGTTTCAAAACATGTTAGTACGGTTAATATCGTACACCTTACAGCAGGTAGAAGCTTATATAAGCAAACAAAATTCAATTGCTTTTAATTTCCGAGAAACAGCTAATATTCCTACACCGTTACCCTTTTGGTGTAAATGTGTAATTGATTTTTTGCCAGGTATTAGTAAAGAAAATCTGAGCGATCTGTAAGTCACCAGAAAGGTGGGAGGAGGACTGCCGTAATAAACTATGGCAGATTCACGTTGACCCTGTCCCTGGTGCTGATTTGTCTGCTGCACTGAGATTCATGACAAACGAAGTGACATGAGCCGGTACTCACCTGCAGGGACCACCTGCATGGTGCGGTTCATCACAGCTCATCGTCCGGCCATGGTGGGTTGGTTTGCCGCTAGTTTAGACCAGAAAATTCCCAATCCGTGACCGTACCACCGCACCATACTTGCACATACCACACACACCGGGCGGGACCAACCGCGTATTGTCTCTACTTCTTGTCGTGACGTAGCGCAGCTCTCTTTGTACAGTGCTACGGATCTCCCCTACAAAGGCTTCTAAGCGACCAACAAAACAGACGGTTGCCTCGTAGTATCATATCCGGCTCGCGAAATCGTGGATCTATATTTGGATGAAGCGCGTCATCTGGAAATGTACACTTTCGAGGTCAACAGTTGCTCACTCAAAAACTATTCCATTCTTCTTCCACTCACGGCAAACACCAGTCTCAAACTGTCGCTGTGTATTATCCAGTCAGGGTCTAAATGGCTAGCAACGCCACACCACAGATTCTATTAGCTCCATGGAAATAGAGTGGTCTTCAAAATAAATGAATCGTGCACGGCGAGACATACAGCTTGGCCATTAGTCCCAGCCGGAAATGAAATTCTACCGCCAGGCCAAGTCGGAAGTAGAAAGTACTCCCGTGGACGTTAAACCTCCAGCGGGTCTTGAGTGGTCTCCGAAGACTTGAAACGTGGGTTTGAAGAAAGAGAAAGCGAGAAAGTGACAAGAAGCGAGGCCGAGCTCTCTACGGGGAGAAAATGTCGATAATAGATTGCGCTGTGCCGCTCAAGTATTGAATCAAAGGCGTATACACAGACACGGTAAAAATTGCGGTGTACATTTGAATACTCTCTTACAGACAAACGCTTTTATTCTCCCACTTGAAAATGAATTGTATGGACAATTTGGACGCGCCTTTTTCTCTCTAATTGGTGTATTCAGACGAGGAGAAGGCAATTCCAGCACGGTGACGTTGTTCGGTTCGGCAGTGTCTTGTAATGAGTTCCCGTCGGGCTCGCTTGGGGAGGAGCTTGGCACTCCTATCTCCTGTACCTGCCACCTGGGTAAAGATTAACCCTTCATTACACGGACTCTTCACGAGATCTCGCATGCGTGTAATCCTCCTACACCTCACAAGGGAAACTTTAAACTTTGCGCTAAGCAAAAAGGAATAAATCATTTGTCGTTTTGAACAGCGTTCTAAGGCTGAAAATTAGGTACGTCCTATTTTCCGCTTCATTAGTTTTTACAAGGCTTCATCCGTATCAGTGGAATTGAAGCTGCTTTTAAGCCGAAAAAAGGTCTATGATAAGGTCTTGCTATACGAGAGCCACCCGTACACAGAGGAGCTATAGACGCACGCTAGGGCGTCTCATGACAAGATTTCCGTGTAAATCGAGCGTTAAAAACGTAGGGAGAGATCTTGCGGGAGCGACCCGTAGGTCAGGAAAATGCTCCAGTGATGATGATTGCCGCACGACATGTCAATCATTCCCAGGGACGATATTGCCTAAGCCGCCCTGGAGACCAAGGCTCGGTAACCGTAGACGCACGATCATAGAATAACATAGGGTATGCCGTTATGTGTGGGAAGTTAAAACCATTGCATTGTGCGTTTTTACGTTCGCCAAGGTTATGTTTTAGGTGCCGTTTGTACATTTTTGTGTGTCTGTGTATAGTTATTTTTGTGTCTCTGTGAACATGTTGCCAGCATAGCCTGACGACTACTGATGGTATTTAGAATGTGGGTAGGCGTCGGGTAAACGCAGGTCAAGTTCAAAAATATATTGCTGCTGCAGCGTATTTTCTGACTCTCATATCTCGTGTTGAACACGCTATGCCTGTGGCCGTGATGTGTTTTATTGTATGTCGTGGGTGGCGTAGGGCATGTCAGTACAATAATGTTTCTCAGTCAACGAGCAAATTTGATCATTTTGCATGATTTATTGCAATTCCTTGTGTGTATTTCTCATCATCGCAGTCCCTGTTGCGATTTGCCAAGGTATGTCCTTAAGCCCCGTTTACAAATCAAGAATTTAGCTCGGCCGAGTTGTCAGCGAGCTCTAAATTACGAGGAGGTATGACCCTGATGCCGACGAAGAAACTCTGCCATTTGTTCGTAGGCTCAGGTTCATGCCTCCTCGTAATTTAGAGCTCGCTGACAACTCGGCCGAGCCAAATTCTTGATTTGTAAACGGGGCTTTATGATAACGGACGCATCACTAAGACCCTGATCACAGCGTTCAGGACAAAAAACAACGAAATTTCTCCTGCAGTACTAAGGTCGGTCGCCAGGGAGCCCAACCGCGTATTCCACAAGACTAACCCACGAACGAAGTGCAATTACAATCCATCCAGGGGCGAGTTATTGCTGCGGAAACACACAACCCCACACGCATACAATGGAGCCCAAATCCGTACATTCATTTTCCATACAGGTGATAAAGCAATAGCCATGGGTCTGTTAAGGTTTGTGTATATAGATTTGAGAGAGGGTCAAATGTAGAGATATATTGTATGCCATTAGGTTCTTAGAGACCTTGCTTCTGTTCCTTGACATACTTTAAAAGATGGCCTCCTTGCACGCGTCTACAATATTATATACAAATTAGGTTAAGGCCGTTAAGTTCCACATCACGAAAATACAAGGCTGTCTCACGCAGGTCTTAAGTCACTGAGGAACTACAAATTTTGTCTTCATACTTTTTTCATGGGATCAAAACTCACCGTCTCACGAGATGATGTGTCAAAGTACGATATCTCTTTTATTCATATTTTCTAAGGGAATCAATTTTAACATATTTCAATTATTTGGCATCGTGGAGTAAAACACACCGAAAAGTATTATAGGCATTAGTTTGAAAAATATTGATTTGACATATTTTGGGTATATTTTTACAGTACTGTCTGATGATGATGTAATGTGCTTGCACAATACTACCAGCCTTACTGGTAAATTGTGTATAAATTTGTTATAACCAGTTGCCAAGGCCATTTCAACAATAGCTAGAAACCTTTTAACCATTGGCAAGTATGGCACATCAGTTGCAATGTATTCACCAGGCATGTACAGGGGGAGTTGTTGCCTTGTAACTACAATAGAAATCATTTTTCGACATCGCAGTTTGGTCAACATTACATCAGAATTTCGACCGTTTATACGCTATCTTTTTTAACTCAGTATTTGGCATAGTCACAATCTTACCATACGAATCACAATCTTGCCATAGTAGTGCTTTCCCTTCATTTGCAAGATGATTACCCACGTAACGCAACGCTAAATAACACATCCAAAATAGCTTCCCAACAGACTTGGCAAACGCTATCGACCTTCTTCTGCCATCAATAAGCTCATTTTTGCTGACGGACCGAGCTAGCGAGCCTAACTGACCCTATTTCCGTCCAGTTGATTAGAGATAGGGCCGTGGTTGCCCTCCGTGGAATTCGTTACCTTCCAGCCAGGAGCCTGTTTGACCCTGCTGTAGTCAGCATAAAAATGGGCGGTTCTTACATCGGATTCTGTGAAAATAGAGGTATTGTTTCTGGTTTGTTTGTCTTGGTATGTGTTCAACATTGTTCACATCGGGCTGGGTAAAAGTTTGGGCCGGCTAGCGGGATATGGTGTAACTGGAGACTTGCAGCATGGGAATGCTGGTTTGGCCTGGGTCCAAAGTTGGTACCACAGGCTTGGCCGTGTCTAAGGTCCCACTAGAATATGTGCATTAACAGAACTTCCGAGAAACATACCATAATGAATCAATTTTTAAAAAAATCATAAAACTCTAGATATGTCACAGAGTTTTATCTTTGATTCTTGTCAAACATGTAGTCTCCATATTCACTTGGAAGTTGTAAAAAGTGTTTTGTTTCGAAGACATCAAGATCATATGAAAGCGAATGGAATTTAAAATCAATCAAGGCTTATGACCTGTAATGTATGTTTATGTATGTAAAGGTATACCAATGGGAACATGAATACATTCAAAAGTCAACTCTCAATATAGTCAGCAAAGATAGTTGCATTGTTAAGTGTTGTCAATATGCTTCAATGCAAATTAATTGCTGGAGTTTGTAATAAGGTTCTTGGATATTAGCATACTACACGTGTAATGTATCATTCCTAGAATAGCCTGTCCCAAACACCCTGTTAGACTCTGATAAGTAGGTTTGTGTAGAGTGCTAAATGCACATCCTTAATACACGTCACCAAATGGGTAATATAAAAGCCATTATTGTTCAGCTAAGTGCCCACATTACGGCTTTAGCTTTTATTACATTGACTATCTTTTCATCGCCCTGCACAAAGAGGTCCTAAACGGCAAGCATTGCCCCACTTATCCTATGACTTCAGGTTAAGCCACACCAATTTTATTTGTTGCTTCTCGGATTCGCCTGTCCATTTTTTGTCTTTAAAAAAAAAATTAAGTCCTGAGAATTAAATGATACAGATTTTGCTATCACAAACCTGTAAATATTGTCATTCAGAGCCACATACACATATAATGTCAGTTTAAAACCAATGCCTTTTATTTAAACATTAGTAAAGGATCAAAGGAAGGGATTCATTGCATAGAGCGTGCCATTAAACTCCTCAGGCTTTTTTTTTTGGTGGTTATTTAAGCTGTATATCTTTACCCGACCCTTGGAGAATTTTTTTTTTCTTGGCCTGTCGGTCCAATTATTTTGGAAAAATTCCAAGAAGCAACAAATAAATTTGGTGTGGCCTCACAATGCTCTTAGTAGCCCCAAATGGTGGGGAATCCATAAGTACCAGTGTATCATCTCTGGTGACCATTTTGGTGATCTTTCATCTTGAATTTGTTCTCTTGTGTCTGTCATTATAAGTAACTATCAGCTGAGAGGATAAATGGCATCAAAAACATTGGGCTGTCGGGTGTCATTATCCAAGCAGTGTACTTCCCTTTCTGCATTCATGCAGCAACGATTATTGATACAGGGGGCGCCTATCTAGTTACCTTCACCAAGGTTACTTGTCAATGCAGGGAACCCACAAAATAAAAAAAAGGCAAAATATTTCATATTTTTTCTTGGTATTTTAAAACAAAATTATGTAAATGTCTTGAAACATGCTTGTTTTCAAATCATATCTACATGTACATGTAAGCAACTTGATGGTGTATTGCAACATACAAAGATGTACAAGTAGGTGAGAAATAAACAGACATACATATAATTTTCAGTACATATTTAATAAATTCAAAAACTTTTCTCTAACAGTTAGCATGATATTCAGACCGTCCATATTTGTGCTCCAATACTCAGTTACAGGATAGCCAAGATGAAGAAAATACGAAGTGTGAAACTTCTTATCTTAAAGGAAACAGAGAGTCATAAATATATAATGTATCTTGCCTATCTGTAATGGACTATGTTATAGTGTTGAAGAACGCCAGCAAAGAACAATGTGTTACACTGAATGTATACTGATAAGAAACGTGAATGAAATAAAATGCATAGTAATGACGGCCAAGGATGTCTATTTTAAACATAAAATACTTTTCGGCAGTGTTTTGAGAGACTAGTGTCAATGACAATAACAGACTAGCTGCAAGGTCATTGGTCACTGCCAAGGGAATTCAGTTCATTTGCATAAAATATTCAGACCAATTTCAGAATGGTTTAGAATGGTGTATTGTGCTACATTTTTAATCCTGTCTTGCATACAATTAGGGTAAAATTTTAATGGGTCGTGCTACACTTTGTGGTTACACATAATTCTGTAGTGACGTTTTTCACCTAGGAATGTCCAGCTTGGGTTTGCGGCATCGAACTGTTACACATTCACATACACAATATGTCTCTACCCCTACAGAAATCATTAAGTACAACAGGCATCACCACACAAATGGTACAGAATGAAGATGTAATAATATACATAGAGGTTTCCAAAGAGTGCACTTGTCACTGTAAACCCTGAGGGGGAAGGGGGAAGAAAGGGGGTAGAATACATGAAATTTTGTAAAGCCTCATTTACTCACAATTATAATACAAAGGTTTAAGTCTTTGTAAATTTACTTGTTTATTTAACTGTAAAATGTTTCTCCCCCAAATGGTCACAATCTATATCAGATTTACATAGACAAGTGCATGAAGCTATAACAAGGGTATAAGAATTGCTAGAATTGTGTACAATGCAGTTATAGTACAAATATATACAAAAATTCAACCAATACTAATCAACTTAGTTGGGGACCATTCCAAACTGTTGTTACCTTAAAATCCTTATAGTAATCAATGCAGAGATTATTTCATGAGAAGGAACGACTAGCACTTCTTTCAATGCAACAAATGATGTTCTACTTTTAATTCCCTGGTACAAATAAAATTTTGCTAACAAAAAAATTCTTTTGATGAAATGGTCCCCAACTGATATGTAGAACCTGGCACAAGATAAACCAAAAATACAACAACAAAAGACCAAGTATATTTCTGCAACATATGATGTGGGGGAATCTATTTAAAACGTCTCTATGGTCGTATTTTCACACCCAATAGGCACTTCTTGTCTATGTGAACAAATATACAAAAGATATCTACACTTCTCAGCAACAATAATGTTTGTAAGTTGAGCTCCTGAAGGGTCAGGGGAAAAGCCACAAAGAGGAACACTGATATTTCGTTTGGAATAATGCATCAGCTTATATACTGTAAATGCATTTAAGTTCGCGGGGATTTAATTTCGCTGTAGCAGGAAAAAGGACTGATCACGGTGGTTTTAAGTTCGCGATAGCACCATGCACAGGAATCTCTTACTGCCATGGAAAAAATGTTCGTGGTGGTTTAAAGTTCGCGGTGGAGTGGCCAACGCAAAAACATAAAACCACCGTGAACATTTCTGCATTTACAGTAATCCAAACAGGGTAAGGGGATATTGGGCACTTGTTCTTTAACTCCAAGCAGCAAGAGATGTGAGAACTGAATGTACTAATGCATGGCATTTTTCCACATAAATTGCTAAAACACCATAATTCATTTTCTATCAAATACCACCCTGCTCACATACAAGGATGTTCTTTGATAGATGCATATTATAATCCAACATCACCAATTTGACAACATACAAAATAAACCCAACACCGCTTTAAGCATACATGTATTTTGAAATAAACAAAACTTTGTGTGGTAAAATTAATTCAACATTATCAACATTCTTTGCTTCTTTCTCATTGACAGAATGCTAAAGAAAAAGCAAAGTCTTTGCAAGATAACAACTGAACAGTACATGCCAGAAAGGAAAGTAAGACACAGAATACTGTGCTACTGCCAGGCCCATATGGAGTGCTGTGATAATGATATATACCCACCCAATGTCTTTGAACACCTTCAGGTAAAGAAACAAATGATTCTGACAACTGCCTCAAAGTGTCTGCTTATCTACACGTACATGCAGTGGAACTCTAAGTGCAAAGTCTGGGAGCTCCCATGTGCTGTGCTGGTGCGTTTGAAATGTGCATAAAGTCTACTGTGGCAATCTGGGTTTATGGAATGTTACGCAGTTCGTTCACATCGGTGTTCCTCTTTGTGGCAGATACAACACATTGTTCTTCAGTCCCTGTCTCTAACGCTAGGGGAGCATCTCAAAACTTCAGCCAGATTTGTCAGTAAAGGGCACAGCTCTGACTTATAATAGCTTCCATTTATTACTTTCAAAATACATTTTTTAACCACGACTCTTCTTGCCTCGCAGAAGTAATTGATTCTGTTGAGAAATCTGGCCGAAGTTTCGAGACTGCCCCCAGGTGTCTACACTACAGGTGGGTGTCACACAGCAGACGTCTGTTTAGTCTTTTGTCCGGCACAGTTAAGCAGTGAATGCACTGTAACCCCCACCCGTGCCAGGCCCTTTTCCTCTAAGATGTCGTGTGGGAGGCATAGCTGATCCTGACGTACACAAACATAAAAAGAAACATAAATGAGAAGTAGAAGAGGAGGAACCCAATCAGTTCGCAAGAGGAACGGACAGGAAACAGCGGGAGTCTTTGCGACCAGTGAGGGGTGTCAAGAGCAGGTGCTGACGACGACGGAAGGAAATCTACCAGAGCCCGCACCGTTATTCCCACATAGGAAAGGTTGCGCTGTGCCAGTATGTCCTCATCATGACAAAGCATGTCCTACATGGAAACAGGCACACAGAACAAACCAACTCTGGAGACTTTAATTCATCAAAGGGAGGTGTTAATGTCATTACTGCACAGGCCATGCTCATTGGTTAAAAGGCTGGATCATGCAGAATGAGATTATGACACACGTTAGAAAGCATGCTTGTATGTATCTTACTGAGTAACACTGACTTGGACTTTGTTTGCTAGCCAGGAGTTACCTTAAAAGGGTCAGTGTCACTTTGAGGCACAGGGTCATTTTTTGATACTTGTAAAATACTTAATTCTCAGGTTGCAAAGATACCATCTGAAGAAGTCTAAGTCAAATCTGTCAAAACTAAATTCTCCATTGCAGGTAAAATGTGTACTAACACAGCATGCTTGGAATCTAAATTAGACAATGCAGAATTTATTGTATCTAAAATGTTTTCCCAATAGTGTAATTATGATACTGTGAGCATCAACAAAGTCTGGCTCTTTGAAATTAAAATATGGTAACTACTTGCCAATGGATTACTACGAATCCCCAATAAATGATCACTTGTGAAAATAATCCTGTGAAGAGTATTTTTCATTTCCTTTAATGCTCTAATCTACATATTGATCTGTCAATGGGAATTCTAATGTGGTATCTGGGTTATATCGTAAGCTAATATTAGGTGAGACATGGTTGAAATTTTATTGTATATTTCAAGGTATCGTTATAGATAATATTTTCTAAAACAGGATGAATAGAACATTATTTTTTTAAAGAAGATTCCATGCTTAAGTAATGGCTTTCTGACATTCAAATTCATTGTGGATCTGAAATGAGCCCAAACCATTTTTGTATGGGAAATACGAGACTGAATTTGGTGCATACAATTGTGTGCTTTATATAATACAAGAGGCCATCATTGCTGTTACTGTGTTATACAAATTACATCTTCCTTACTCAAACAAAAAAACAACAACCCTGTGCCTTTGCAGTGACATGACTATCTATAATAGTAATTGAAAGAGAGCATTACAACATGGAAAGTCCACCATGTAACTCCAAAGGCTTTATATAAACCTACAGCTACATATCCTAAGACGTGCACATGCATATAATCCATGGAAGAGTCACCACGTTAATCCTATGACAGCCTGCACTTTTATTAGCTCTTGTGAGTTGAGAGAAAATCAGTCACCTGATCATTACCGAGGGACAACTGAGAGAAGACAGACTTGGAACAGCAGAAGACAGACACAAGAAACAGAAACAAAACACAAACATCTTGGGAATGAAACATAAGACAGCAAAGAAACAGAAACAGCACAAGAAACAGAAGCTGGACTAGTGTATACTAACCTTAGTCTTCTTATTGGTTTCTGTCAAATTTATGACTGAGCATAATTTGAGGAGTTATCTGTTCCAATCCACATAGTATGAAATGATGGTCCGTATCTAACTTTCAACTTCATAATGTTGAGGATGAAAAATGGGATTATGAACAGAGAGTCACAATAAATGCAAATTTAAGATCTTTACAGTCATGGATACCGTGTTGTGTTTGAACTGTATCAGATTCTCTTTCTCAAAATTTTGGTACGTTTCAAAAGCAAGTGTTACATACAAAAAAAGAAAGCTTCTATCACGAGTGCAGCTGCTATATGTGACATACTCATTTCCCCCAAGGGAGCCTTGTCAAGTCACTCAAGACAGTCAGTTATCCCTGCTCACTGAATAGGAGAAACTTCTGACATTTTCGCTCTAATTTTGCTGGAGTAGGCACTTCTGAAGAACTAGCTAGTGGGGAAATTGAATGATTTTTGTTTGGACCTGATCCAACTGCTCCAATCTAAGGTATCTACTGAATGATCCAATGCATGGGACATTGACAATGCCTACAGGTCATTTCTATCAAAAGGGAGAGCCAAAATAGAGTTAAGGGGGAGAAAAAGTGACTTTGCAATGAGATAAACTACTTGAAGAATCAAATCCCTATTTCGGAATTGCAGACGATTATATCAGTGTTGTACTTTATCGATTATGATGATTTCATCTACAGTGATATAAAAGGCAGTTATAGGTTTTCTATTATAATGATAAATGCTTTTCTTTTGAAGGATGGATTTTCCAATAACATTTTTTTTTTTTGCAAATAACATCAGACATGAAAATACTATGAATTTCTATGAAATGAACCAAAGAAGGTGAAAGGATAAGGAGGGATAAGCATCTAAGAAAGAAAACCAAAAACACAAGAAACTTCAAAGAACAAGAGTCTATGAGACAAATATCATAAGACATTCATACTTCAGACATTTCAATTTTGTCACATTTGAAAGGATCTAGCAATCCAAATGATGTCTGTTTGAAGTTGAGAGTTCAATAAATACCGAAGGAAATGGAATATCAATTATTGTAATAAGTAATAACAAAGTAGCATAACTGGAAGCAAATGCTTGGAGCTTATAAAAAAATAACAGAAAAATGATAGGAAATTAAAAAAAAATCAAAGAGCATGATAACAACACAGAGACAAGTTTCCCATAAATATGCAAATGATTTCCTTTACAATATTCTGTAATGTGTAAGAAGGCTTAACAGTACCAGGGGGGAAATATAAAAACAGAATAGTGACAAGCATGTTCAAACAATGGCCAAAAGCAATAAAACAAATCTGCTGCAGGCAAACAACAAGCAATCAATTTTCAACTTCAAGCAACACAATTACAACTGTCATTTTGTACACCGTGAATCTTCTTCCGTGATCTATAGAAGATCTTAGTGAGACAAACAACGCATACCAATATACAAAGAGACGTACAAATGTAACAATGTACTTACATTAGGGACACCTATCCTCCTACACGCTTCTAAGAAGTTCTCGACATTCCTTCTGCACTTGGCAAGGGATAACTTGGGCTGGAAAATTCAGAGGAAAAAAAATATTTAAAAAAATTACTGGTAACAGTTCAAGACACAAGAGCAAAAAGTGTTTTTTTTCACCTGGTCCATACCAGTACCATGAAATTTAAGCCCCTTGAATTCAAATGATGTTTTTACATGAATAGCTTTAATCTATTTTACAGCGAAGAAAAGCTACAGATCCTGAAGTCTTTGAATTCTGTCCTATATCAACTTTCTCTAGATCATGGATTCAACACTGTGTACATTAAGGGGAAACTAACTCTAATTTATAGTCACATGAAAGCAAATAAAAAGACTGGAGGCATTCAGCTTTAAATCACTTCTATGTGGAATTCAGTCTTGCAATGTATGGCTCAGCCATAACTTGTACTACATTGTACTAACCAAACTGCAATTTTCTATTCTAGTCTATCTCTACAATTTACAAACAGTTTTATCTTTACATCTTCAAGAATTGTCATTTGGCTGATTTCAAGTCATGTACCATACATCTTGTACAATTAATATGCCACATGCGGTTCCTGAAATTTCAAGACATCCCTCGCCAATAAATGGGCCCCCATCTCCCGATATTATCTAAATCAGTAATTCCAGGAGGATCGGTCCAGGGCGATGCTGCAGTGAACTGTAGCATATTGTGGTGGTGTGATTAATGTGATGACATTTGCATGCAGCATGAGATCGATGACACCTGAGGTATCTATAGTTTCACACCTTTAAGCGACAGGGATCCCCGTAGTGTCTAAGTACTGACTATATATCTCAGACATTAATCTAACTTCTGTAATCACATAACCTTAAGAGAGGTATTGACGTGTTGGTGGTCCTTCATTTAATCTTCATTTCTTCCCTCATTTCTCTTCCTTAAATGCAGTTAATGTATTATCTTTGAAATCCAAGCAACTCTTGATATTAGGGGTGGGTAATGGTACAGAAAATTCAGGTCCAAGTCTGGTTCAAGTCCAGAGAATAAGAGCCAGCTCCAGACCTGAGCCTGGACCTAATTGTCTAAATGTAAACCAGGGTGATACACAAAACAATGGTCCATTTTGCTTAGAAGTTAGAGGAAATCTGTTTGGTGGAGTATGTGGCTCCCACAGACATTTTAAAATTCCACATTGTCTAAATGCCTCTATCGATTGACTGTAATACTTGGTAGAAGTGATTACAAACTCTACTCCCATTTGCTCTTGTCAGTTTCTTCAACCAGAAAGCCCCAAAACGTGTGAACGCCTGCTCAAATAAACAGTTCATTTTCTAACAGGTACAACATCTTGTCCACCAAATTTTTCCAGACCTGTTTTTTTTTTTGACTGGTCCAACAAGAAAAAACGGTTTTGTACCGGTACGATGTACCCCTATTTGATATATCATATTCATAGACTCCACGACTTTTAAAAAGTTTTTTTTGGGCGATAAAAGAAAATGTAAAATGGTCTCACCACAGCAGGAGAAGGCACATGGATACTTGATATGGAACGCGGTCGAACGTGATTGGCCAGATGACACAGCACCACTCCGTCCATCAGCGCGGTGCCGAGGTTGTCAGGCAGCGAAACTTTTAATCTGCTCTCGATATTCTGATTGAGAAGAACAGAATATGACTGAGTGTATATTCTGATTCTAGAGAAGCTTTTGAATTCTATTATATTAGGAGTGATCGATTACCATGCAACTCATGAGAAACACATTGGAACCACAGTCTTTAATTGGCGATAAGAAAACCTTTCGGATATGTATCCTCCAAAGCAAACATTAGGAACCCTTTGAAGATACACACAGGAGGTGTCTCCTCTTCTCCTGGGTGTGTTTCTCCAGTGTTTCCCTTAATTTCAACTTATCAAGCTGAGCTTTGCAAGAATTGAGAACACTTATCCAAATTTTTGTTAAGAAAATTACCAAAATGCCACATGCATTCAGCAAAGAAATAAACTCATGTTAGTCCCCAAGAGCCTTTGGCTTTTTGCATAACGTAGCACCCATAAGGCAAAATGAAAAATCACTGCAATCCAAAGGCTTTGTGCATTGATCAACATCAGGCTTTTAGCTAGGAATTTTTTTTAGGGTGTACATCTGTAATGTGTTGTACTCTCCGCACTGCGCGGCGGAGCCGCGCGACGAGCGCCGAAGGCGCGAGCATTGTAGGGGGGTCCGGGGGTATCCTCCCCCGGAAAAATTTTAAATTTAAAGCCTCTGAAATGCTATTTCCTGCATTTTGAAGTAGAATATAGCCAAATTTTTGTCTTTGCTGCATTACTACTTTTGTCCTGAGAATGGGAGGTATGTGTTCTTGATTAGAGGTGGGTATGGCTTAAAGAATACATGAGGTAATTTTCAAGTAATATAACACTGATTCCTTACAATATAATGTTTCATGAGTTAATACATACAATCAGAGAGAGTGAATTAACCTCACTGCTAAAGGTGATGTTACATATATAACAACAGCAAGCTAAAGAAGTCTACAAGAAAATCTGCAAACCAACAGAGGAGAAAGTGTAGCCAGGACTGCCAGGTACATCTTATATTTCTTTTGTGTATCTACTCTGTTAAGAACATAGCTGAAAATAAATGCACTGAAAAGTTACTTGTAGCCTGTAACATCAGCGTTAACTTTACAGAGTACAGAAAAATATTTGTACAAACATTTAATTCATCGAAAATATATAGCAGAAAAGATGCGCTCCAAGGGCAAATTAAGCGAAATTTTCTCAACAAACAACATCCATTTATCAATATTTTGAAAATAAAGACTGCAACAAAAGTAATATCTCAAGTTACCGTGAAAAAATCGCGACCTCCGTTCAACATTTTCTACGAATTCAGTGCCGAAACCGCCCCCCTCCCCAGTATGTCATCGTCACATTAGCTGTTGTTTTTCCCACATTCCACCGACAAACAAGCAAAAAAAACCTCCAAAACAATCCTATACATGTACTTATCACCAATGACTTCAGGCATTCGACGAGTTTTCGTAAACAAATCAAAGTTTTTACGCTTTCCTGCGTGACTTTTCCCGCGAAAACAGCGGGGATATCAGATATTCCACCAATAATGGCGCCCGGGCGCGCTACGTCACGCCGAAATGGCCAATGGGGTGCGACTCTCGCGATTCGCGAGATGTGAGTTGGTGCGAGATTGCGCGAGACTTCAGGTAGAATCACCCAAAATGGCGGCTCGGCGCTCGGCCCGGAATCGGCGAATTTTGAACTTTGAGCGAAGTTTCCGGGGGAAAATAAGGGCGTACAGAAGCCGTACATCCAAAAAACAGGGCGTACATTTTGTGATATTTTTATTAAAGGGCGTACATTGTACGCCCGTACGCATTGCTAGCTAAAAGCCTGATCAACATACTTGATGCCTCCAGACTCAACAGCAGATTCTTTGATGACTTAAAGACTAAAGAAAAACGATCAATATGAAGAGTTCTCACCCTTCTGAGCTCCTCTACTGCCTGCATTTCTTCTCTCATGATGTCCAACTTTCTCCTGATGGTGAAATTTGGATCCATGTCATCTATATTCTTTGGAGAAGTCAGATTGAACGCTGGAAACAGTAAAAAAAAAAGCAAGTTACTAAGTACATGTAGTATTGGTTCTACACTAATATTAATGGAGTTAAACACAAGCTTCTTTTTCAAAGTAAGCTAGCTCAAACTTCAGAATGTACAAGTCAAGCATAAATTGACCCTGGCATTTCCAGGACAAAAGACACAAGAACTGGACATTCTGCTGCAGTGCCAAGGATAGCCGCTAGGAGGCCCAAACTTGACCTTGACCTTTATCTAACAAAGTACTACACATCATCACAATCCATCCAGCCACTCTTAAATTATACTGACCACAAATGCAATGTATCTGGAAACACAAACCCCCCAAACGATACCTCTATTTTTTATGGAAAAATGCCTCCTTGATCTTTTTGGCACATACTTGACATAATAAAACCTTGTACCCTCTGAACCAAAATTCACATACATGTAAGGAACAGTAAAATACACATTTTTTTTGCCATATGAACTGGAGTTTTAAGGCAAAAATCCCAAGTTCCCAACTTATCCTCGACTCCCTGGGCAATCTAATCATAAAGATTGCATTACATGGATAATGATCTGTACTTTAAACCATCATTAACCTAATGGATAATCACCATTGGGGCGACAATGCTAACATTACTCCAGCCGTATCACACCTCCACACAAGATTAACGTGTGCCAGAATATAGAGTAGATATTGATTAGTTGAAAGCGCCATTAATATTTCACCTACATGTATACAGCCACCAATTTGCCACTAATGGTTTTCTGGGGCTCGTATTTGCGGGTAATAACACTTTCCAGTACTACTGGCGCCTGCAATTCGCACCACTCAACGATGGCGAGATTTCGAATTCTGATACTCAATGGAATGTATTATTACAGTCTTAAATGATGTAGCAATTTTCATGCCCCTTTATTTCTTCCTAATGTGATTTTGGTTCCCATGGGAAAGCTCACATTACCAAGATTGTAATTAGAACTGTGAAAACAGTCATTTGACCAAATTTACATAATTTCAAATATTGTAATTGAATTGTGTTATGGTCTTGTGACATCTTATTTACATATCAATTCATCTTCTTGTACAAGATTTCTTATCTCTTGTAACTTTGATGTTGATAATGTTACTCCAAATTATGGTTTAATAAGTTTATGTCTTACCTCATTTTTCATACACCCTTGTTAATCATGGTTTGTTATCTTAACGACACAGCCATGTTACATCATAATGCTCACCTGATCTGGGTTTGAGTGAAGGCATGGTGAAACTGTTATAGGAGTTGGTTGGGGTTCTCTCTGGGTCCTGAAAAATGAAACATGTCAATGAATGAATGGTCTATTTTAGTAAAGCCAGTAGTCTTGTGGCTAAAAAAATCTTTTATTTACAATTGCACAGGTTTAAAATTGCAAAATTGGCAAAAAAAAATGCAATTCTATTTTACATGAAGCACAAATGCCATCACTATAATATTTGGCTGAGTTGAAATTGTACCATAAGCAGTTTAGTTTGATGTTACTGTGTAAAAATATGCTTGTAATCGCAATAAAAAAAAGGCATGAAAATAATGTGGTTGGATTAAAATAAAATGGATCACAGGGTAGGCTTTGGGTCATCTCAACTTGATAAGGATCAGAGGACTGATCGAAAGCTTGTTGGTGAGCGCTTTATTTTGTGTATGGATATAGGCATTAAAATTGTAACATGACATAACATGATTGTTGTTGGTGTTTGTTGTAGACATGTACGACAATATTTGAAAAGATTAAAAAATAATCATGCCTATCCCAAACTTCCTAGGCCAAACAATTATTATACTGCAAATTATGCCCAATAGGCAGTTGTTTGTTTGTTAAGCCACCAGATAAATTGAACCAGGCACTTCAACAACAAGCAAAACAACAATGTGTACCTTCAACTAGATCTGAAGTGGAAATGAGAGAAACACCTGCATACAGGAATTGTTTAATAACACTAGTAGAGTGATATTAGTAAGGGTCTTGTACTCTTTGGTAGTTTTCTGGTCAAGTAACCACCTTTCTATTACATAAAACTTTGATTTGTAAAGTTCCTTTCAAAGTTACCTCATCAGACAGACTGTCGTCATCTCTGCCAATATTAGAGCCAGACGTTCGCTGTGAAGATACAGAATGAGGTGAAAGGTAGAGCAAAGCTCATTTTCTACTCGGTTCACAGATTTTCTTCTACAAAATCAAATCTGAAGATGATGACGATAATCAAAGTGAGAAATGTCACCACCGTTTTGTGTTTTTGCTGAAAATCTGTGAACCAAGCAACTAAAATGGAATAAGTTACTGTTTAGCATATTAAAAATGTAATGAGGTAGCAAATAATAAGGTGGAATATGATACAAATTCTTAGAAAAAAAAGTGAAAGATGCACATGATACGAAATACATGAAACATATGGCAAGGATATCAATGTACCTTGACAAAGTTTAACACAGCGTCTTTCTGTAACTGTTTGGTACGCTGTCGTTCCTCTTCGTACCGTCGCCTGGCCAGCTGGGCCTCGTGTCTCGTTCTGGCCGCCAGCGCCTCTTGTCGCAGAAGGAATTCATCAGAAGGATCCTTAAAAGCAAGGTAGAGATCATGTCTTGACTTTGACTTTATTCAGATTACAACATAGACAATACAATGTGGACACAGGCAGCATGCTGATATTGTGACCACATACATACATAATTTTATACAACTCAAAATCGAACAAATATCAGTAGAATAAAATAGTAAATCATGTCTTATGAGATTCAAATTTATAAGCCATTCAAGGTAACAAACTGGGACTATGTATATTTGTACAGTACACACATGTCTAGTCATGGCGACTATACATATATATATATAGTTCTTAATGCTTAAGTTAATGGTGAAAACTTATCTAGTGAAACAACAAGAAGCAGTCAAATTATCCAGGTGGTCCTTATGCAGAGACCACAACAGCAACAGGGTTCTAGCCAGAATCTTATTTTGGCGTATTGGTAATGGCAAGAAAAAAGTTGTTATAATAAGGGTACCCATAAGGGAACTTACTGTAACTCCATTAACATAACATGTAATTTGAAGGAATTTTTGGTCTGTTTGGAGTGGCATATCATAATTTTTCATTTTTGATTAGACATTTCCGACATGTAAATGATAGAAAAGTCCACTACGTTAGTGTAGTGGTCTTCATTTTAGCGTGGTGATCGCAAATTATAGTGTAGTGGCCCTTTAAAAATGCACTAGGTAAAACCCTGTGCAATTTCCACATTGACATTCATTCATAAACACAAAAGTACATTATATAAAGAGTGCGCACCTGGTTTCTAGCAGCAGGACTGACGTGTGGACTTGTCCCTGGGCTGAGCCCCGGGCTACTGTAGGGACTCCTCATCGGACTGGCCTGGTCATTGTTGGGTCCACTAGAACAACACAGACCAACTGTCACTAACAGGCGGGCAAACGTGCCAGATATAATGCAAAGTGCAACACGCCACTCTCTAATCAATGTACAGTACAACCTTGGCTATCCTTGCCTTCCTTTTGCAAACTTCTCTGAAGTCATAAAAATCTATATTTCTACAAAGCTTTAAGGTACATTCCTTTTGTAAGTTTTACAGTGCTCGAAATACTTTTTTCAGCCAGGCGGCAACCTGAGTCAAAAGCCAGGTTGCACCATCAACATTTCAGGTTGCCCCATGTCCAAGTTATTACATTCTTCAAATCAGCTACTTATCCATGATCTTCTCTCCCAGTTACATGTAACCATCTTATCAAAAAATAAATACAAAATCTTCTGCATGTGGGGGAAAAGCCGTGTTCCAACTGCAAAATTTCAGGTTGCTCACTGTGCTACCTATGTTAAAAATTAAGTTGCACCAAGCAAAATGTGGTTGCATTTGCAAGTGCGTATTTCGAGCACTGCTTTTAATCAATTTAAATCAGTCGAAATCATCAATAATTGGATAGCTGAGGTCATACTGTGATTGGTGCACTCTGATTATCTGATGCATCTGTGACCTACGACCTATGACCTACGGCACACGCAGTGTTGCACGCGTCTAACTCTACGCCAGAGTACCAGTCGGCCCACTCACTTGGTGTCCCATCTATTCCCCTCGGCGCGGAGGTCAAGGTTTAAGGAGTTTCTATCGCGGTCATGTCTAAAGCTGGAAGATGACAACCTCCAACTGAAAGCAGCAAGAGCGATGATGAAGACATAAGACAAGAGACTTGGAAGAACCCTTACAAAAAGGAAGACATTGAATGAATGCTGTTGATGGAAAAAGCAATTATAGTTTTATGGTAGAAAAGTAACATCATGCATATAGTCAGTGACAATAGTTTAGAATGAATATATGTAGTACCAGCACCAGGTTCCCACAAAGAACAGCATGAGATTAGTTCTTTAATTCCTGAATTTTCATGATGAAAACAGATCTAGACAAAGCAGACATCTGAATATGGTAAGATTAAGAAGTGCTAGATATTCCCTGGCAAATATAAATGCCTTGCGATGACTTTTAAACTAGGTTATATCATCAAAAAGGGATAACAAGACATAAGACGTATAAAGCACTATTAATAGTGTACAACCATTGAAAACAGAAAACAGTTTAACGATATGCAATGCATTGAAGACAGAAATGCAGTAAACAATAGACATAAACCTGAAACAACACACATTCAGAACAAACATGGATATGGCTAAAAACACAGCATCAGCAAAGGTAAGGTAAGGTAAGGCAGGGGTATCATCACACTGTGAGACTTACTTGGTATCTGGTCGGGGTCTTCTATAGGAATCGTTAAATGAAGCAGAGGACAGGGGAGCCGACCTGGATAGAGATGACGTCACCATGGTTACACCTTTATACCACCACCAGAGATATACACCAAGGCTCAAACATAACCCTTTCCTGTTCTTACTTACACATTTACTGTAAACTTACAGGTCCCAAATCAAGAGATGGCACAGATGAATTTGTTCATTACACAACTAGGAAGATGGCAAAAGTAAAGGCAAGATAATGCCCAGTATATTTTTTGTCGTTACACAATGACAAAGGAATAAGTTAGGTTCAAGCCTTGTGCATGGACAGAGTTACTTAGCCGTAGCCATGGCTATATGTATGAAAAGTTAGCAATTTCACCTTCTTGAGTTCCCATGAAATGTTGACGAATGTTTGGCTTGGCCAACAGTAATGGTAGTAGAGCTAAAATTTGATAAAGTTGAACAACAATTGTATGACAGTTGAGAAGAAGAGCTTAAACATACCGGAGTTAAGTGTGATAGACATGATATGCTCCTCAAGCTCTAAAAAGATGGAACTATGTTTCAGCTCCCTCTTGTAACAATGAACAGTACTGCAGTGCAGCATGACCAGTGTTTATGTAATAACAATCGACAAGATGGTGAGAATTAGCTTTCAATACATGCTTTCCATCACCCCATGCTGTAGTGACTGGATGTTGGTTTTAATGAGTGTAATTCTTTATGAGAACTGTCAGTGGTTACATAATTCAACATGCAGACCATGCAGTGTTATCATGCAGAGTTTTCCCAAAGTGCTGAAGTTAGTAAAGTTGTACAACTGCAAGGCTGCATGTGCCCCTATCCCCACCTTTCCCTGGCCTGACCAGAACTAGTAGTAGCTGTTTCGCTCCACCTTCTGTTCTGTGCTCTCTTGGTCCGGAGCACCTTCTCCTGTTCTCTGTGAACCACCTGTGCTGCTCTTCTCCTCTCCTCCTTCTCTCTCTCTTCATCTTCTTCATCTCCTGCTTCCAAACCCTAAAAAGTACATTTCCAAAATAATTTCATCAGGTTGGTAGAACATAGGATATTGGAGATTTCCTTTGCACAAGCAGAATGTCTCTTACCTACTGTTTCGATATCTGCAAGGTATCTTCTTCAGAGCTTCTAACCGGAGTTCTACTTCTTGCCGCTATATGTAGCCAATGTCGAACTCCATTTAGAAGCTCTGAGGAAGATGTCTGACAGAGATCCAAACGTCAGCAGAAATCCTAAGAAGTACAATCCAACTTTGAATGGTTCATTTGAAGATCAAGTAGAGATTTACAATGAGATCTAATACTACTTTTCAGTTTGACAGACTACAGTTTGACTGAACAGATCCTGACTCTCCATCACAATTAGCAGTTCAAACTTCAACCAATGAGATATTTGGCAATCATAAGTTTGACCAATGTGAAAGTGGCTGCATGTCTGTCCAATTTTTGCATATATTTTGTCCTGACTTTGCATCTCTTTGTATTCTAAGGAGGTAGGTGGGGCTACAGGATCTTACCACTGTACCACTTTTTAATAAACAATCTTGCTCTAAGACCTATCTAGTTGGTAGTCCTTGAATTATGTGGCATCCAAATCACATACATACCATGTCCGGAGTCTTTGTTGTTGTTGCCACTGTGTGTACTTCTTCCCCCTGCCCATTTGGCACTGGCAAGTTTCTCGATTCAAAGTCTCTTATTGCTGTGGAATAACTTCCCTCTCTTCTCTCCAGTGTTTGGTCCCTGTACTCCTCCAGTTTAGAACCTAGTCCACCCGTTTCTGCGAGATATCTCTCCCTCTCTTCCTGGATCTTTTTCCCGTAGTACGCCTCGGCGCGCTGGTGGCGCTGTTCTTTGGTACGGTGTGCGACCTGTTCTAGCAGCTTGTCTTCGTCTTCTAGTACTTCACTCTGAGGAAGATAGTAAGGAAAAAAAACTTACTTGCAACAGTTTTCATTCTTGTGTAGTTACATCAACCTAGCAAAGCAAGACTTAAAATATCGTGCCTATGCACTTTGTACACCAAAAATTGTATATACTTTTATACAGCATATTCTTGACACTTTGCCAGAAAAAAACAGTGAAACCTTTGTTGTATTACTCATTGAAAATTTTGAAATTACCATAATGTAGTATGGAATTTTGATTATTCTATTTTATATTGTGCACCATTTCCTTTGCAACAATTCTCAAAAGTACATCATTTATCATCAGTAATGCGAAGTCCGCAAAACTATGTCAAAAACTCTAAAGCTCAATACCAAGATAATACACAAATGCGCAAAGCAAGATTTACTGATTTTCCTCCTAGAATTTCTTTAGATACAATTTCTTCAGAAGAAGCTTAGGTTACCTCTGGTGTGGACCATCTCTTGTTGCTGGTGTCAGAAGCGGTGTTGTACCCTGAGTCCATGACCACACTCCCCTGGGACACTGCGCTGGGCAGGCCCATCCTTACATGGGGGCTGCCCTCACCATTCAAACTGTCAGGAAATAATGGTATAGACATCAGTAACAAGTCAAGTTGAACAACAGATGTAAACCAGGCCAAAAGATACAATAAAATTTCTGCAGTACCAAAGTCCGTCACTAGGAGGCTTTTATATTCCGAAGACCTACCCACATAACAGATATCATCACAATCCACCCAGGATCGTAAGTTATGCGACTACAAACATTTGGAAACGAAACACAAACACACCTCGAACAATTGTCCACTTTTTATGGTATAAAAATGCAGATAGTCAAAAGGATAACTAGCAAAAAATTATTAAATGAATCATAGCAACCTTTTGTTCCTGACAAGATTCTTTTTTAAATATGCAGTGAAATCAATTTTGAGGTCTTATCTTCCATGTGCCTTAACATGGAAGTCACATAACCAGGTAGTACCTTATGAATATTTCATTAGCAAAAACTGCAACGGTTCAATCTGTAGTTGTATTCTGTATTGTTCAACGGATAAGCCAGCCTTTGGTGTGACATACCAGCTTTGCAGTTGGTTAGACCATGCTGATTTGATTATGGATGATATCCGCTGGAACTCCAAAACTGATGCATGCGTGCAAATAAAAGAGAAGGGCCAAAATAAAAAGTTTCCTTCATTACAATATCTCAATTTTTGACATCGAAAGTAAAGAGTATACTGCTGACTCATAGCAATGTGGACTCGTGACTTGTTATTTTATAACAGTGTGCCAACATGCCAGGCTCACAAACATTTTCCCGCTAATTTCGTGCCCGTATAAAGCGGTACGTGCGTCACCTCTCGTTGGCAGGCTTGCCGTCCAGGATCTGTTCCATGACATCACGTTTCCTGTCCTCCTTGTGCGCCTCCTGACACAGCCACTTCAGGATGTGCACCCTTCCTCTGGTACAGACCTGCAACGTGGGTGGGGATTGGTTATAGAACCACACACATCAGCAGTATTATAAAATCAGTAAGCCACAGGCTACGATTCTTGTTTTCAACTTCATCTATCATTAGGCGTGGGAGGAGACCAAGGACAACCTTCCCACTGATCTTCGGATAGAAGCAGCCATCATTAGTACAGAAGATTCAGGTACAGGCACAGTCCAGGTGCAGAGGATCAGGTACAGGTCCGGACTTGAACCTGGACCTAATTATCTGTGAAAACAACCGTCCTGTACTTTGCTGTTGTTATCTTCTTGGAGCTTACAGCTCCAAAATATGTGAATGCCTGCCAGTATAATCTGTTCATTTTCGAATCAGTCCAAAATACAGTCCAAAATATGATTTTTTTCAGGTCCAGTTTTTCAGGACTGGTCCAGCAACAAAAAACGGTTTTGTACTGTTACCCACCCCTATCATAAATTACATCTTTTCCATTTTTCTCTCTTGATGATATGCCAGAATTCCCAGCCAAATATACAACAAGGAAGAAGAATGAAAAAAACATGACAATTGGTAATTCTGCATTGGGACCCACAAATGTATGAGACGTGAATAATATTCAATACACAATAGAAATAACAATTAGAAACATTTTATAGTGCTTTGCAGTTTTAAACAAAAATCAATTATGCATGTCCACTATTTACAAGAGTTCAAATGTACACTTACATTGCTTGCACACTACCGTGGCAAATCTAATACCATTTACATGTAGTAACCTTTGAAACCAGCCTACAAATGTACCCATATCAAATGTCAAGCTTAAAATTCTTTTTCTAAAATACTTTAAAACCATTTTAGCTCTACTAAATCCATGAAATTCCACAGCTGTCCTCACTTAGCCACAAAGCAATCCATTTAAATCTCTATCCATTTTTATGTGCCATGTTCTTAGTCTAAAATCAACACAACATTGTTTTACACACCTACCTGGCCAAAAAAAGACTTTTGACACACAAAAAAAATAACTGTAAAGTAACTTTCATCAGATCTTCTACAACTATAAACACACAAACTTTTATGTATTTTATAATGTATTCTATAATGTACAGATGAACTTTTATCCCAAGTAAAGAGTTAGTATTTTTCTATAACACAATCTTTCAGGAAAATACAAACACTACACATTTAAGCTAAATAAAAAAGGAATGAGTATAAGTGTGTTGTACTACCAAATTTTCTATGATTTGTTCTAAAGTTTCTGACAACAAAATGTAAGTGACATCAGTCTACAGGTGTGACAACTGACATCCTTACCTGCGCTGGGGGCGACATGAGCGGATTGTTGTCCAGTATAAACTCACACAGAGTCTGCAGATGTCTGTAGCAGGCAGGCAGGGAAGTCACCTTGTTACAGGAGATGTCCAGCCGTGTTATTCTCAGCTGACACAGCTCTGTGGAAACAGGTGCAACATGTTAATACACCCCGCTGAAATCCATGCCACGCACCTTGGCTTTGGCTGTACAACTAAGGTAAACAATTCTCCATTAGTTTGCTGCAAGCTGTCAGTTCTAGTTTCTGCCAATAATTTGACACCCACAAGGTAGTCAGAAAAGATTTTTTTTTTCAAATTGAACTTTTATTTGATATTTGTTTAGGCATTTGCACATGGAGTAAGTAATTGAGTTTTGGAAAAATATTGAAATTCATATCCCATAACACTAAATCAGTAAGGTAAACAATTCTCCATGAGTTGACTGCAAGCTGTCAATTCTAGTTACTGCCAATAATTTGACACTCACAAGGTAGTCAGAAAAGATATATTTTTTTCAAATTGAACTTTTATTTTATATTTGTTTAGGCATTTGCACACGGAGTAAATAATTGAGTTTTGGAAAAAAAACATTGAAGTTCATATCCTATAACACTAACAGTAAGGTAAACAATTCTCCATTAGTTTACTGCAAGCTGTCAGTTCTAGTTTTTGCCAATAACTTGACACTCACAAGGTAGCCAGAAAAGATATATATTCATTAACTCTTATTCAGTATTTGTTTAGGCATTTGCACAGGGAGTAAGAAATTGAATTTTGGAAAAACATCCAAGTTCATATCCCAGAACAGTGTACATGTATGTGTTGCTTTGATGTGGGCTGCCAGGCACTTGAATTTTGACTATGTTGATCCAAGGTAACATTACACTCTTGGGGTTGGACAAGTTTTCTAAAGTTCACTTGTCCTATGGCAGCCAGCACATACAAAATTTACTTGCCCAAACCAAATTTTCACTTGCCCAAAATTCAAATGTCACTTTAATATGCATTTTCACTTCCAGCAATGGCATTCTTATCAATGCCTCTATTTTTCAATGTTGGCCATTACTTGACTGTAAAAAGTGAATGACTGTAAAAAGTATAACCAAGTCTCATTCAATGGAAAAATCTTACTTGCCCAATAGGGCAAATAGGGTAGGTCATGCACTTACCCTATCAGCAATTTCACTAGCTCTGGACAATACCGATAGGGCCATGACACTACACTCTTCTGGATTTAATTTGACTGTGTTATTCAAATCCTTTCCCTCAACTTTCAGGACACTGTGACATTTCAGCTTTTCTTTCTCAATGATATCTTATAAAATTTCAGCAAAGATATGACTATCCCCACCTTCTGGTAATGTCTGTAGGTGGTTTCTCCTGATATTTAGTTCTCGTAAACTTTCCATCTCTCCTATCTGTAAGGGTAGTGTGCTGATCTCATTACAGCTCACATCCTGTCCAAAAAAAGTACAGAAAAGTTCAAAGTCAATACAGAGGGTTGCAAAATCAATATTTCACTACTGTTAACAATGCAACTATTGTAAACAAAAGAAACTCAATTCACCAATATCACCAATAGCAATAGCTAGAAGAAAACACTTTTCAGTCTCACAAAAATTCAATATTCATAAAACAGATTACATTTCACTTCATTTCTCCAATCATACACATACATATTCAACCTGATATTTGCTGCTGATTCTACAATAAAAAATACATTATAATTTCATCACTATCTCAACAGTGAAGAACCCTAGTATCTCTGATTTAATCAAAGAATCATTTCCAGAATACTATGTTATCTTTTCAACCTTTGGGACAATAAAAGCCTTGACTCATCCAAAAGTATCACCCCTGCAGAAGACAATGGAATTACAGAAGGTAAATCACTTACCAAGTTCATGAGCTTTTTCAACTTGCCTATGTCCTCGGGAAGAGAGACCAGTTTGTTGTTGCTGACGACTAAGACTTGTAGTGGGAGATAACATAGGGGGATGGGGAGGGTCGTCAACTGGTTCCGACTGGAATTATAAGGAAAGGAAAATTACTATGAATCAAGAACTTATCCTAAAAAGTATTCTTGAATATTTTACGTATTACGAGATTTGCTACATTTGTGGAAGGATTGACATAACAGGTGACTATCACCTTTTCAAGATGTCAACCCAGAGACTATCTATTGTACGGTTTGATCCCCTCAACCCGGAGTGATCCCTACTCTTTTCAATAAGTGTGATGGGTTCTTTAATGTTCCTAAGGTGTGCCACTTCTCAAAAACAGGACCTCCACATTCATATGTCAACTGCAAGGAATTTCTCTCAACAAAATACTAGGTACTCATTTGTCACCTGTCTGAACCACTCTTTGAACTTTTGGAATAACCTTGTAACTTGAACTCTTAGTGAACCTACTCTGGAAAATATCGGCTGACTGGCCTAAATCTGAGACCCTGTTGTGCCTTTACTGACAGTTCTCTATTGCAGGAAGGTCGTAACTTCCAAACATATTCAAAAAATGACAATTGACAAAGTTCAGCTGTTGCATAAGAATTCTATAAAAAGTTTACTCGGTCCTTATCTTTTTAAAGCTTCTACAATTTGAAAATTTTAATATCACAAATCTAGAAGCTGTTAAGTACAGTTAAGTATATCCATAATTCTTTAATATACATGTATTCATCTTTTGTGACTTCTTTGCAAAATCATTCTATATACTTGTATTTACCTATTCTGATAGTCATCTTATTCAGTTATTGACTTCAAGAAAATCAAAGGTAAAATTTCAAGTAGGCCATATTCTGGCCCTGCTAAAAAAATTTAAAAGCTTTAATTACAAGGACCAAGAACGTGTCTTCAACTTCGTGATGCTTGTTCTTCAGTAAAGTCTGTGGGTCAAAGTGCACACGGTATAGTATGTGTTGACGTCTGAATCCCTTGCAAAACACCACCTGTGCAACATCAGCGCAGACAATACCCTTTGTGATTGCAGGGAGTACGCACATGAGTCATTCTGTGCTCTACAACAGTAAAACCTTTGGGGACTTTCACAATACAATTTATGATTCAGAGAATGAAAGACCTGACAAATGTAAACAAGCTTGACCTTATACGTAAAAGGTAAATGTAACACAAACAGAACAGTTTGGACAATCAGAGTTGGTCAGTGTTTGTCCGAATGCCAGTTTGTACGTAGATCAGGGCTCGAAATTCATTTTTGTGATTAGGTAGAATATCATTGGAAAAGTACAATAAAATTAAAAGTATAGCTTCTGTTGTATTTATAATGCTATCGTACATGTTTCTAAACAGGGCTCGAAATACTACCTGCATATGCAGGTTGGTGCAGGTAAAATTGGAGCTGTGCAGGTGTTTCTGGTGTCTACCTGCACCTAACCTGCACTGGTCCATGGTCAAGTTTATACATAAATGACCTATAAATGTAGCTGTATATACAAATTGTCATTAGCTGCATTGACTGTTACTACCTATAAAGTATAAAAGAAAAAATAGCAATGGTTCCTGAACTATTTTAGTATGATCTAAAATTCCTAAATTCGGATTGGTGCAGGTAAAATTTGTCTGGTGCAGGTAATTTTCAATGTTACCTGCACTGGTGCAGGTATGCAGAAAAAAGTATTTCGAGCCCTGCTAAAGAAATATTCATTGCTGTCATTTTTGGGATCAGCTTCCAAATTTTACTCGCAAAGTTTTAAACAGTTAAAAATTCTTAGTAATCTTACACAATTACTATGACATTACTATCTTTTTAATACTTAGATGCCAATTTTACAAGAATATGGCGTATATTTGTTGATATCTTTACATGCATGTACGTAGACCTACAAAAATACTTTGGTGCACCAGTGCACTCGAAGAAAAAATAATTGGTTCACAGCTCAAATTTTGGGAGCACCAAGGTGCACATGCACCCAGTATTTTGAGCCCTGGTAAATGCATTATGGAATAACTTATAAATGTGAATGTTTGCTTTCAAGGGGACAGAACAAACTTTCCTGAGGACTCCATCATGGAGTCCATGGCTGAAGTACTTGACCTAAATAAAGAACTTTCTTGTTCCCTAGCCCACGTACAGTACACAATGTGACATCTTGGGCGTCTGTATGTATACATTTAGCATCTAAACATTTCCAAGTTGACAAAGTTTAAATTTCATGGAAGTGTAGTGTGTACGGAAGATCTCTCAATCCTGGGTGCTACCATCACGACTTTCAGCTTTTTTAGAGGCAATCATTCGTTTCAAGAAAAGACAGAAGAATGTGTCCAACCGACTCCAAGAAATAAAGTATAAGTTTCAAAATATACTAGCAGTACACACATCAAAATCTAAAAATGAAATATTTGAGAGACAAAACATACTGACATCCGCCCCTTGAAAAGGCTTAAGTTTGAAAGTTGGCTTTAGTTAGAATAGTCCTTTCACACACTCACACGTGCATGAACACACACACACATGCATGCACACACACACACACACACGTACATGCACACACACACACACACACACACAACTACACACACAACCACACACAGACCCACACACATAGACCTACACACACACACAACTTTACCATAATTTTTAACACTACGTGACTCTTGTTAACTTGACGAAATCTAATCTTCTAAGAATGCCTACAATGTATGTTACAAATCCCTTACCTGAGGTTGAGCCATGTCAAACATTGTAAGTTGACGGCCATGTCAGGCACTGCCTTGATGTTATTGTTATAAAGATCTACATTCTCCAGCGACGTGTAATCACAAACTTCTAACGGCCACTCTTGGAAACGGTTCTTCGACAAGTCTGAAAGAAAAAGGAGGAAAATTATACATATATGACTGGCTCCAGTACTTAGCATTAAGTGTTCTTATTTGTAAACAACTTGAAAATCACAATGCCCTTCTTAATACCATCTATTCTTTTGTCATAATCAATCAAACTTTAATCAAAGCAAGATCTGTTTTATTGACTGGATTGCAATGTGTACATCCAAGCATGATCTATATTTCATAACTTGTAAATAATTAAATTGGGAAAATTGAAATCCTCAGCAGAGTATTATAACTCTGTGGTATTGCAGGTAAGAGGAAAATATTTGCAGTCTGCTGCCTGACTAACTAACTTACTGTAAATTCATTCATTTTTGAGGTGACATTTCAAAATTCCCAGTAGAAAGAAAACAGAGGACTTTTGTAGAACAGCAGTATGTATGTTTATGAAAATGGTAATGCATATTTGCTGTGTCACGATTTCAAGTCGGAAAGTACGCAAAGATAAAACCACAGCAAAAATATACAGATATACAGTATTTGGCCCATCAACACTTTTTCCCACTGAATTCTTTTGCCCTGAAGTACAGTAATGCTCAAGTAGAATGTCCTGTTTACAGAGGAAACTCGTGATGAGGAGACAAAAAGAAGGATGTGGGAAGCTAGGTTACGAAAGAAATCCTATTCACTATTTCTTTTCTACTTCAAGCTAGAGTTTCTATATCTATGGAACAAAAGTTAAAACAAACAGTGTTACAAATGTCTAACTCTTGGTTAGGCATACACTTGCAGGGCTCGAAATTCATTTTTGGGATTAGGTGCACTGGTGCACCCAGCTTAAAAAATTGGGTGCACCAAAATATTTTTGGGTGCACCACTTAAATTTAAGTACATTGTCAAAAAAAACTACTAACAAAACTTACTTACAAGATATGAAATTCTTAAACAAGTAACATGACAGACATTTTTATTATCTTTCTAACACTTAGATGTCAAGAATATGATGTATACTAGTATACTTGATATCTTTCCATACATAAACCTAAGAAAATATTTGGGTGCACCCTGTGCACCCACTGAAAAAAATTGGGTGCACAGTTCCAATTTTGGGTGCACCTGCACCCAGTATTTCGAGCCCTGACTTGGTTTCCTGTTTTGACCCCAATTAATGTTGGCCACCTGTTTTGAAACTGGTCCTCTACCTCAGAACAAAACCATTATAGGAATTTGCTAGTAACAAACATAATCAGCACTGGGTCATCTAATGTAACTATCAATGTAAATCTACAGGAGAGAATGGCCGAAAGTTGGGTTTTACGTTTTACCATAATTAAGACATGACACACAAACATTTTCCGAGATATTCATTAATGTTCATAATTAACACGATCAACGATTTGGATGAAGATGGAGCATTGAAAACATTTTAATTTTTTAATAATTTTATACAAATTTTCATTCAGTTTCAAGATTAAATGTACTGCAGTGAATTAAGACATATAACTAGCAAACGTCTGAACATGTATATTCCCACAAAGTCCAATTTTGTAACCTACATTCAAGACCTACAAATGTGCATAGACTTTATTCCATCCTGTCAATATACAAAACATTCTATCCTGTCAATATACAAAACATTCCATCCTGTCAATATACAAAATATTCCATCCTGTCAATATACAAAATATTCCATCCTGTCAATATACAAAATATTCCATCCTGTCAATATACAAAATATTCCATCCTGTCAATATACAAAATATTCCATCCTGTCAATATACAAAATATTCCATCCTGTCAATATATAAAACATTCTATCCTACCAATATACATAACCCAGAATTTAAATCACATGGGTTGCTAGGCGCACATGACCTTTAACATGTCCGAGCAGGACGTCAAGCCGGTAGTTACACAGCTTTGTGTGCGCACCAAACCTCATGATCCCTGGCTTACAATGGTGGTCTGTGCACAAGATACATGCTTTGGTCCAGGGGAAAGATCCTTGTCACTGTTGCTATTTTGGACTATACTTCATATTATTGCATAACAGTAAAGCCTTACTAAAGGTGTATAATTTACTATAAACATAATAACATCAAACCTGACTATACTGACCACTCGGGACCTCTAAGACAATGGTCACAGAATAGGGGCACAACAGATTGTAGGATTCAAAGATATACGTATAGTCAAACATGCCCTGTTCATATTATATTCAACTGTGAAAAAAATTAAATGCGGAAAACTTTTCAGCTTATAAAAACAATCAGAGCCCTATATACCCAGACTTGGACAAGTCCAATAGTCTGATTGTCCCGGGCAAGTGAAAGTGCTGATCGGGCAAGCGTATGTCCTACCCCACTTGCCCAATCGGACAAGTACTAGTAAGTAAGATTTTTGAAATACTCTTAATAAGATATAGTTATCAGGATTTCTTTAATTATGTTTATAAACAACCTTTATTCCTGTAAAAAAATATTTAAATTTTGGGCAAGTGAAAAGTTGTTTCGGGCAAGTATATGTATTTGCCGTATAGAACAAGTAAATTTTAGAAAACTTGTCCAACCCTCATGCCTTGTGAAGGAAACCATATGCTCACAGACCAATATATAGTCATCTAACTAGAGGTGGAAAAGTCAGCTTTCTACATCAATGCTTTACCACATGGTCACCAGACCGTGGCTTCTGGCCAAAGCAAAGTTGCGCCCTGCAACTGCCAAGCAATTATTGGGCCCCACTCCCAGAGTAAACTCGGCAGCAGGGGTATACGACCTTTTAACACCTCCTGACTGCACACAGCACATGATGTAGGCACACTTACTACAGAGTGTGGTCAATGAGTCAAGGTCAAACCATGTGTGGCTAAGAGTGTCAAGCAGTGACTCAAGCTTAAAACTTATCTATCAATAATCTTATTACAAGTAGAAACCAAGTGTAGCACTGTCGACTATAGTCTAGAAATTAGAACGAAAAAAAGAATTCTAAGTAATCGGCAAAGTTTCTTTAAAGAACATAACAGTAACTGACAACATGGACTAGTAATACAGCTTCATTGTACATGTATGCAGGCCAGAAAAAAATATTAGTACACATTTTTAGCACTGTCAACTCGTACTTGAACACTTACAAATAGTTCTTCTACATTCCTAGAAAATGACTCAGTTTTACACGTGCTCACATTTGTCTTTATCGTTGTACTACTTGTAGTGAATATTTGACAGTTTTAACCAAATATTGTCCAGTTTATCCTGTTCTCTAATGACTTATGAGTAGTGCGTGTAGGCAACTTTCCCAGAGGACTTGGACTTGGAACTTGAGCGACACTGTAGCCATTTCGCTAATCCTTTCCTGGTGTGGTGACTTAGCCTGTTTTCATTTAAGAGTCCCTGGGTTCTTTCAAGTTATTACAGCAGGTCTAGTCAATACTTCTTCTGCACGCCAGACATATACTTCCTGGTCTAGTGTTTGTAAGCTTAAATCTTACAATGGGCTATAGCAAGTGAATTCTGGGGATAGTGTTACAACTTTTGTTCATGGCAATACATAACTGACAGATAAAGGAACTTTGTGACTACCCAGTTCCTGGCCAGTGATAAATATGCTTTTGTGTATTATTACTGCGGTTAATAGCTCTGTGACCCTTGAAGTGAAACTTGACATTCATTTTGTATACCTTAAAACAGGAAAAAAATTATTCATTCATATACTACATAGTCAAGCCCTCATTGCTTGCCCAACAGATACTGCCTGCCCGCCACCGAGGATCTGCTTGGAGACCACACAAAGATAGCCCTGTTCATCAATACAATACAATGTCAGTCCATAAATCTAGGGAGACAATGCCTCCATGCCTATTGTCTGTTGCAACAATTTGGCTTCATGAAGTTCATGTGTAGGTCATTTCTACTCTTCTTGTTACTTTCTCATTTAGGTATTTCATTAGGGAGTCCCTAAAACACATAATCTACTTAGTATGAAAACTGTTTGCCTTTTATGTACATTGTCTCAGCTAATGGACCAGTAACTAGGATATGTCCCCGTGGAGGATGACATCATCTATCTACTCTAATGACATCTGCCCATATAATCGGATCCCCAATAATCTTGGCTGTGTTGGTTATGTAGATAAAATCATGATTCCAGAAAAGCTTATCCTTCATTACTAAAAATATCTGACTGAGAAATACATTTGTAGTTTGTGTTATTGTACATGCACAAATAAACATGTAAGAGTGTCCTCATATATATCACATACTGTGCGCACATAAAACATTGAACTGTTAATAAAATGCTGCAGCTAATAATCTATGTTATCCCTAAACAAATAAGTTCTAAGGATATGTACAATCACATAGTGTAGACATAATAAGAATTAAAATGAAAACAGGACATTATGGTAGTAACAATTTACATGGAAATTTTAAGAGCAAAGGCTTGTAGCGTAATAATATTAGAACAGAGTTACAAAAACCACTCTGCTGTAAATGTAATAGTATACAAAACATTGAAAAGGCACAATAAATGGTTGAATATTATCATTAACAGCTTGCAACATAACTGGTTAACCTGGACAAAAGAATGTACAAATATAAAATTTTGTGACAATTTTCAAAGGCAGCACTGTGAATGTGATCATCCCATAATGATTTGCAACAGCACTACTCAGCATAATAATGCAATTTATGTGTATTTTACTGGCATAACAAACATACAGAAAGTTATAATTCACCAAAATTAGAAAATTGGTAAATGTAACTTGACTGTTTCTCGTGCTAATGGACGTACTGCAGCCACAGCTTGTCGATCAATCAACATCCCCCCAAAATAACCTCCGACATAATTAGATTTTACGACCAAAAACAATCAATTTTTTCTGTGTCAGAGGCTATCAACGTTCCTTGTGATAAATACTTAACGAAAATGCACAAACTTCGCAACTATCTTCATACAAGTACAGAAAAGGGAGCGTTAAGTCAACAATATTAACCTGACTTAATCTGTCATCATCAACAAAGGAATTGATTGAAATGTTTGATCTGAATACATTAAATTTGAAATGCAAATGTAGAATTTACACAGTGGATAAATCAAACACTGTTCTTGTGTAAATTTAGTATGGCTGGCTTCATTTCACTATAGATAATTCAAATGGATTCCTTCTTTTTAAGCAAAATCTAAAATGTGAGTGACATACGTTTGTGACCTGCTAGGGATAGTTGGGGTGGGGGGCGCAGCAACCTGCTTCTGATACCATATTTACGATATTTAAGGGGGAAATTTTTTCACCAGAAAGCACGGCGTGCAGTCTCGGAATAATCCACGTAAACACCAGTTCGACACTCTACTTAGAAACTAGAGCTAATTGGCGAGTTTGTGACACTTTGTCCCGTACATTTTTTGCGGTAAACAAGGAGTGTACCTTTAGACAACCGTCCACAACAAATATACGATAGAACACGGGCCATCGCCCTACCCGGTACACTGTTTCCTGTGCGTGTCTCCAACAGAAAATGGCTTCCTTTTCCAGTCATATCGCCAACAGTCACATTTTTAGCTTTGCTTAAGTCTAGTGTTGTGAAAACAGGCGGCTGAGACAAGAGGAAAGAGAGGGAAAGGACGAATTTTGTACACAGACTGTGTTTGTTTGTGTTCATCGCCAAACGATAAAGCTGTTTTCTCCTCGCCAGGACGGTAAAGTTAAACCACTAACCTGCACATGTAACGTCGCTCAATTCGTACGAAATGGCGCTCTTTGGGTACTCCTTTAGTTTCCTGCAACTCAAGTTCAACTTCCCAGTCACCTGGGCGTCCTCGAAACTCTTTTCGAGGCTCCGAAGATTTGACAAGCTCGCCGTTCCGCCAAGGCCGTGACTTAGTGCCGCCATTTTTCCTACTTCTGCAGTGACATACCCCGTACATCCGGCGCACATCATTGGTCAGATTGTATGCAAATCACATATAACTGTTTATTGATTGGCTACAAATACGTAATACTGCATCCTTCTACAATCTCTTGTGATTGGCTAGAGGCATGAAAGGCGCTTTTGTCTCAGTTCGGCTTGGTCAAGCAAATACATGTAGTCACAAATGCAAGCAATAGACGAATAGTTGTTGAAGATCAACTCAATGAAAGAACAATTTGATGACTAGAACAGATTTCTCATCTTGAATATGCAGACATTTGTCAGTGCTTTGTGGAGAACAGGTGTGTCGATATAATTCTATTATTTTTTTGTGCTCATATCTCAGCTACACTGTATAAAACGTCTAGCTGGCTATGGAAATCTGCAGTCTTGTAACATTGTTTTACTGGAATTGTGGACAAATTAATTGTCTCAGCTTTGGTTTTCCTTTGTGTTCATTTTCTTGAAATCGTCATTGCAGTGCATGACGGAACGGTATTTCAATTCCTTACCAGGGCGCATCACGATTTTAACAAACATTGCTGATGTTAGTTCAATCGGCAATTGGAAGCACCAAGACATCGGTGCAGTTTAGACAAAACCGCTAGAAAGAGCTTCAACTCTTTGAATCGATCGAGCAAAAAGCGCTGGGAATATTGTGGCAGAGCATGATACAAGCCGTTATCGTGAAACTTTTTAAAACGGTTTCTTGGGATAACGTCATATTTGAAAATCAGGTATCCTTCTAAAGGTTTCTTCAACGACAGATTCCCCAGGAAACAACGAACAAAAAAAATAGTCACGATTACCATAGATAGCATTTAACTCAGGTTTAAACAGTAGCTAATGAAAAAAAAACGAAGCTCAACATATGGCACATGAGGTACTCAATAAGGCACATGCGTTTTATGATATTTTGTATGATGATTGTTAGTACTTGTCATTATATGGGATGTTATTAACGTTGTATGCTATATATGTAAAATTTATTAAATGTTATGCCAAGTGTCCATGTTTTCAGTTTGATTTTATTACTTATGGAAAAGTAGCTGTCGCAGTTTTTGCGAGAGCTTAAGAGGGGAGTTTATAAAACTATTAACAATAAACAAGAATGCAGTTTATAACGGTATATCTGGAAATCAATTTAGCCACCTAATAGTTGTGCCCGAGATGAAGCAATACATGAATAAAGCAATCTAGTTCCATCCACGATGCTTCTGACAAAGAAGTTTTTTTCTAACGTCTTAATCATCTTGATATAACGCATATGCCCGTCTGTTCCCGTTCTATATGTCAAATAATATTCGTCTTGCCAACTCTTGGTCTATCCATTATAACGTGTTTTTTTTTTCGTGTAGCATATCTACTGTAACTGTGATGGTTACATACCATATGTGATTTACTCCGCAGTGATAAAAGTACCTCGGATAGGAGTATTTTGTGAAAGATGACAGATTGTTCATATACTTGACCGGGGTGCTTAGATCTCAAAATACCAACTCCTCTGGTAGCAAAACTCCCCTGGCAAATCCGTTCTCCCTACAATAGCCGGCGCAGTCAGCCTGTTACACGGACTATGAATTGACCGTTATTGTCTCATGTGCATGCTGATGTGTCGTTTTACACTGTGGCGAAGATTGTCTCCCTCACGGCGAGTGGCAGACCGTTTGTAAATATTGTAAACATAGCCTGGAGTTAACATGCATTGGCATAATACCGGTCATAAGCCTTATACCGGTCGATTAAAAATAGTGGAACTTAAAGAGATCTACACATGCAACAATAGTTATTTCTGAGGTATGCACACTTCAGACATCTAGGTGTCCAATACATAATTTACAAAGCATCGATAACAATGCATTCGAAGACAACAAGGCCAAAAGTTTTCAGGTCATTTTCGGGGCAGGCGAGCTCGTCGTGGGACAAACACACGGTCACGTTCATCGTTCATTGTAGATAATAATCACATGTGCTCACGGCACAAGACGAGCATGATTCAACAGCAATCTTGACTTTCTTTTGGTGACCTACAACTCGTGTAAAAGTGTGAGGAACCGTTGCATTATCGCCCGGATCTACGGCTGAATGGGTCAAATTGAACGTACGCCGCCATTTTCCCGCCATTTTTAATGCTACGGCCATAGCGGTTGTGACGGACCAAAATTAAATGTAAATTCTTGTCAGTATACGCCCATTTTCTCATGACTTTTTGTATTCTCATGCAGGTTTTTGTTTTGTGCAACTACTAACAGGAAAGAAAGGAACAACAGAGGATGTATAAAGGTACATAGCGGCAGTTAATTGTGCCGTGTTTCGTTCGGCCGGTATAGTGCACCCCCTTCCAACCACGCGCCCGTTCTCCGTGCAATTCCGCGGTGTGTTCCAATTACGATATTATGTTTTTAGCAGGACCAGAGAGACAAAACAATTTACACAGAAGAAGTGGCAAAGGTAAGCTGTAACAGCAACATGTAACTCATGTAACTGGAGAAAATGATGCGTTGATCATTTGCCAAATTAGCATTGCTTGAGAAATTGCAGTAAACCGACCGGCATTATGCCAATGGATGTTAGATGTGCAACGATAAGAAAAATGCAAGTAGTCTTAGTATCTGCCGGGTGTGCATGTGAAGCTGGTGAATGTGTCTTTCGACAACAATTGATTACTTACAGAAGAATTAATGTATAGCGCTTTAGGTTCTCGGAGCCAATGTTGCTAGCTTAAATTAAAGAGTTACGAGAATTCTAAACTACGTATCGGTCATCCCATTGTCAGAACTCTGGTCTGATTCAGAGTCAGAAGTGTATTGATGAGTTGCGTGAATATCTAGATGCAATTTCCCCCAACTGTGTTTTTTAGTTGTCTTCTGTCAGGCAGCGTAGACAAATCAAATTTCCAGTGGGGTGTTTCAATTTCCTTACAAACCCAAGCGATCATTATATTTTAAAGACCACGTGTGTAACGTCACAAGGTTGTGCTGAACATGTTAACAACGACGTCGGCAGCCAATGGGATGTAAGTTCTTCATGATTGTTACAGGCCTTGAAACATCCTGTTGTTTCAAAAGAGCCACGTGACATGTTAAATATTCATTTCTAAAACGAGGACCAACCAAGTGGCGTATTTCAGGCTGGCAGGTAACGACTGACGTCGCCGTATGTTGCGCATCTTCTACTAACTCCGACCAGAATACTGCGCAGCCCGAACGTACAAGGTAAAGAGTTGTCCTTTCAATCACACAGCGGCACATAATAGAAAGAGATTGAAGACCTTATTTTCTGTTAGGCCAGATAATTTTCTTTTCACGCACGGGTCTGCATGCAATGATCCTGCAAATGTTTAGGAAGCGCGACCACTTTGAGGTCCAAACAAGAGGCAAAGGATGGTGTTTTATACTCCTTCTTGTTCTGTTCTTGGTGATATCTTGTACGGGAGACAACATACAATACTGCAAGAGATACATGACTCGCATTCGCTGCACGTTAATTAATCATGAGCTAACCAGTTTTCCAACAGAAATACCAAATAATGTTTATATCTTGAAGGTGGGTCCGGGTATCAGGAACCTTACGCATATTCCACTTTTTCCGAATCTAAGCACATTGGACATGAAGATAAACCGTATCGATACTGTCTCGTGGATCTCACTGAAAAATTTACCTTGTTTATCACTTCTCTGTCTGTCATTTAATAGAATCGCGCACGTGAACTTGGGTGTAGTTATAGGGCATCTTCCCAAGCTGAAAGTCGTTGATCTGTCAAATAACCGGCTCACATCCTTTTCCGAACGTGACATAGGACTTCCCTTCGTGAAACGGGTAGGCATTAATGATAACCCCTTCGCCTGCGACTGTGCGATGTTGTGGCTGATAAACAAGGCCAAGTGTTTAAACGAATGTAAGAAAACACGCTCAGATTGCTATTCCGAATGTGCTGCTGGTTTTCTTCCACCCCAATTTGGCGGCGAAAGATTTCACTGTAGCAGTCCAAATGATTTGAAAGCATTGACTTTAGAAGATATCAACACATCAACGATGAGATGTGAAATCTCATCAACGACAATACAGATGCCTCTTTCTGGACAACTTGGCACAACTCATGATCTTTCTTCGACTAGCGGATACGTGGCCGCTCGCGGCAATACTGGTGACAATGCTCATTGGGTAGTACATTCAGATTGGATTCGGACTGAAACATTTGAACCCACAAGGCCCACAAACAAATCGACTAGCATTTTCCAAACAGAGAACAGTAACAAAAAGATAACTCGCAGTGTACATGTCAAAATCATAGCTTCTGTCATTTACGTGGGGTTATTGTTGCTCTTGACAATAAAGATAGTTATGTTGCGCCGATCCGGTAGAGATGATATTGCAGCGGGTGAAGCTATCATGCTACAACGTATCAATCCCCCGATACAAAACAATGCTTAAGGCCCCCTCTCACTTGACGTGCGGCACGCTTGCGGCATTGCTGCGTTCGTTCACTGCGGTACTGTTTTGTTATTTTCTCCGATTTGTTATAATTCAGATATTGCGCAATACGTAAAAGTGTGACATAGAAGACCACAAAATACACAACAAGTAAGAAAATTCGTTCTTTATCTCTGAAATTCGTTGAGCATCTTCCGAACGCAGCAATGCCGCAAGCGTGCCGCACGTCAAGTGAGAGGGGGCCTTTAGCGCCTATCATAGAAACTGTAATGCAGGGCCAACACAACAAAATTCTATCAACATATCTCTGGCCATCTCTGCCTCACACGATGCCACCAATTCTCAACCCGATTGAGATCATAACGCAGCGGGTGCAGCATATTAGTCCACAGATAATCCAATTTAGAAAATGTGGTAGAACATTACTTGGTGTTCTAATTAGCTTAAGGTTACATTTTATAATACTGTTATAAAATGTTCTACTAGACATGCTGTGTTAAATTGTTTCCCCTCCCCCAACCTCACAAAGTTCTGCATTACTGAGCCTTTATGTACTTCATAGTTGTCAGTATATGTACATGTACAATCTTTGTATTTTGTACGTCATTTAGACTGTGCACCGAGAACCTTATGTTCCTGTGAAGTAGTAACCTAATAAAGCTATTCGCGGAATGATGTGTCTTTCGACCCTTATATTATTAAATGTGAGGAATAAGTACAGAGTTTATGAGTGGAAAATATTTGTCATCTGAATATGACAGCTACTCTTCAGTAACAAAATTGCACAGAAAACGTGGACACCGGGCATAACAAGTAATAACGTTAACACATCAGACAAAATCAGACAAAATATCATAAAACCGCATGTGCCTTATCGAGTACTAGTACCTCATGTGGCATATAGTTGAGCTTCGCATGTTTTTTTTCATTAGCTGCTGTTTAAACATCTTGGGCATAACGCACATATGCTAGTTGGTTCCATTCGGATGTTCTATGTGTAAATGTCTATATATTTGTCTTTGGTCTAATGTAACTGTGCTGGTTACATCCTGAGTGTAGTTATTTACTGCGCAATGTTGACGGTTTCTCGGAAATGAGTATTTTATGAAAGGTATACATGTTGCTAACACAGAGTCTTTCACTCACAGTCAACCACGATATAACATTGTGCATATGCTTGATGGGGGTTCCGATATGATAGATCTCAAAATAAGTCTTCAGACCTGCTTTGTTCTGCATTACTTGCAATGCGGTGATGTTTTATGAAGTAGAGGTCCTTGCCGCTGCACAGTAGTCCAGCAGGTGTTGTAAAGTGTTTCTGCCGTCACCTTTTTTTCTGCAACGACTTTCTGCCACACTTCTAATGGTAGCCAGGGACCGAGCCATTTTCTTTTTGGTCTCTTTTATATGGAGACACTAATGGAAATTGACTAACCTCCACCAGGTGCACTTTCGCACTTTCGCTGTACTGGCGTCAAGCTTGCGTCACCGTGCGGGGTTCGAACGATACTCAACGAATTTCAGAGATATTAAATGAATATTTTCTTACTTCTTGTGTCTTTTGTCGTCTTCTAAGTCATACTTTTACGTATAACGCAATATATGAATTATAAAAAAAATCGGCGACTTTGAAATTATCACAACGGTACCGCAGTGTACGAACCCCGCAGTGCCACACTGGTGCCCCAAGTACAGTGAGACACAATCACGCGTTAGCTGATGTGTCATCTGCGTACATGGCGGTGATTGTCTCCCCAAGGAGTCTCTTTGGTCTCCCTAACGGCGAGTGGCAGGCCGTTTGTAAATATTGTAAACATAGCCTGGAGTTAGATGTGCAAGGGATAAAAATGTAAGTAGTCTAAATATCTGCCGGGGCGTGCCTGTGAAGCTGGAGCATATGTCTTTCGACAACAATTGATTACTGTAATACATACATGGGCGCTACATCAGAATTAATGCAGAGCTTTAGGTTTTCAGAGCTCCGTTTCCATAGCCATGTTTCTTAAAGAGAGTTTTCTAAATTACGTATCGAGGATGCTAGCTACGTATCAGTGAATGATGCAGTGAATTGATTAGTTGCGCGAAAATTCAGATGCAATTTCCCCGTTTTTTCCCTTTTGTCAGGCAAAGTAGACAAATCAAATTTCCAGTGAGTGTTTCAATTTCCTTATAAACACAGGACCATTACATAAACTCACTTGTGTAACGTCACGAGGTTGTGCTGAAGGACCGTCCTGATAGTTATCGACGTCAACAGCCAATGGGATAAGTTCTTCTTGATTGTTACAAGCCCGGAAACATCCTAGTTAAATATTCATTTCTAAAACGAAGACCAATCACTTGGCGTATTTCAGGCTGGCAGGTATACGTAACGACTAAATGTCACCGCATGTGGCACATCTTCCACCAGCTCCGACACAGACTCCGTGCACACGGCTAGGACAGAATTCGCGCGCAGCCCGAAAGTACAAGGTAAAGAGCTGTCTTTTCAATCACACAGCGGCACACAATAGAAAGAGATTGGAGACCTACATTTTGGTAAGGCCAGATAATTTTAGTTCTTTTCCCGCACGAGTCTACAATGATCCTGCAAATGTTTAGGAAGCGCGACCACTTTGAGGTCCAATCAAGAAGCAAAGGATGGTGTTTCATACTCCTTCTTGTTCTGTTCATGGTGATACCTTGTACGGGAGACAACATGAAACACTGTAAGTCAGAATGGGTCATTACAAAAAATACAACTGAAATTGCTTGCTCGTTTAGAATGCTTGAGCTAACCGGTTTTCCAACAGAAATACCAAAGGACGTTTTTATCTTGAAGATTGGTCCGTGTATTAAGAACCTAACACACATCCCACTTCTTCCAAATCTAAACAAATTGGAAATGAATGTCAACCTCATCGAAACTGTCTCGTGGATTTCACTGAAAAAGTTACCTAGTTTATCGCTTCTCTGTCTGTCATTCAATAGAATCGCGCACGTGGACTTGGGTGTAGTTATAGGACATCTTCCCAAGCTGAAATTCGTTGATCTGTCAAATAACAGGCTCACATCCTTCTCCGGACATGACTTAGGACTTCCTTATTTAAAAACAGGAATCATTAACGATAACCCTTTCGCCTGTGACTGTACGATGTTGTGGCTGATAAACAAGACCAAGTGCTTAAAAGAATGTAAGAAAACACGCTTAGATTGCTACTCTGAATGTGATGCTGGATTTCTTCCACCCAAATTTGGTGACGAGAGACTTTATTGTGAAAGTCCAAATCATTTGAAAGGGTTGTCTTTAGGTGAAATGAACACATCAGCGATGGGATGTGAAATCTCTACGGCAATACAGACGCCTTTTGCTGGACAACTTGGCACATCTAATTATCTTTCTTCGACTAACGAATACGTGGCCGCTCGCGGCAACACCAGTGACAATCATCGGTTAGCACATACAGATGGGATTCGGACTGAAACATTGGAACCCATAAGGCCTACGAACATACCGACTAGCATTCTCAAAACAGAGGACAGTAACAAAGAGATAAGCAGTGTACATATTATAATTATAGTTTCTGCCATTTTCTGCGGGTTATTATTTTTCTTGTTCATGATGATAAAAATAGTAATATTGCGCCAATCCGATAGAGATCATAACGCAGCGGGTGCAGCTATGATGATGCAACATGTCAGTCCGCCGATACAAAACACTGCCTTTCATGAAAACTGTAATGCAAGGGCAGCACAACAACAAAGTTCTACCGACATATCTTTGGCTCACACGATACCACCAATTCCCAACACTCTCTATCACATGCACCGTAATACAGGGGTAGCACAACTACCTGGTCCTACGCAAACATGTCTGACCCAGGTCATTCCACCGATAGAAAACACTGCCTACAACAGAAACACCAATGCTGGAGCAGGACAACAAGATTCTATTGACATATCTCTGGCTCAATTGGCACCACCAATTCTTAACACAGCTGCCTATCACAGGCACCGTGATACAGGCAGTTCAAAACCACCTGTAACTGATTCTACCGCACCATGCCTGGCCATGGCCCAGATTATTCCACCAACAGAAACCACTGCCTACCATCGGAACAGCAATGCCGCTTTAGCACAAGAAGCAGACACTATGGACATGCCTCTAGGGCAAGAAATACCATCGGATCACATCAGTAGTGCTTGTGACACAAACATCTATTCAGATTCACCGCAGCTATCAAACTCTGACATTTCGATGGCCCTACAAATAGAGAACACTACATACAACAGTGTACAAAGCAACGATTTCCACAGCACTGCATACTGCGGTACGCATCAATTACGTGTTGGGCATGTACAGAGGGAGGCACTTGTGATGAGCCAACGTCACAGCAACGAATCGCACAACAGTGCTTACAACTGTACACAGAGTAATGAATTCAACAACACTTCATATGGCAGGTCACAATGTAGCATCGATGTTGCCTCGTCACAGGCTATCCCCTCTGTCCAACACGCAATTGATGCGCCAAGTCGTTTAGGCATTGCATCACCAATGACACTGCCTCAAAGCACATTAGTTTCGGGCTCTGAAAGGGAGGCAGGCACGGGGCGCTTGCCTTCCGCAGGACCATTGCCAGATCTACCATCGGCTGTGAATCCCCATGAACCTGATGATGTCATCGACGAAAACACTGGAAAAAACACTGACTCTGAACCTGAATATGAAGACATGCGCGACTATCAGGAAATTGACTAAACGTTATTTTGTTTATATGATATCGACAGCATTAGGGTGAAGTAGACAATCCAAGTGTCAATGGTCCTAGAATATGATTGGAGGATAATTAGTAGTCTTCTTCATAATTTAGAACAAGGCTACAGAAAGTAATTTTCATGGATGACATCCTGTGCAGACTGCAAAATAATGCATCGAAAATAACCCAAGATGGGTAAAAAACAAGATGGCTACATTTTCAAAATAGACACAATAAACGTTGTTACAAGAATGTAAGCGAAAAAACATGGTAGCAAACGTAAGCCAACAAGTCATTAATTCCAGGCCTGTATTCAAGGAAAAATAAGATAGTGTAGTAAAAGTGTTACTAGTGTGGTAGGCTGGTATTACTAACCAAGTTAGCAACAAAAATCGTGGCTCAAGGTGCTACCTCTACAAGTTATAGCTAAATTTAGTTTCACTTATACAACTACAGCAATGCGGCTTCCTCGGTATTGTCACTTCTACAAGAACAATCATTAGGCTGCGACAAAATGGATTCTCCCATTTTGGTACTTTCTCGTCATGTTGACCATCTCCGAAGAAGAAAACAATATTTTTTTCTGAAATCAGGCTTTATGTTCCTACCCACCAAGCAGAGGTTCGGCTCCGGTTGTTGTTTGACGTGTACTTGTTCGAGGAGTTTTTATAGGGCTTTCCATTTTGTGCTGTTTCCATTTTGTGTTCCTGTCAATACATAGAGAAAAGATCACAAAACCGAAGCCCCCCAAACCCCTGAAACACGTCAAAACAACCGCAGCCGAGCCTCTGTTTGAAGAGTATTTTGTCCCCTCCGTTCCAAGGCAAATGTTACTCAAGCGTTACGAAAATTCCGAACAACATTTCGGACATTTTCAACAAAACTCTTGCCTGATTCAGCCTTCAGCGGAGAATTCACTATTTGCGTAAATATTTAGATACAATTTCCCTTGTGTATATCTTTTTCTTTTGTGACGCAGTGTCGACAAATTTTATTTCCAGTGGGGCACTTCAATTTCCTTACAAACAAAACCGTCCATTATAAGTGTAACGTCACAAGGTTGTGCTCAAGGACCGGCCCATAGTTATCGACGTACGCGTCGACAGCCAATTGGATGAGTTCTTCTTGATTGTGACAGGCCTTGAAACATCCTGTTTTTCTAAGAAGTGCTACGCGACATGACAAATATTCATTTCTAAAACGAAGACATATCAGTTGACGCATTTCAGACTGGCAGGTAACGTCGCCACACATCTTCCACCAGCTCCCACTGGACTCCACCAGGACACTCCGCGCGTGGCCCGAAAGAACAAGGTAAAGAGTTGCTTTACTCAACCACAGCGACACAAATTAGACCGATATTGAAGAACAAATTCTCTGTTATGCAAGATAATTTCGTCGTGTAAAAAGTTTAACAGAAACGGATACAGCGAGTCTACAATGTCCATGCAAATGATTTGGAAGCGTGGCCACTTTGAGATCCAAACAAGAAGCAAAGGATGGTGTTCCATACTCCTTCTTGTTCTGTTCTGTTCTTGTACGGGAGACAACATGAAACACTGCACCGTGGTCCTAGGAAAAAACACGACTGTCATTGGTTGCTTTTTTATTAATCTTGAGCTAAATGGGTTCCCAACAGAAATACCAGATAACGTTTATATCTTGAAGGTTGGTCCGTGTATTAGGAACCTTACGCATATTCCACTTCTTCCGAATCTATATTCATTGGAAATGAATTTCAACCTTATCGAAACTGTCTCGTGGATTTCACTGAAAAATTTACCGAGTTTATCGCTTCTCTGTCTGTCATTCAATAGAATCGCCCACGTGGACTTAGGTGTAGTTATAGGGCATCTTCCAAAGCTCAGGTTCGTAGATCTGTCTAACAACAGGCTCACATCCTTTGCCGAACGTGACTTGGGACTACCTTACTTAACACAGGTAGACATCAATGATAACCCTTTCGCCTGCGACTGTACGATGTTGTGGCTGATAAACAAGACCAAGTGTTTAAAAGAATGCAGGGAAACAAACTCAGTTTGCTATTCGGAATGTGATGCTGGTTTTCTTCCACCCAAATTTGGCGGCGATAGATTTGACTGTAGCAGTCCAAATAATTTGAAAGGATTGTCTTTAAAAGATATCAACACATCAGCGATGAGATGTAAAACCTCTACGGCAATACAGATGCCTCTTGCAAAACGACCTGGCACATCTAATTATCTTTCTTTGACTAACGAATACGTGGCCGCTCGCGGCAACACCAGTGACAATGCTCATTGGGTAGTACATTCAGATGGGACTCGGACTGAAACATTTGAACCCACAAGCTTAAGACCCACTAACACACCGACTAGCATTCATCAAACAGAGAACAGCAACAAAGAGATAATAAGCAGTGTACATATCATAATCATAGTTTCTGCCATTTTGTTGGGGTTATCATTTGTCTTGCTCATGACAATAAAGATAGTCATTTTGCGCCGATCCGGTAGAAATGATAATGGTATCGGTGCAGCTATTATGCTGCAACATGTCAGTCCACCGATACAAAACACTGCCTACCATAGAAACTGTAATGCAGGGCCAACACAACAAGATTCTACGGTCATATCTCTTGCTCAGACGATGCCACCAATTCTCAACACTCTGTACCACCAGCACCGTAATACAGCTGTAGCACAACTACCTGATCCTAGCCAAACATGTCTGACCCAGGTCATTCCACCGATAGAAAACACTGCCTACAACAGAAACACCAATGCTGGAGCAGGACAACAAGATTCTACCGACATATCTCTGGCTCACATGATGCCACCAATTCTCAACACTCTGTACCACCAGCACCGTAATACAGGGGCAGCACAACTACCTGATCCTACCCAAACATGCCTGACCCAAGTCATTCCACCGAAAGAAAACACTGCATACAGTGCATCACCAATGACACTGCCTCGAACCACACTAGTTTCAGACTCTCAACGGGAGGCAGGCAAGGGGTGCTTGCCTTCCTCCCGTCCATTGCCAGAACTGCCCTCGGCAAGCATGAACCTAATAACGATGTCATCGACGAAAACACTGAAAAAGACACTGTTTCTGAACATGAATATGAGGACATGCACGACTATGAGGAAATGTACTAAACTTTGCAATTGATATACTTTGTCTTTTGCATTTGGATGACGTGGACAATCAAAGTGTCAATACTCATAGAATATGATTGGAAGATAGTTGTGTTTTTTCTTCATAATTTTGACTAAGGCAACGGCATGTAAATTCTACTGATGGCATCCTCTGCAGACTGCAAAATAATGAGCTAAAAAACAAGATGGGTAAAAAAACAGTAAGTCTAATTCTTAAAAATAGACACCATAAACGTTGTATCAAGAATTGAAGTCACAAAACATGGTAGCAAAACCAAAAAGTCATTCATTCCTGTATTTAAGAAAAAAGAGCAAGTGTAGTAAAAAAGACTTTAGTGTGGTAGACTGGTAACGTGCCAAGTTAGCAATAACGTTAACATTCATGGCCCAGGTGCTACTTAAACAACTAACTAACTAGTTTATACATCTATAGCCATGGCTTCCTAGGTAGTGTCGCTTCTACAAGTAAAATCATTAAGGCCCCCTTTCCACTAGACGGCGATCGCGCTGCGCTATCACTGCGACCTAAATAGGTTTGTGTAACCTTCGTTTTCACACTGGGTATATCATACAAAACGTAAAAGTGTGATTGAGAAGACAACAAATCACACAAAGTGTAAATAGATTTGTTTCTTTTTCTATTCGTTGAGCGATCTGTCAAATTTGAGATCGCAGAGAGAGCGCGGCGAACTCGCCGTCCGGACTATAGCGGACTTTTGTTTTGGTCAAAACTCTGGCCTGATCCAGCCCCTAACAGCGAATTCGTTACTTGCGTGAATATTTAGATATAATTTCCCCTGTGTATTTTTCTTTCGTTTGTGACGCAGTGTGGACAAATTTAATTTCCAGTAGGGCATTTCAATTTCCATATAAACACAACATGTGCTTTATAAAAAAAACACTAACGTCACGTTGTGCACAAGGACCAGCCAATAGTTATCGACGTACGCGTCGACAGTCAATGGGATTGGTTCTTCTTGATTGTTACAGACCCTGAAACATCCTTTTTGTTCAATATTCATTTCTAAAACGAAGACAAATCAGTTGACGTATTTCAGGCTGGCAGGTAACGAACGTCTCCACAGCTCTTCCACTTACTCCGACCAGACTCCGTACACAACACTAGGACACTCCGCGGGCAGCCCAAAAGTACAAGGTAAAGAGTTGCCTTTCTCAGTCAAAGCGGCAAAAAGAGGGATCGAGAACTTCTTTTCTGTTAAGCCAGATAATTTTCTCCTGTAAAACGCTGAACAAAAAAGAATCTGTTTTCACGCACGAGTCCATGATAATGCTGCAAATTTTTTGGAAGCGCGACCACTTTGAGGTCCAAACAAGAAGCAAAGGATGGTGTTTTATACTCCTTCTTGTTCTGTTCTTGGTGATATCTTGTATGGGAGACAACATGGAATTCGAATACTGCAAGAAAGAAAGGGCTCGAGGAAAAAATATATCTTACATTGGTTGCACGTTTAATAAGCTTGCGCTTACCGGTTTTCCAACAGAAATACCAAATAATGTTTATCGCTTGAAGATTGGTCCGTGTATTAAGAACCTTACGCATATTCCACTTCTTCCGAATCTATATTCATTGGAAATGAATTTCAACCTGATCGAAACTGTCTCGTGGATTTCACTGAAAAATTTACCTAGTTTATCGCTTCTCTGTCTGTCATTCAATAGAATCACGCACGTGGACTTAGGTGTAGTTATAGGGCATCTTCCAAAGCTCAGATTCGTAGATCTGTCAAATAACAGGCTCACATCCTTTGCCGAACGTGACTTGGGACTACCCTACTTAACACAGGTAGACATCAATGATAACCCTTTCGCCTGCGACTGTACGATGTTGTGGCTGATAAACAAGACCAAGTGTTTAAAAGAATGCAGGGAAACAAGCTCAGTTTGCTATTCCGAATGTGATGCTGGTTTTCTTCCACCCAAATTTGGCGGCGATAGATTTTACTGTAGCAGTCCAAATAATTTGAAAGGATTGTCTTTAAAAGATATCAACACATCAGCGACGAGATGTAAAACCTCTACGGCAATACAGATGCCTCTTGCAAAACGACCTGGCACATCTAATTATCTTTCTTTGACCTACGAATACGTGGCCGCTCGCGGCAACACCAGTGAGTGAATGCTCATTTGGTAGTACATTCAGATGGGATTCGGACTGAAAAGGCATTTGAACCCACAAGCTTAAGACCCACTAACACACCGACTAGCATTTTCCAAACAAAGAACAGTAACGAAGAGATAAGCAGTGTACATTACATAATCATAGTTTCTGCCATTTTCTTCGGGTTATTATTTTTCTTGTTCATGACAATAAAGATAGCAATATTGGGCCGACCCGATAGAAATGATAACGCAGCAGGTGCAGCTATTATGCTGCAACATATCAACCCACCGATACAAAACACTGCCTATCATCAAAACTGCAATGCAGAGGCAGCACAACAACAAAATTCTACCGACATATCTCTGGCTCACATGATGCCACCAATTCTCAATTCCCAAAACTCTCTATCACAGGCACCGTAATACAGGGGCAGCACAACTACTTGGTCCTACCCAAACATGTCTGACCCAGGTCATTCCACCGATAGAAAACAAAGCCTACAACAGAAACACCAATGCTCACACCAGGAGCAGGACAACAAGATTCTACCGAAATATCTCTGGCTCACATGATGCCACCAATTCTCAACACTCTGTACCACCAGCACCGTGATACAATGGCAGCACAACTACCTGATCCTACCCAAACATGTCTGACCCAAGTCATTCCACCGAAAGAAAACACGGCCTACAGTGCATCACCAATGACACTGCCTCGAACCACACTAGTTTCAGACTCTCAACGGGAGGCAGGCACGGGGCGCTTGCCTTCCTCACGTCCATTGCCAGAACTGCCCTCGGCATGAACCTAATAACGATGTCATCGACGAAAACACGGGAAAAGACACTGTTTCTGAACATGAATATGAGGACATGCACGACTATGAGGAAATTTGCAATTGATATACTTTGTCTTTTGCATTTGGATGACGTGGACAATCAAAGTGTCAATACTCATAGAATATGATTGGAAGATAGTTGTGTTTTTTCTTCATAATTTTGACTAAGGCAACGGCATGTAAATTCTATGGATGGCATCCTCTGCAGACTGCAAAATAATGAGCTATAAAACAAGATGCACTGTGCGAAAGGGGTCGATTTCCGGACATTTCATGTATAGAATATTTCCGAATTCATTACGTTTCCGGTGATATCAAAGAGTTTCCTGACAGGAATATCCTACGTATACGGAAACATATCCTGTCTTGTAAACGGGAACATGTTTCGTCGCAGCATATTCGGATCCGTATATACAACACAGTTGTATTTCCGCATATGGCCCAAATATTTTGCAGTTCTGGGAACGTATACGGAGTTACATTCACGCGTATACGGAAACATATCCTATCTTGTAAATGGGAACATGTTTCGTCGCGGCATATTCGGGTCCGTATATACAACTGTTTTATTTCCGTATATTACCCAAATATTTCGCATTTCCGGTACCGTATATGGTGTTCTATTCAAACGTATACGGAAAAATATCCTGCCTTGTAAATGGGAACGTGTTTTGCAGCTGTATATCCGGATCCGTATATGGTACAGTTTTACTTCTAGATCTCTTCCGAATATTTTGTATTTCTGGTATCGTATACGGAGTTGTATTCAATCGTATACGGAGAAATGTCCTGCATTGTAAACAGGAACACTTTTCGTCATGGCATATCCGGATCCGTATATACCACAATTGTGTTCCTGGATACTACCTGAATATCCCGTGTTTCTTGAATATCCCGTGCAACGGAGAGCCAGGAGGTATTTGGAGCATTTGTGCTCCTAAAATCATATGAAAATTGAATAGAGATGAATGTCAAAGAAAAGAGCAATAACAAAGATACTAAAACGGAAAAGATACTAAAAAGTCTGTTCACTGTATTGCTTACTCATCAGTTGAAATGAGAGGAGAATCGCACATTATACATGTCTCAACAGTTTGACGTTTAAGCGTAACAAAACTTCATATTCAGGACATTTCAAATATTACGTCCTTTAAGTATTGGAATGTTTTCGACAAACGGAAATAGACAAATAACTTACTGCAAAGTAACAACTATTGAATAATATCCAAATGTTATGACACAAGTACACAACAAATTGACTATAGTGTTCTGGAGATCAATGTAATACCCCGGAAGTAAATATATATCTGAGTAAAATATACTTTCGAAGGAAATAGAAAACCAATAACTTGAATAAGACAAATAATTCTAAAACTCGTATTCAGCGAGTAGAAGCCATGTAGAAGGAATGCGAAATCATATTTGAACTATTATGCATTCTTGTTTAACTTCAATAGCTTCTAAATTTATAATGGCATCATTGCATAGAATTGCTTAAGTTAGGCACCAGGTTGACCTCGACAGTTCGGCCCTCAATTCCATTTGCACCAGGTCTCAGCTACCAGGTCTAGGACGATTTGGGTTATGTTTATGGTTAAAGTAAGGGTTAGGGTTAGGGTTAAGTTAGAATGAGGGTTAGGGTGAAGTTAGGGTTATAGTCAGGTGTACAACTGTCCTAGACCTGGGACCGAACCGTCCTCAAATCGTCTCGGGGCCAAAATGCCCAACTTCCGAAACGTCTGACATACAATTCTTACACAAATAGTACTGGTTTTGAATCGTGTTTACATATATATATATATATATATATATATCAGGGCTCCTGACTGCGACCAAGTTGGTCGCATATGCGAGTAGAATTCCCCTGGTGCGACCAGATCTGTAACCACAGTCGCACAGTGCGACCTCTTACAATTAATCATCATTTATCATCCAGCCAAGTAGAATCTTTGCAGGGAAAGGCTGTCCCTGCCAGGTATCAGTTTCTTCCCCTGACAGGGATGGTCAGCAGGGGTTGTCACACCTCATTAAGGCCTGCCATGTGTCTGTACTGTCTTCAATTACATGAACCAAGGAGGTTTAAAAAATGTTTTTCCACTGGACCTTTATTTACTGTATTCCCTTTGTGAGTTTGTCCAAACAGATAGGGAAATTTGAGAGTATACATGATATATATATATATTGGTTTGGCCAAGGAGGTTGAAGAAAGAGCCTTGGTTTGGCCAAGGAGATTTCATGTATAGGAAATAACCTCCTTGATATAGTATGGTATGGTATGATATGCTATGACAGCATGATAAGTGGAGGTCCAGTAGGCAGTAACAAAACTTTTGTAACATGACTTTTTAGACAACAATGTTGCAGCCCCTGAGACAGTGAACAAGTAGGCCTTTATAAAAAAAATGGTAGGGTGGAAAAAAAACATTCTTGAGATACGATCTTGGTGTTGGAGAGCGGCCTGCACTATTTCCATTTTCAGTTCAATTTCACCCATTTTGTCAGACACTTGTACTTTTATACTTATTTGCATTTTTTTTTCAATTTAAATGGTAATTTGGGATTAATCAGTTATTTTTCATTGTTCTTACAATAAGAAGGCATAATTACTTTTTTGTCTGTGTAACTTGGTTTCAGTATTGAATACATTTTGATAATCCTTATGTTGCAAGTTTGATTAATTCATTTTTTGGACATTAAAAACATTTGGACATTAAAAGCCGTAGCAAAAAAACTTTTGTCCTCCTATCCCCAAGAACCACCACATCAATGTATTTACCACATTCACTGTATTTAAAGCAAGATTGTTTTTTCTTTCATATTACTGTATTAAAATATGCTATTCCAGGTGATCAACAATGATTCTTAGATTTTTTGCCGGTGGTGCTCCTAAATTTTTGCTGGTGCTCCTAAGTTTTTAGAGTTAGGAGCGCAGTGCTCCTAGGCCAAAAAGTTAGTCTGGAGCCCTGTATATATATATATATATATATATATATATAGGTTCCGAATGAAGGACGTTACACAGGGTGATGCGCCGCACAGGTGTACCACTGCAACTATCCTTATTTCCCTCGAGATGACAGGATGCTGAAAAACAAACACGGCTAAAATAAGTTTGATGTAGAGACGAGTAAGCACCTTTCCTCTATATGCCAAAATGACACAACAAGTGTCACATATAATCCAACACATAGAGGCCTATGATCACTGAAAACGGCAGTTAACAGATATCTATTAATTTCTACTTTTAACTATTTTAATACAGTCATGTTGCCATATTGATATACTTTTAGCGTCAAATAATTCTAGCAAAAGATGAAGTGAACGTATCTAGTCATGCCTATTCAGGCCGAGTCAAAAATTGCTTTCGGATAGTTTTACTTTTTAATATTTGTCATATTTGGCTGTAAGCAAGATACATCATGGATTTCTTGGTTATTTTGACCAAAAATATCCCGTTCAGAAGTAAGAAACGGCTCTGAATTGAACAGTATCCGGTATACCCGGATATGAGAAGGTTTTGAATGAAACGAATGTCTGGACTACGGAAACGCCCATGACACATATACGGAAAAATCAATGTATCTGACATTTGACGTGAACCACATGGAAAAGGCCTTGAACAGTATCCGGATAAATGTTAACCCCTGATATCTCCGTATACTTGCCTTCTCACATTACGCACATCTGTTCCTACTTATTGTACACAGGAAGAGTCGAGGGCCAGCCTGTTCTCAAATATCCTTGAGGAATGCAAAAGAAACAAGGCACAAACAACAATCTCTAGCTAACTTACATGTTGACAAATTGGAAAGAACCAACTGATGTAGGTGATACGTTAACGTTTAGTTTGATCTCATCTGCGTACAAGGGGAAGATTGAAGTTACCTTGTGCCGTGCCTGTCAAATTGGCCGATGGTGTCGCCTGAGTTTACCCGTTGTTGTAGCATCCACTAAGTGTCCCGAATAGGTGTCGGCCAATCCTTGTAAATCACAAGTTGGTCCAGAAAATAAAGAATCCCGCGATGTATTCCTCCAGAGGATATTTGCGATGGGAGCATGGAAACCTGCAGATAACTGAGCATACACACACAAACAGCTCACCGCGGTTTGGATGTCTGTTCACTCAGTCAACCGTCAAACTTACCGCGCCCACATTCCAGGCATGCGTGGTAGACGTACACGATTATGAACTGACCAATCAGGTCTGGCCGCCACATATGGATCGCATTTATACACATACACATGCATGTACCTGTTCTCCAAGCAGAGGTTGAGTTGTGTAGATATAGGATATATAGTAGTAGTCGGGGAAATTACACGGGCGCTCCTCTTCAAGAAAAAATTACACGGGCGCTCCTCTATCGAGAAGAGAGCCCGTGTAATTTTTCCGACTTCTACTATATCTACGCGACTCAACCTCTGCTTGGAGAGTAACATGTACTAGACTTGTCCCATGTGAGAAATAGTGAAGGTACCAGAAAAAAAGTGTTTTTCCGGGCACTTATTCTCTTGTTGACATACTGTATACATGTAAAAATAATGAATACAAATCATGTATTAGCACCAGATGAACGCTGTTGTTTCTGGTTGGCGTAAAGTCTAATTTTGCATATAGAAAACGGTTAACTTATTGGAATATATAAAGTTTACTGTCACAAGATAACAGCATTTGGCATTGAAAATAATAATGTTACACCCCTACAGCATTTCATGAGCCGTGAAAAACCAAAGCTATTTTTTTGTAAGTCAATTTCATTGATTTGTAAATTTGTGAAGGAAAAGTGGCTGCATAAGCTCCCCCTAGAGGCATACGATATTATTGTACCTACCATATCTTGACTGTGACCGGCCACGAATACGTCCGGAAATCTAAGTGGCCCATAATGCACTCCTTCTATGGAGAGTCATTTCCGATTGATTTCCGGACGAATGATTCTGTTGATTTTCGGAGTCCGGACCACCATTAGGAAAAATGTAACATATACGGACAATAGATATTTCAAGATGTAAGACGAAAATATAAAAAGAAGGTCACCCGTATTCATATCCTACCTAAACGTATGTGGAAAAATCAGTATACTCCGTGCATTACGCATGGAAGGACGTGAAAGATATAGGCATTTTAGGAGGAAACACATATCCTTGACGTTGCGCTTGCTGTCAAATTCTGTCAGGAAATATGTTAAACGGACAGATAATATTTGAAGATAGGAAAGATGAAGATAAAAGATGCAATCAATATCAAGAAACATCAGAGTAGGCAGAGTACGGAAACGCACCTGACCCGGTTCGGACAAAGTCAATTTCTTATTTGCTTAGAAAGCAACTCCTTTTGGACAGTGCATGAAGGGTATATATTTCCGGATATGTAAGATGTCTACAAAATTCCCGAAAATGGTCCGAATACGTAAGATGTCCAGTGATGTGTCAAGTTCCGGATTTGTCCGGAAATGGGCCCCTTTCGCGCAGTGATGGGTAAAAAAACAGTAAGGCCAATTCTTTAAAATAGACACCATGAACGTTGTAACAAGAATTGAAGTCACAAAACATGGTAGCAAAGCCAAAAAGTCATTCATTCCTGTATTCAAGAAAAAAAAACTAGTGTAGTAAAAAAGACTTTAGTGTGGAAGACTGGTATAACTTACGAAGTTAGCAACAACCACCCTCACACTCAGGGTTGACAATCACGGCAAAGCCTATGATATCAACCCTGACAAATCAGCCACAGTATTCGGTTATTAGGGGTGCCTTGCTTATGAATATTAATGAGCTTGCCCTTATATGGGCAGTCAGCCGTTGGGGATCGGGCGTTGGCATGGTGAGCAAACAGTCATGGTAATACGTAACATGATTGGCTGATAGCTTCCCAGCGGCCTTTGCGAGACAGCTTGCGACAACAACAAGCCCAAGGAAGGCCTGTTCTCTGATTGGTTGACAGCTTGTTTGTGGCGACAATCATAATACCCGTAGGTAGGGCCTGGGACAGCAGGGCCCCATAAGGTAGTGCCGTTGGGGACCGGGCGTTAGGAGGATGGCAACAACGTTAACATTCATTGCTCAAGGTGCTACTTCTACAATTATCTAACTAGTTTATACAACTATAGCCATGGCTTCCTCGGTAGTGTCGCTTCTACAAGTAAAACCATTAAGGCCCCTTCCCACTAGACGGCGATCGCGCTGCGCTATCACTGCGACCTAAACAGGATATGTGTAACCTTCGTTTTCACACTGGGTATATCATACAAAACGTAAAAGTGTGATTCAGAAGACAACAAATCACACAAAGTGTAAATAGATTTGTTTCTTTTTTTATTCGTTGAGCGATTTGTCAAATTTTAGGTCGCAGAGAGAGAGCGCGGCGAAATCGCCGTCCTATAGCTAGTGGAAAGGGCCTGGCGTATAGTGTGCTACAACATAACAGAATCTCTCATTCTGGGACTTTCTTGTCATGTTGACCATCTCCGAAGAAGAAAACATTTTTTTTAATCAGGCTTTATGTTCCTACCCACCAAGCAGAGGTTCGGCTCCGGTTGTTAATTGATGTGTACTTTTTAGGCGTTTTATAGGGCTTTCTATTTTGTGTTGTTTTCTTTATGTCTCAGCATCGATACATAAGAAAACAGCACAAAATAGAAAGCCCTATGAAAACACCTCAAACAAGTAAAAAAAACAACCGCAGCTGCGCCTCTGCTTGAAGAGAACTCTATCGATCTGTCCCCTCCGTTCCAAGGCAAATGTTACTCAAGTGTTCCGAAGATTCCAAACTACGCTTAGCGGACTTTTGTTTTGGTCAAAACTCTGGCCTGATCCAGCCCCTAACAGCGAATTCGTTACTTGCGTGAATATTAAGATACAATTTCCCCTGTGTATTTTTCTTTCGTTTGTGACGCAGTGTAGACAAATTTAATTTCCAGTGGGGCATTTCAATTTCCTTATAAACACAACATGTCCATTATAAAAAAAAAAAAAACACTAACGTCACGTTGTCCTTGAGTCAAGGACCAGCCAATAGTTATCGACGTACGCGTCGACAGTCAATGGGATTGGTTCTTCTTGATTGTTACAGGCCCTGAAACATCCTTTTTGTTCACCATTCATTTCTAAAACGAAGACAAATCAGTTAACGTACTTCAGGCTGGCAGGTAACGACCGTCTCCACAGCTCTTCCACTTACTCCGACCAGACTCCGTACACAACACTAGGACACTCCGCGGGCAGCCCAAAAGTACAAGGTAAAGAGTTGCCTTTCTCAGTCAAAGCGGCAAAAAGTGGGATTGAGAACTTCTTTTCTGTTAAGCTAAAAGCCAGATACTTCTCTCCTGTAAAACGTTGAAGAAAAAAGAATCTGTTTTCACGCATGAGTCTATGATGATGCTGCAAATGTTTTGGAAGCGCGACCACTTTGAGGTCCAAACAAGAAGCAAAGGATGGTGTTTTATACTCCTTCTTGTTCTCTTCTTGGTGATATCTTGTATGGGAGAAAACATGGAATTCGAATACTGCAAGAGAGAAAGGGCCCTAGGAAAAAATATATCTTACATTGGTTGCACGTTTAATAAGCTTGAGCTTACCGGTTTTCCAACAGAAATACCAAATAACGTTTATCGCTTGAAGATGGGCCCGGTTATTAGGAACCTTACACATATTCCACTTCTTCCGAATCTAAACATGTTGGAAATGAATATCAACCATATCGAAACTGTCTCGTGGATTTCACTGAAAAATTTACCTAGTTTATCGCTTCTCCGTCTGTCATTCAATAGAATCGCGCACGTGGACTTGGGTGTAGTTATAGGGCATCTTCCAAAGCTCAGGTTCGTAGATCTGTCTAACAACAGGCTCACATCCTTTGCCGAACGTGACTTAGGACTTCCCTTCGTGAAACAGGTAAACATTAATGATAACTCTTTTGCCTGTGACTGTACGATGTTGTGGCTAATAAAGAAGACCAAGTCTTTAAAAGAATGTAGGGAAACAGGCTTAGATGGCTATTCCGAATGTGATGCTGGTTTTCTTCCACCCAAATTTGGCGGCGATAGATTTCACTGTGGCAGTCCAAATGATTTGAAAGGATTATCTTTGGGAGAAATCAACACATCAACGATGAGATGTGAAATCTCATCAACAGCAATACAGACGCATCTTGCTGGGCAATTTGGCACAACAATGATCTTTCTTTGACTAACGGATACGTGGCCGCTCGCGGTAATACCAGTGACAATGCTCATCAGGTAGTACATTCAGATGGGATTCGGACTGAAACATTTGAACCCACAAGGCCCACCTATAATACACCGACTAGCATTCTCCAAACAAAGAACAGTAACGAAGAGATAAGCAGTGTACATTACATAATCATAGTTTCTGCCATTTTCTTCGGGTCATTATTTTTCTTGTTCATGATGATAAAGATAGTAATATTGTGCAAATCCGATAGAGATCATAACGCAGCGGGTGCAGCTATGATGATGCAACATATCAATCCACCGATACAAAACACTGTCTATCATCAAAACTGCAATGCAGGGCCAACACAACACGATTCTACCGACATATCTCTGGCTCACATGATGCCACCAATTCTCAACACTCTGTACCACCAGCACCGTAATACAGCTGTAGCACAACTACCTGATCCTAGCCAAACATGTCTGACCCAAGTCATTCCACCGATAGAAAACACTGCCTACAACAGAAACACCAATGCTGGAGCAGGACAACAAGATTCTACCGACATATCTCTGGCTCACATGATGCCACCAATTCTCAACACTCTGTACCACCAGCACCGTAATACAATGGCTGCACAACTACCTGATCCTACCCAAACATGTCTGACCCAAGTCATTCCACCGATAGAAAACACGGCCTACAGTGCATCACCCATGACACTGCCTCGAACCACACTAGTTTCAGACTCTCAACGGGAGGCTGGCACGGGGCGCTTGCCTTCCTCACGTCCATTGCCAGAACTGCCCTCGGCATGAGCCTAATAACGATGTCATCGACGAAAACACGGGGAAAGACACTGTTTCTGAACATGAATCTGAGGACATGCACGACAAATTTACTGAACTTTGAAAGTTTGATCTCATGTGTTTTAAATGATATCAACAGCATTGTGGGAAGTGGACAATCAAAAGTTTCAATATTCCTAGAGTATGATTTTAGGATAACTGGTCCTTTTCTTCATAATTTTGACTACGGCCACAGCAAGTACAATTTTATGGATTACAATCGTCATTACGTCGTCTGCAAACTGCAAAAATAATGAGATAGGGCGAAAAACAAGGTGGGTAAAAACTAGATGGCTAAATTTTCAAAATAGAAACAACAAATAGATTCTCCCATTTTGGTACTTTCTGGTCAATAAAACCTTCTTTCTGATTAGGTGAAAAATAATGAGCACACTGATGCCATCCATAAAAATTACTACCTGTGACCGAACATAAATGTAGTTGTCGCTTTGTAAATAATTGCTAAAATTTCATGTTAATAGATCTAGAGAGTTTGATCGATATTTGAGCTCAACCAATCAACACAGTAGAAGTATACGTCGTCAATGTTACGAAGCGTGAACGAAAACAACATTTTGTTGCACAGGAAACAATTTTCTGTTCTCTGACGTTTTCCTGATGTATGTCCCTGAACAGGCACGTCATTAAACACTGGTAGGACACAAGGGACAGGGAAAACAAATCATATAGTCTATAGTCTGGTCTCTGTCGACCAATAACTGCAAAATTATTCCGAATTTCTCATTCCAATTTTGAAAATGTGGTAGAAAATTATTTGGTGTTCCACTATGGTTATTTTGCATCGTACACTAATGTAAAACTTTTAAGTTCAAGTAGAAATGCTGTGTTCTTGTTTTTCATCAATCTAAAAGAATTCTGCTCTTCGTAGCCGTTATGTACTTCAGTCAGTATATTTACATGTATAATGTATTAGTGTGTATTAGCGCCATCGAGAACCTTATGTTCCTGTAAAGTACTAACATAATAAAGTTATACACGGAATATTAATGTGTCTTTCGGCCCTCGTATTGAAGATGAGGAATAAGCACAGAGCTTACATACTGATGAATAAACTCTTCTATCTGGTGACAGAAAATCCTAGTTAGAGAATCCAGAATTTCACTGTCATTATCTCAATAAGAACCAAACTTTGACTAAAACTATAAGGCTCAAACCTACATTACTTTTAACTGACATCATTAGTTATCTGCCACCACAAGAAATGAAAGCCTAGCATGTCCCGGACAAAAGATACAAAAACCGCAAGTCCTGCTGCAGCACAAAAGTCAGCCGCCAGAAGGCCCATAATCAACCCTGACCTTTGTCTTTCTAGGACATACCCACATACCAAATACCACCACAATCCATCCAGCGATTCTTGAGTTATCACCACTAATACCTGTAAACACAGATTATACAGATACACCTAGATTGCAAAACAAAGTACTTCCAATTTCATGGAGGTAATAACAGTCAAACTTTGACTTATCAATTTCCACCCTCTGGAAACAAACTATTCCCCTGCATTGTTTATGCTGGTATTTACAAGTAAAAAAAGAACAAAACACAACAACAACACAAATTGTGAGGCAGAGATAATCCAATACTTTGGTTTTACTACAAGCATACATTCTCTAAATATAGATGAGCACAATGTCATCCCTGTCCACACTACAATACTACCTAATGTACAGTACAACATACATGTACAAGGAAGCACACAACATATACTTCCTTTTTAAAAAATGGACACATTTACTGCACAGGACCATTATTTTATAATAGTCTCTTGTTCATACACACAACCAATATCTTCCCGTTATCAAAATGTTAAATAAACCATACTGTTTTCCCTCTGTGGAAAGTACTAAAACATTAAATTATGACATCATGTTCATGTAAAAGCCTGAAAAAAACCTACATATTATGTGAAACACCTAAAACTACACTGTGATCATCATAAATAGCTTAAGCATGTAGAGTATGTACATTGAATGAAGTGCTCTGGTGACATATATTTCAATGTACAGTTCAAGCAAGCAGTAAACTACATGTGGATGTGTATTTCTCAACAGTAGAAAGCATTTTTAGGCTAAAAAAAATCCAAGTCCAATCATTTCTCAAATAAAAGAACAATTGTATAGTCATGCAAATTTGACCCCTTACAGAATACACCTTATTGCCACAAGTTCAATATTGGTTTTGTTATGACACTGCTTGAAAGAAATTGGGTTGATCAAGCTATGAAGGACATATGAAGCACTTTGTGCTAAGAAGCTACAATTACTAGGCAGTGTCATTTGGATGGATGTTCACAAAAGTTACAGGTCCATAAATGTATGTATTGGAAGTATGCACTACTTGGAGAAGACACAGTGCTTATCATTGCTTCTGCCATGATTAAAAAATACAACATTTTAAGAACCAAAGCCTTTGGCAGCAAAGTACAGTCTAGTAAGTTAACCATTTACCCCATATTTTGGGCCCCTTTCTCTAACACTAAAGAATCTTTCAAAAAATATTTTGGCTCCTATCCTTTCTCTTATGCAAGGACTACAAAAATCTATGGATGACTTCTGAAAATCTTAATTATGAAGAAATAAACTAACACGAAAAGTAGAAACTGTGGTAGAAACATAACATCTAGCAACTAACAACTAAAGTGTAAGTGTTGTACTAACAATACTTACTTGTGACATCTTTTTACATGAATAGAACCTGTTTTGAAATCCTTAATATATCCAAAAATGTTCATGTTGAATCTAACGTTACATAGAACTATTTACAAACAGTTTTACTTGAACTGACATGTGGGCTACAAAATAGTTACGGTAAAATACAAAATGGTGACCTAAAAACCATAGTCATTGGTTTTGACATAAAATCAAAAATTTCTTGTCTGTTCCTTGCCAAAATTGGTAGAACATATTTACAGATATAATGGCACGTGCCATTCTCAATTAAAAAATAGGGGTCACAAAACATGTAGTGAAGGATTGCAAAAGATGAATCTATGGGACAATTCCATTCAAAATTCAAAGGAGGAGGGAAATGTTCTGATTTTGAAGATCAACCACTGTATTGGGCAACAATATAACAAATCCTGACCCCCCTCTGAATTTTCAAAATAGACTAATCTTCAAGTGTGTGAAGGAAGGTACATGTCAGACTTAGTAGAAGGAGGGGGAAAGCTATTCATACAAAGCATGAATCTGAAGTGCTGGTAAAACTTGCAAACAGAGAAATGGTTATTATTGCCCCCCTCCCACACCAGGTCTATCACTTTGATGGGAACTAAAAGAATCTAACAATGAACTCTGTACAAGTTTACAAGTTGGTTTAAATATACCACAGTGTCAGCACCAACTACTAGTACTTCAAGCGATACATGTTATTTACAAGCAAGCGGTTCAGTACAAAGCTGCTTTGGAATGGTTCACAATTGAACAGTTAGAGTACATCTACTTTGGATTGGTACAGCATAGGTGCTGGGGTACTTATTTGGTATTGTTCCAGTATGTCCTTCCTACAGGTAGTTGTACCAAAGCAAAATCCCATCTATCTGCAAGTATATGTAAAACTGTTCTAAACTGAAATAGCACTGAATCCCATAGACGCTATAAGGGTTATTCCATTCTACATTTCTTTGGAGGGTGGAATTAGATGATCCGAATTTTCCCCTCCCTCCTACAATGGAATAACCCTTAAACTGATTGAAGTAGACAAAAAGCATGAGGGCTATGAAATCTTTACAAAATTGTTGCAGAAAGACCTGTGAGATAAAACAATCATTAATCTTACATACTAGAACAATGTACATAGACAATGTAATACATGCTTAGGTCACTAGGTGGCACCACTGAATGCTTTTTTACTGCAACTTGATCCAAGAAAATGTAGGAAAGACTTTAAGACAGTATAAGTCACAGAGAGGTACAACCAGGAGAACGCTGGACATCAGTCGTCTTCTGTGACGTACGCGACCAAGTCCATGACATTGGCCAATAGTTCGTCTTCGTCTTCTCCCGATTGCCGACTACTCCGTCCTGAAGAATCATGGGTACCGTTTTGCGTCATCTGCGCGGGAAGAGGCAGTGTGTCCGTCGTTGGAGAATTCTCCAGGGATTTAGAGACTTTGGGGAGCTGAAACGACACCCCCATCTTGTTCCCTTCTGTTGATGTGTCTTCTTTGTTGTCCTTTTCTTCTTGGACATTTTCGGACAGTTCTTTCTTATTGGAATCTTCCTCCTTACTTTCGTCTTTTGATTCCTGGTCACCTTTTTCTTCTTCTTTGACTTCTTCTTTTTCTTTTTCTTCTTCTTCCTCCTCTTCTTCATCAGATTCAGAAGTATCGAGCTGCAAAAAATAAACAAATGCCACTTCATACCCTTAAACATTGTGTATACATGTGTGGATCTATACATTTCTTTGTCAGTTTCATGAACCATAAAATATATCTTTTAAAACAAGGTACCTAGGGTTTAGGAGAGGGCTTTAAACTTTTCTTGATTGTTCATAAAACCATGCCCCCTCCCCCCAAAGAGATGGCTAAATTTTAAAAATAGAGACCATAAACCTTGTAATAAGAATGTAAGCAACAACATGAGTATTTCAATCCTGTGTTCAAGAAAAGGAGTAGCCTTGTTTCACTACAACCAGATTCAAGGCACACCACAAACTAAGAAACTAAGATTAAGCAAACAAACAAGTAGCTACTAGTAACTGTTGTGGATGTAATCACTGACCTGTCGTCTGGCGGGTTTCCTCGGTTCCTCCCTGGTGTCCTCTGAGCTGGACTCACTTTCACTGCTGGTCTCCAGGCGTGGCCGTTTTCTTCTGGGTGAACCCTCCTCTTTCGCAGCCTCTGGCTCCCACTCCAAGTCTGGCAGCTCAGATCTACAGCGATGTAGTTATGCATTAATTAACACTCTTGACATGAGATGCTTAGGCCTAGGAAAAAAATGTTGTGTTTCCTGTTTCCCGACCTACCCTAGAAAAAACTGCCGACCCTAGCGTTTTTTTTAGTAGACAGTGGAGTTACATATAGTTTCCAGTTAGATCTTTTATCTTTTACTCGACCCTATTCAAGTAAAGAAACTGCCTGTCTTATCTAATGAAACAAATTTGTAACCATTAAGCACAAAATTAAAGCTTGACATTGGAAAAATAAGTGTTCTCATCCATTTCATTCTTACTTTGCTAAACCATATTGTATCACTAGAGTTTTGGCCCAAGTCTTAAAAAAATAACAATAAAAATTATCCCTAACGTTACCTACTGGCCCTATTTTTTCAGGACTTTTATATGGTATATTAGCTTTGATGGTCATAAGGCCATGTTGATTTGATTATATGGATGACATCCTCCAGGAACTCCAAAACTGATGCGAGCGAGCGAATAAAAAAAAAAAAGTTTGGCCAAAAAAAAAGTTGCCTTCAGTATGAAATCAAAGTGGCCAGGAAGGTTGAACATAGGGCTAAACACACATAGTATGGTATACCATGATCCTCTGGACCTGAATTTTCTGTACTGGTACCTCCCCCAACCAACAAGAGATTTTTTTTTCTTTCCGTCCTTTCACATCTTATTCTTTGACTTTAGATTCATTTTGGCATTCTATATATGGCATTAGTTATCTGTTTTCTGATACTTTTTTTTTTAATCTACGGAATATTTGTGCTCATTCTACAGCTGCTTTGCACAATTTATTGTGTGGTCGAAAACTTTTTTTTTTGGAAATGGCCAAAAATTGGTGCGAGCGCGGATGTCATCCATATAATCAAATCAACGTGGCCTAACATGAGAAAAAAATTTTGCTCCTACTCTAACTTTTCTTTCAATTTAAAAAATAATCTAAAAAGACAAACAAACCTTTTTGTCTTCTCCTGTTCCTCCTCACTGCTGGAGGACTCCTTGTAGCAGACCTTCTGTCTGCGAGCAGAGTACGTCCTCACACCCGACCACCTGGGAATGTTCTCACTACTCACACTGGAATGTTCGTCTTCTGAAAAAAAAAACAGAAGGCCAGAGGTCAAACATGGCAAGTTTTACTCACTTAAGAGAATGCATTTAAATTCGCGGGGATTTAATTTCGCAGTAGCGGGAAAAAGGACGTTTCGCGGTGGTTTTAATTTCGCGGTAGCACCATGCACTGTAGTATCTTAATGCCCTTTAAAAATGTTCGCGGTGGTTTTAAATTCGCGGTGAAATGGCCAATGCAAAAACCACGAACATTTCTGCATTTACAGTATGTCAGACAGCAGTCCATCATACAATGTCATACATTGCCCTTTTGAGTTTGTGGGGAGCAGTTGGTTGTCATCCACTGTGTTTAGGGCACGTTATTGGAAGGTGGAGCCTCCCTCTCTTTCCACTGCCTTTTACCTCCCCAACTGAAGTCTGGTACCCATTTTACACTTGGGTGGAGTGTGGTCATGTAAGGGATATACTAGTAGGTACCTAACTAAAATGGGTGCCTAAAATGAGAAAAATGGACTTAAGTTCGGGAGACAAGAGGCAGTGGAAGGAGAGGTATGGGCTACACCTTCCAATGCTGTGCCCTAAACACAACCTACATGATTGCTCCTGCAGCCTCAAAAAGGCTATGGAAATACCGTCACTTTTTAATCCCACATACATGTATGCATCTTGATAACCAGCATGTGAGATGCCATTATGGTAAACCTTCTCCCTACCACCTAACCTGGTACACAATAGGAACTTTGTCATAAAAGGTTATCTCAGCAGGGTGACAACAAAGAATGAAAGTAAAGTTATCAAGGCTTAGGCTGAAGTTAATAAATGTGTGTCCGTACCAATGTCTTCATCTTCCTCGTCGGAGTCCCAGTACCGCCGTTTGTGGCCGGACCTGAGGCGGGAACTCCTGCGAGTAGCCTTGGAGGAGCGGCGCCCCCGAAACCTCCTCCTGGTTCTCTGTGCCAGGGAGTCATCGCTCTCACTCAGGCTGGGCTCGCTGGGCTCACTCGGCTCCTCCTCCACTTCACTCTGCTCACTGGAAGGTACAGTAACATGTGTATCAAGTTACAATGCTAAACTTTCTTCATCACTTTCACTTAGACTGGGCTCACTGGGCTCCTCCTCTGCCTCACTCTGCTCACTGGAAGGTACAGTAACATGTGTGTCAAGTTACAGTGTTAAACTTTCACTCAGACTGGGCTCACTGGGCTCCTCCTCTACTTCACTCTGCTCACTGTGAAGGTACAGACACTGTGTCAGGTTACAGTGCTAAACTTTCTTCATCACTTTCACTCAGACTGGGCTCACTGGGCTCCTCCTCTGCCTCACTCTGCTCACTGGAAGGTACATACAGATTATGTGTGTTTTGTGATAAGAACAGGTATACAGAAAACAAAGTGCACTTTCCTTTAGAATGTACAAAGAAATACGCAATTGGAATACTTTGTCATTGCTACACTTGTAAAACAGAAATATGCACACCTTACAAAGGAAGACTTTTTCAAATATCTTAATAATAATATGTCATCAGCTAGCTACGATTTGATAGAAGAACTCTGTAAGTTCGTCTTCACATGTTTTAAGAAGAGGGAAGAAGCATGTAGAAATATGGACATAAGTAGAACATAGAATAGTTTACCTATCATTCTCTACTCTTTGTATGCAACTTACTGCATTTAGCCCCAAAGGGGCATGAATATGCAACAAACGTCATTGTGTCATTAAACATTTGTATCATGTCCTTAGCCTGAGTACTATCCTCCATGGTTCCTGCTGACTAAGCCTTTTAACTAGGTAGCTACAGATGTGGTTTGACAATGAAAGGACTGAGCCAGCGGTCACCAATTACACTTAAAAATTGTTACATTGGGGATTTTTTTCTATTTTTGACAAAAAATGTATACTTTGGGTTCCCGTGAGATGAAAAAGCCAACTGATCTGGAATTTGGTAAAGGGATAGCTTTGACACAAGGAATAGAAAATGGGTCACATATACCTGTCCATTTTTCATAGATAGGGGTGTTCTGGAAGAGTTTATTTTTGTAGGGGGGACTATTAAAAAAATCCATTTTGGAGTGGGATGATGTTTTGGGATAGGTCAATACTATCAATTCAATCATATTCCTACCATTTCAGAGCAAATAAGCACATGATCAGCACCTGACAAAGCTGTTTACTAGTTACTTATCTATCAGTTTTGGGTTAAACCAACTCCTACAGTAATGAACAGGGTGTATCGTGTATCTTGGCCATAGCAGGCAAGCAGAAACAGCTTTTAGAATACCTTTTAAAAACAAAAATCTTGTAAGACATTCCTATTAAGCTGGCACCTTTTTAGTAGTTCACATACTAGAATAAGAGGTGTCTGAAAAAAAATCATTTAGTCTAACTGGGTTACTGGAACCTCAGCTTTTAGTCCCTCCCAAAGCAAATATTACATGGTTCAACTTTAAGCTAGACTTTGACTTGAGGTGGGACAGCCAGCCATATCAGCAGGAAAAGAATCATGGCGGCTGCAATGTGTAGTTTGGGGGCACAAAGACAGAAAGTCACATTTGGTGCAGTGGGATCAGGAACAGGACAGTTTCGGGGTCCACATGGTGTTGCAGTGTCAGATGAAGGGGATATCTTCGTAGCAGACAATAGGAACCAGAGAATACAAGTCTTCACCCTGCAGGGAACATTTGTCCGACAGTTCCCAACAGTGGGAATCGCCGGAAAGTACGGGCAAGGTTACACTCCACAGAGACTTGGTGGTTCGGGGGGTAGAGTTGGAGCCGCACCCGACATAAGTCAAGTAAGTCAAGTCCCCACGGTCTTGTCAAGTGAACAGAAGATGTACCCCCATGATGTGGCCTTAGATGGGGAAGGGAACTTGTGGGTGGTGGGGAACCTGTGGGTAGTGGGGGACACAAAGTCTGCTGAGTTTGCTGTGCAGTACAACAAACAGGGCACAGCACTGGCCCAGGGAAAGATTGACCTACAAAAGACAGCTTATGAAAGTGGCGTTGCCGTGGACACCAGGAGGAACCACATCCTCATCACACAAACCTCAGGAGGCGGGGATTTTCGCTATGGCAAAATACAGATATTCAGGCAGCGGACTGATGATGATGATAGACAGAAAGAAAAGAAAAGTGATGGGACACTTTGGAGAACTGATGATGGAAGTACTGTGGGTCAGCAGCGGATGAAGAAACTACTCTACGTCACTGTGGACGGGGAAGGGAACATTCTTGTGTCAGACTGTCTCAATCACTGTGTCTTTGTGTACAACGAGGATGGACAGTTTCAGTTCAAGTTTGGAGGTGAAGGAAGCGTTGAAGGTCGCCTTAAGTGGCCCCAAGGCATTTGCACAGACATGGAAGGTAACATCATCGTGGCAGACTGGGGAAACAGCCGTGTGGAGATGTTTGACAAGACAGGAAAATTCCTTGAACACATCACTACAGACATGGGGAGGCCATGGGCTGTTGCCATGGCAACCCAGGGACATCTGGTAGTAACCAATAGGGAAGAGAACAGAGTCAGCATTTTCCACAACTTCTGAATCTCAGTGAGGTGAAAATCAAACTTTATCTGTAGACTGTTATTTGAAATTTGTCATCAGAACTGTTGCCAAATCATGTTTGTTAATATATACCACAAGGCAAAATATTTCAACTTTGAATAGATGTTGCATGAGCTCCTAGTCTATGCCCCCCTAGAACATACTCAGCCAAAATCTAATAATGATTTATAGAATCTAGAAGTTTGAAAAGCAAAGTCAGAGAGAGTCAAACAATGTATGTAAATAGTTTTCAAGTATTATGATTTGAAAGAGTTATTATGGGGGCAAACGTCTACATTACTAGTAAAAGTTTGTTTTCTATTTCAGAAACATTGTAATTTTCTGTCATACAGTCACGTACATGTATATTTTCTGCACAAATAAACTTCTAGCAAAAAAGTAAATTAAGTTTTCTACTTTTTATCACACAAAAAAAAAAGTGGAGGAAAAGTGCATTTACCTTCCTTCGCTCATGTTGTACTCTTCCTCACTGCCCACTTCCTCTTCACTGTCAGCGTCCAGGTCCATGAGCCGGCGCCGACGACCCTTCTTCGGTCCCTCCTTCTTCACCACCCCTCCCTCCGCAGCGATGATGTTCTCAATGTCCTTCCCACCGTAGCCTCCTGCACCTCCCTCTGCAGCAATGATGTTCTCTATGTCCTTACCACCATATCCTCCTGCACCTGGGGACATGGGAAACGAGATATCAAACCCGGAAGTTCTACCGCAATACCCTAATAAGCTGCTAGAGGGCCAAAAATCTAATCGCTTCCAGGTATTATCAAGACCTACCCACATACCAAGTATCAATACAAACTATCCAGGCCTTCTTGAGTTATGTTGGTCTTCTACAAACACACACACAAACATACATGCAAAGGCTACCCAAGATATATCCTTCTTTGCAAAGGTAACAATAGGCAATCAGAGATACTGTAAATGCATTTAAGTTCGCGGGGATTTAATTTCGCGGCAGCGGTAAAAAGGACTTTTCGCAGTGGATTTAAGTTCGCAGTTACACCATAGACTGCAGTCTAATACCATAATAGAAAAATGAATCTACCACAAACATTTCTGCATTTACAGTAGTAGATTTAGAACTCCCCCTGGCAGATCATAGGAAAACTGCAGAGTGTATAGCTGCCTGAAGAAAAGTCACATAAAGCTAATTATAAGGAGAGTTTCTAAAAAGTGGGCATTACATGTTGTACAGTGGAATTCGCTTATTTGGATAGCTCATTTGTCAGCGCATTTTATCCAATAGTCCGAAGTATCCAACAGTCCGAAGTTGGGCCACTAACGCCCCGAAGGGAGCCGGGAGGGGGGGGAATATAGGATTACTACTACGCAAGACGCAAACACCACACATACGATACGGAACTTCATTTACAAAACTTTTGAATCAGACATTTGTTCATCTAGAGCAGTAGTAGTCTAAGCAGTAGTTATTAATAACCTACTACTGTTTTGAACGAATGGAACGTCAACTGTTTGAATCTACAACATCACTTAATAGCCAGCAAAAGATCGAACAGATTCCAGTTACAAGCTTTACATAATTATACGTTCCGATATTATACAATTTACGTGCGATGATAAATCTAATAAAGATTTTTAAGTCGGTGGCTAAATGAACATGTAGAAAAATACGCTTGACTCGCACTGCCGAGAGCATAACTAATTGAACCACAACAAAGACAAACACAACTCCGCTTGTATGCCGTAAAAAATTATGTTGATTTCGTAATTTTGAGCAAAATGACGGTAGGTATTGGAGAGATAAACTCTTCACCTTCTTATTTACATCTTGTGTCCACAAAATACGCTGAAATTTTAAACTCGACACCGTCTTTCGCGGTTATAGACGGAAAATTTCACTTTCAAAACATTTTTAAAATGGCGTCGCAGCGTGGCTTGAGATATCCCGCCATTCAATGCGGCTCATTGCGACATCACAGTTCATTGACCCTGTTGCGTTACGTGCGCTGTAAAAATCTACGTAGTGCAGCCGAAATCAGCTCAATAATGAGACAGTGGATATGTAAAAACACATTTTGTAGGGTAAACCAAGTTTAGACGTTGTCTGAAGGGGAAATATGAACTCAAAAGCGTGTTGACGTTCCCATGACGTCCTCCCATCATGCCTTGCGGCAACCTATCAAAATGGCGCCTAACCAATGTTCGCATGCTACCCAGCGGCATTGGCAAGATTTTCGGTGGAATCTACCTATCTTACAGTCCTTTTCATGATTTCATGCCTTCATACATACAGTTGTTGGTTGATTTTGGCCTTATTTTGTAAGTTTTAGCGTATATTTTCCCATTTTATTCGCTATAATTTGACGTAATTCTATCCAAAAACCCGAAGTTTGAGACCGGGGGTTATCCAATTCTGCGAAGCCTTATACAATAGAATGAATGGCAAATGGTTTGGGATTTCGCAATTCTATGCAATTACCCGAATTATCCAAAAAGGCGTAATACGAATAATTGGAATCCACTGTACTAGGAAATTACTGTCAGATGGGTCACAGTAAAAATTTGTGGCCACATATGCCCACATGTGACCTAGTAGTATCCCTGGTCCCTGGAGTTTTATGGTTGTCAGATAATTTGTTCAGCCTGAGTTTGGGTAACATCACATTTCCAAATCGGGGCCCGGATGGGCTGTTTATGAAAACGAAAAATAGAAATGTATACGTAAAAACATACACAAATGATGCCCATGACTATTCTCTTTACCCTCAGCAGCGATGATGTTCTCTATGTCCTTCCCACCATAGCTTCCTGCACCTGGGGCAATGGAAAACGAATATCAAACCCAGAAGTTCTACTGCAATACTGTAAGAAGCTGCTGGGGGAGCGGGGGGGGGGGGGTGGACATTTAATCGTTTCCAGGTACCTCAATACCTACCTACGTACCAAGTATCAAGTTATGTTGGTCTTCTACAAACATACACACAAACATACACACAAAGGCTACCCAAAATATAACCTTCTTGGCAAAGGTAACAATAGGCAATCAGAGATACATGTAGTAGATTTAGCCCCCCCCCCTGGCAGATCATAAAGAAACTGCAGAATGTACAGCTACCTGAAGAAAAGTCAGATAAATCTCATTTTTCTAGAAATTAGGTTTTACATGTTGTATGAGAAAACTACTGTCAGATGGGTCACAGTTAAAGACTGTGGCCAAATGTGACCTAGTAGCATCCCTGGTCAATCTTGTGTTTTATGGTTGTCAGACATTCAGACCTATGGAGAAAGTACGCTCACAGAATTGACCAATGCATCAGTGTTGCGGGAGGATCTAAGGTTTAAGACATTCTGCTCCCCTTGGTAAGGAGGTTCATGATTAGCACATAGGGGTGCAATACCTCTCTTTCCCTCTGTAAAAAATATCCTGGAGCTTATCAAGACCTGAGTTTACAGAGCTTGTCCAAAGAAGTACATTTTCTATGAAGAAAAACAGTAGTAACTAACCCTCTGATGCTTTAATATCCTCCTGAATGGCTTCATTGATGACCTCATCAAAGTCATCAAACCTGTACGAGATGTCCTTTCTCGTACGCCGTGACGTGCGTCTCTCCGCGATTGTCTTGACGGGTTTTTCATCGTCGTAGTAATGGCGATGGCGGTGGTGGTGATGCTGTTTCTTCTTCTTCTTGTGTTGGTGGCGAGGTCTGCTGCGTTCTTCATCATCATCAACACCTACCATCTCAGACTCACGATCAGGCTGGAGAGAAAGAGACTGTATGTGAGGTTTATACATACAGACAGGCATTACATGACTGAGTCTATAGGGCTGACGTCAAAGTTGGTTGCACAGTGGAGAGCTGAAAATATGATTCAAGTGCCACTAAAATCCTTGAAAATCCTTATTTTCCTTGAAAATTTTGGCCCAATCTGGAGACTTTTTTGGTTAGAAGGAACAAATGTAGGAAAAAAACTTTCCCATTTTGGTCAAAATTTGTTCAGTTCACCAGTCATGAAGAGAAATTTCAGTTCTAATGGGTCCTGCAGATGGGCATAGGAGAAAAATGGGGAGTAAAGTAGAGCTAGCTTTTCACGAAGTTTAAGCTGTACAACCCCATTTTCTTTGCATGGTTACAAAGAAGAAACTTGTGATTTCCTGCTTCAGAAAAATTTTTAAGTTTGAAATTTGGGCAAGTACTTTAATAAGTTCTTATTTCTGTGCTTCTTATGTATGTTGGCTACAATAGGGAGGTCCAACTTGGGTTGTCTGCCCTGTATCCCCCTTATCTCTATTCAAGACCAGTATGGATTTTCTAATCCATTTAGCCTCTTTGATCCTACCAGTCTGTGTAGTAGCGGCTGAAGTCAGGAGATGCACATGCTGGATCAAGGAAGCTATTTGGATCAGTCAATCCACACTGATTGGGATTTATATTCTCTATGCTGTTTCCCATGAACATTGTTTCTATCAATTGTGCTGACATTTTAAAACCTGCCGATCAAGTCATTTCCATACAAACTGAGTGTAAAACCCACCTCAGGAATGACGTTTTCCAGGCTGATCCCCACGTACGTCAATCTCTCCTTCCTTCGTTCCGCTCGCTGTTTCTTCTTGAGCTCCTGGTCCACTTCTGCTAAGGCTTCTCTCAGTTTACTCACCAGCTGAACCTGTGACAGTGTGAGGAAGACATGTCAAAAATGTTGAAGATGTCTTTCTTCATTCTACTACCACATTTTTCGGTGCAATTTTAGTTCAACAAATCATTAACAGCTTGCCATACATTGACTACCATTTCATTGCCATCTGACAACTTGATTGTGTGAATAAAAACTCTTACAAATGTAGGTCAAATCCCTGACAGGCCTCAGTGTTGTGCCCTTGGGAAAGGCATTTTACCTATAGTATTTCTTCAATCAACTCAGACATAAAGATAGCTGTCCCATGTTTTAGTAAATCCAGCACATTAAAGAACCCACCACACATACAAGAAAGAATAGGGGTTCTTCCCGGTGTGAGTGGATCAATCAAAGTCTAGTCTCAGGGTTAAAATCTTGAAAAGGTGACAGTCACCTGATATGTCGACCCTTCAACAAATGTGGTAAATTGTTCTTACATGTTCACAGCTGGGGCAGAACCAGTCTCCATCTGGGATCATCATCAGAGGGGGCCGCAAACATGCCGTGTGATATCCACTGTCACACTTATCACACAGGAGGATCTGGGAGTGAAATAATTATAAGAATTATCATACAGATGAAAATGACATACAATGTACAAGATGTAGTACAATGACATGAACAAATTGTTATTTGATTGCCATTGGACACATTTATCAAACTTGAGTGGGATCTTGGGTAAGAGCTATAATCAGAATCATGTCATGTACATACATGGAAGAATTTTACCCAGTCTTGAAGAATTTTCTCCATACTACTTTATGTACATGTACATGTACATCATGGACCCTGGGGGTCATGGATTAATACTGTGTGCTGCTACTTTGAACACGAACAGCTCACTGTAACTCTAAATTTTTTGCGCTGGTTCTATGTTTGCAGTTTTTGCAGTGACTACTTCACCACAAACTTGAAGTCACAGGTGTTCTGATTACTATTGCACTGTTGCAAACTCGAAACTACTGCAAACACTCCCTTTTTAATTTGTGTGGAATTCAATCACTGCAAACTTAACAGTATTTAAAGTAAGCCACGCACCCATTCAGGATGATTGTACATGCCACATTTACTGCAGGGGGAGTCATCTTCAGTAGGGTATTCACTATCTTCCTCCTCCTCCTCCTCTGAGCTATCTTCTTCTTCATCCTCTGATGACTCTTCTTCACTCGTGCTGTCCTTCCTACGACGCCCCCTCCTCTTGCCACGCCCCTTCTTCTCTCTGGTCTTCTTCTTGACCGGTTCTGGGGAGGGGGGTAGGGATGGCTCCGAGGGCTCTTTTGGGTATGTCACAGGTTTCTTCTGCAAGTGGTGTACAGCAACATGTTTTAAAGCACAATACAAGGTGTACTGGAAAACATAAACTAAGGACCTGCAATGCATAGTAGGTCTATTAGACTTTGCATGAAAGCTATATTTCCGAGTCAGTCCCTAACAATTGCTGTTGGTAGATGTCAGCCGAGGACTAAAGTGATCCAACAAATACAGTTGAACAATGTGAAACCGTATCAGGACACAACATTACATTTTAAAAGCACGAGAACATCAATCAGCTGAACAATGTCATAAGATGTTTACTCCACATTCTTACATTAACTGTTTAAAACCTTAATCTATTAGATTCTACCAGAGTGTGAAATGAAAATTTGCAAGACCAACAACATAGGATTGGGCTGGTAGGTTTTTGCGAAGGTTGGTCGCATAACTGCAAGCACACATTTTGATAAGCCTTATTGACACATATGATTAAGTGATCAGGTGTACATTGTAGTCAAAGTTGTAATTTGACTGTAGTCTGTGTCAAAGTGGAATTCACATTAAACTCAAAGCATATACTGCCTACCCCTGCGTCAAGGACTCCAGCAGCAGTATAATCAAACCATGGATAGCCATATACACTAACACACCTACAGAGACAAAACACTGTAGCACTAATTTGTACTAGTCCCTAATCCCCACTAACCTTGACTTCAGGTGTGTAGACTTGAGTCACAGCTTTCCTGGCCCTGGTACTTCTCCTGATGGGGGCACTGACTGCCTCCTTACTGCTCTCTGAGTCTTTACTCACACTTCTACTGTCATCCAGCTCTTCACCCTCCTCTTCCTTCCCTTCCATATCCTCATCTTTCTCCTTCGCTTGTTTCTTAAAAGTTTCTTTAAGACTCCGCCTACCCCTCCTTCCTCTTTTCCTGCCCCTTTGGGGTTTTGTGGTTTCTTCAGAAGTTTCTACGGTATCTTTTTCAGTGGTCTCTTCCTTCTGGTCGTCTTCTGTGTCTTTTTCAGGGTGGTCGCTCTTTTCCTCAGTACTCTCAGTTTTCTTGTCTGCTTCCTTGCTCTCCTTAACAGTGTCCTCAGTAGTAATGTCAGGTTCTTTGCTCTCGTTCCCAGTTTTGTCCTTATTTGTACAAGAGTCCACAGTCTTGTTCCCAGGGTCCTCTTCTTCTTTTTCATCAGATTTCTCACTCTCCTTCCCAGGTTTTGGACTCCTCTCACCATATTTGGCTACACCCTCCTCAGCTGCCTTAGGTTCTTTACTCTCTTTCCCAGTGGTCTCAGTCTCAGATGTAGTGTTTGCTCCAGAATTTTCGGCTTTTTCTCCTTCTTCCTCTTCTTCCTCTTTTTCCTCCTTTTCTTTTTCTTTAACCTTGGTCTGTTCAGGTTCAATCATTGACCTTGACTCAGTTTTTTTACTCTCACATCTGTCCTGAGTGTCATCTGAGACACGATTGGTGGAGACCTGCTCCCTCTCACTAGTAGTCTTCATCTCCTTCCCGGAATCAGGAATCTTGTTCCCAGTGTCATCACCTTCTGACCTTTGACCCTCGTCATTGGCTGTCCTCCCTCCTACTGAATCAGTATTGCTGCTTGAATTGTTCAAAGTGTTCTTGGACAGTATTTCTCTTACTTTATTCTTAGCTTCTGAAAGGAAAGAAACATACACTTTGATATCAAGTTATTGAATCATCACAACCAACTGAAAAAGAACACATACACAGTAACCTTATAATGGCAACTAAGATATTTTGTATAACAGCTTAGACCAACTTTTACATGACAAATAATGTGATTTAACTCGAGAGATAATATTAGCAAGCAAATTATAAACTACTGCTCTGTTTATTCTTGTTCAAACCTTTGATATACATGGCAACCAGCCCCTCCAGCTGTCCTAACACTTGCTACATAATGTAGTAGTCTAGGAACACCACAGTGTGTACCTATTTAGAATGGGAAAAGATGAAGCAGAAACAGAATACTATTAAAAACAATACATTTCCCTTCTGTGATACAGTGAAGGTAGACATAATAAGATTTAGTAATGGTACCTTCAACTGCTGCTGTTGTTTCCAACACTTCAGGACCTTTGTTGCCTTCTTTGGCTGTACTGCCACTTTCCGTAGGGCTCCTTCTTTCCTTCCCTCCATCCTGACTACCCATGTCTCCCTGCACCTGTACACTGTCCATGCTGCTGCCCTCCCCCATACAATAGTGTAACCTTCCATTCGCAAAAGTCTGCAGTCCTACGGTAGGGTCCATTGTCGCGCTTACCACACACGGCGGTTCCGTGATAGCGTCTCTTTCACACTTGATGGGAACGTCGCGCAAGATGTTTTCAATAGAGTGGATTCCCTTGTGCACGTGGCTAACCGGTTTTGGTGGAGACGATTCCTGTTGTTTGTTGCTACCCTTGCTCGTTTCCCCTTTCTCCTCTTTGGCCTCTGGTTGGTTGGAAGATGTTGCGCTATTGGCACTCGTTTCCGCACCTACTTCATTCTTCGCGATAACACCTTCTTTTTTTGTTGACTCATCCTCGTTCTGGGGCAAAGAATTGTTTTCTTTTGTGGAGGACTTTACAGGTTCTTCTTTCAGGACAGGTTCTGGAGTGATCTCTCTTTTCACGATGACACTAACATGTTGGGAAGTGATGGGCTTTTCTGTGTCCTCCTTACTACTTGGCTTGTCGTCTGAGGCAGTTTTCTTCAAGTCTTCTTTGTTTTCCTTTGTTTGACTCTCCTTTTTTGTCTTGTCGCCTGTTTTTGTATCTTCTTTATCCTCCTGTATTTGGTTCTCCTTTCCTGGTTTGGCAGCTGTTTGGGGCTGCTCCTTGTTTTCCTTATCCTCATCTGCAAAAACAAAGATTCAACATTGCATTAGATTTATTTTTCCTTTCTACAAAACAAAGCTGATAGAAGGGAAAACACTTGGGCATACTGCTCAAAAACTAAATGGACATGTTAAGTTAATTCCATGGAGCTATCTCAAATCTAACTGTGAGCAATTCTCAGCTATAAACACATTTGGAGGCAGAAAGTAATTTTTTTCTGACAAACATTGATGATAATTGATCCACACCACAAGAACTCCCAAACTTCAACAAATCTCCATTATTTATGACCATATCCAACATTCAAGCATGCTTGTCACAACCTTGTTAACAAGACCCTATATAGAACATTAGGTTACTACAAATATAGAAACTTTTGCAGTGGTCTTATTTTTGCAGAATTCCCGATGCTTCAGAAACAGAATTCCCGATGCTTCAGAAACTTCTCCCTCATATGACTACTATACCACAGATGAGACAGAACTGTTTCAGCTGCAAATTTAAAACACCGCAAAAAGTCCTTTCCCTTCCCACCACAATATAAAACCACTGCAAAAGTAAACAAATTTACAGTATTTCTTTCAAGTGCAGCCTAACCTTTATCCAAGCATTACAGCAAATATCTGCTTTTACACAGTAACGATGATGATGATGTCCCCAGATTGCCCTATGGATAACTCACCATACTGACCATTGGTACATTTGTCCTTAATCTTACCGGCCAGACTGGCCTGGTCAGCGGACGAGGACTTATCGTCTTCCTCCTCATTCTCAGGCGTGTCCTTCCCTCCCCCCTCCAGCTCCGCAATGAGACCTTCCAACTCATCTCGAGTTCTGAAATAGCGGAAAAACGCAACATAAACTTTTGTGATATCGTTGGTGCATCTGTGGCCATGGAAGTGTCTTACTTGGCTTTCAGTCAATCAAAGATGAAGCGTTTTCACATAAAAAGATCTTTTAATACTCCCACAAAACCACTTAAAATAACCCAATCTCAAAGAACAAAACCAGTTCTAACACTATGTTGATGAAGGTTAGACATCCACGTAATATGATGCGTCAAAAAGGAGTTATTCAAGCAACTGGATGTGATTTTGGAAACAGACGTTTCAGATAGCATTATCTTTCACACTATAAAGTGGGTGCTATCTGAGACATTTGACCGTTTCCAAAAATCGTAACCAGTTGCTCGAGTACCTGTTTTTTGACAATACTAAAACATGCTGATACAACACATATTTGCCTGAGAATACCTCAGAAACAGATCTAGAAACTGCCCCCTCCCCATAACAGACATGACATTCCACGTTTCCCAGGTGAACTGTCCAGGTGTGCTTTTCTCACCTGCAGACCACCTGCCAGGTGGAGTTGTACTGGTCGTCAGGCTCCTCTCGGTACAGGTGCAAGTTTGTGTCGGCATCCTGTCAAACAACAAGGTCACACAAACACAAAGTCAACCAGTATACATAAGATATAGTATCCCTTAACTTTCTCCAAATCTGGGCAGCACTTTCGTCAAGAAGGTAAACAATCAAATAGGCAAAATTTGAAAGCTTATTTCATTTAACTTTGACTTTGAGTCTAACTGTAATAATTTACCATATGGAAAACAATCTTATGAATTAGACTATGTAGACAATGAGAGTTTGAGATATAAAAAAGACAATTTATATGCAATCTTCTATCACAAGTCTTATGTTCAAGTTTAAATTTTTCTACGAACCTGCATGTACCAGTATAACAGGCCGTTTTTGTCTCGTCCCAGCGGTTTCTCACGCATCTCATCCGCTTCTTCCTTGTTCAACACCTCGGCACGGAACTTCAGGTTGTCGTCAAACTGGCGCTCACACAGGTACTGTAGGTCAAAGGTCACAACATATACTACTAGTATCATTTTAAGCTGGTGTCAGTTTGTCTGTGTGGCGCATTCACATTAGAGAAGTAACCATGAATTGATAACCATAAAATCAAGAATACTGCAAATATTAAGATATGCAGTGGTTCGTACCTTGAGAAGTTTGAGCTTGATGTTGGGATCCACCTCCTGGTACCCACCCTGCTCCATCTCCCATGCTGCAATCTGGGAGAACTGGCGGCACATCTGGGAATAAGGTAAGATGTGGACAACATTTTAGACTTTGATTCATGGCAAGTCATCTATGGAAACAAAAGCAGAATTGATCTCATATTGAAAATAAAACCTATTTCTAGATGCAAATATGAATTTTCCACAAGACTGCAAAGTAAAAGAAAGCTCATTTTTTTAGATCAAAATTTGAATTTCTTTGAATTAATTACTTAACTAGTAACACAAACTTTCTCCTACCTTAACGAGGTACCTCTCCCACTTGTCCGAGGAAACGCTCTTCCCGATCTTACGCATCAACTTGACCTGCATCAGGATCAAGTCTGGGTTCACTGAAATGGGAAGGGAATCATTGCTACTTTTGTCTCCAGCCCTGAGGCATGGCCAAAAAAGAACATCTCATCATCATCACCATAATCATCACCCAGCTGAAAATCATTTCAACCTGTGTTGAAGGATACTGTTAGGATTATTCTTAATCAATGAATTATAATTGTTTATAAAAAATTAGGAGTTCAACTCAATACACATCATTAAAATATGGTCATCTGTTAAAACAACTCATTGAAAAGTAAAAACCATAGAAACAGTTTTTATAAAATTCACATAAAAATCTATTTGTGAAATAAGAATTACTTTTACAAGATAAGATGAGCATGGATGATCACACACACCAAGTGTATGAATTAGTAATAATATTCATTGATTTTTATGACTGTAAACAAAGCCATGTGGCCATTTTATTATGTAAACAAACAATGCAGGATTACATTACATGTAAAGGCAACACAAAAAAATGTACATAAAGTTGATAAACCATAAAGAATTCTCAAATAGACAGTTGTAATGAAATATTGCATACATAAAGGATATACAAATGTAACATTTTCTTAAGCATACACATATTTAGGCAGCAATATCATAAACAGAGAAAGCATGGGAACTAAAAATGAGATAATTGTTGATAATTGGCTGTTTTTGTTGCGAAAATTAAAGGATATCTACAAAGAGGAACTGTTTATAGCGCAATGAAGATGCATAGATCAAACCCCTAGACACTATAGTGTGTATTGTACCTGTGGGTGTGTTCACCTGTGTCCAGGTATCGTGTTACCTGCATGTGCTACTAGTCTACCCACTCGCCCCCCTCCCCACAAACCTAATTTATACCCATTCACACCCAAAACGGACATCTATTCCACAATAGGAAGATTTCCTGTAGAAACAGAGCACAGAATCTCCACAAATAAAGCCCGCAAGATCCTCAGCGAAGCGAGGAAACGCAAGAATTTACCGAAAATCTGGGTCATTATCATAATTATCCATTGTTTGGATCATACGCCGCCCCCCTCCCACACGCCTTTTTTCGAACCCAACTTCTGCACGCTAAACTTGATGTAGAAGCGTGATTTGGATGACTTACGCCTGGTGGTGTCTTCCAAGGCTCTCTGCAGCTCGGCATAAGACATGGGCGGCAGGCCCAGCGCCTCTCCGTAGCGGCGGAGGAAGCCACAAACCACGGCATAGTCAGGATCCGTATCCACTCCTTTCTCCGGGCCCGACATGTTTGTATATTGAAGCGGCTTTCCCGATTACCCGAATACTGTCGCGATCGATCGGAAAGTTAGCTGGACGGACAATGCAAAATCACGAAATGTTGAAACAGAGATATCAACGCGAAAGAAAAGCCCTTTATGCTTTCTACAGCTCATTTTCTGACAGATATTAAATGAGACAAGGCTTGCAAAACAAAGAAAGTTAGGAAGATTAGAAAAACCGCCGCGGGGTAATGAAGTAAGTCAGCCGCGACATCTAGCGGAAAGGTTTGAAACTGCAAGTAGTGTTGCTACATTACTAGTGGACATCTGGAGTGCGGTTTTGTGTTTATAATATCAGTGCTCAGTTACTTTTGTATGTTATTCTTGGCAACATGATGCGTCTGCGTGGCCCTCCGAGGATACCTTCTTCTCCTTATCCTTCATTGCTGCCCCCAACTCAACGGCTTCAGGTCCAAAGTTGAGGACTTGGCCATATAAACTTGTGGGGCTGAATGATACAACTTCACCAGAATGACAAAGAGCGTTCCACTAGCACTGTATGGGGAAAATGAGCAGTTGTAACTTGTCTCGGTGCGGCCGGATGTTGACAGTTTGGAACTTGACCAAATATATTGTCTGTCTGGGTGTTGATTTGAATTTAATACGCACTATAAAATTTGTAGCCATAAGAAGCACATTCTTAAATTGATTAATGGTAATAACGTCACATAAAAATGAAACATTGCGTGATATGTAGTATGGAAAGCTAGTGGCAACGTACAGAACAACAAGATATGATGATAAAATGATGTGATATCTACATAAACGTTGAATACTTCAATTCTGCCCTATATCTACATGCATGTGTGATACTAACAACGTCGATAGACATCCAGGTAAGGTAAGGTAATACGATACCTCAAAATTGCAGTTGTTCAAGCAACTGAATATGATTGTCAAGACAGCAGCGCCACATGCCCACTTAGCGAGAAATCTGAACATTGCAGTTAACAGATGTTCTTCCGTATTGTCAGACGATCGACACAAGGTGTTACAGCGCACGTGGCCACCTCTTCACACCATAGACAGTGATTTATTGACATGACATAATTTACTATCTTTAGGCGGGCAAGTCTTGAGTTTAGTATCCCACCGGAAAGTAAAATGACATGAGATATCTGTGTCCCAAATAGTTGTTGGCGGTCCAACTAGACTCAAAACAGATCAAGCGTTTTATTGAAATCTTCAGCTGTCAATCAAAGGTATTCAGAGTCACGGCTCTGTCTGGGTTGTGCATGACTGGTCGCACGTAAGCAAGGTAAGGTTCATGGTGAGGAACGTAGAAATCGGTACGATTTACTATTACTCCTTACGTAACAGTAACCGGTCACCAGGAGGTCTGTCAGAAACAAAGTACCAAAGTGTCATTATCATTTCATATCATTCAGACGTCCTGAGCAAATCTCCATTGGATCGTGATTAAGAGTGGGTTTGAGGAAACTTACCTACGAACAATGCTGTACAAAAGTAAAGTACCTGAAGTGTAGGTACAGAATCGCAATCAGATTAGATTGTGTGTGATTAATCGGATGATTGTCTGAAAACGAATGTGAACGCATTTTAGTTCAATCGGATTGCAAAATCCTTGTTCTTTTTTGAAAGATTGAGTCAATGAACTTGTATCAAATGTATCACACCTTGATATGCCAATATGCCCGTTGATATACTATGAAATTACTTCCGAATTCCAGTTCAACTTCTGGCGTGAGAATGCACGAATTCGAAACTTTTATTATCGTCATCACCTTTTGACATAAGACTATATTAGAAGTTGCAGTGGAAAGTTCCAAAGAAATACACACGATGTACAAAATTTAAAAAAATTGGATGATTAAACTTTTCAAAACAAAAACAATAAAGTATGATTATACAAAAAGTTAATGATGTATCATTTCAGAAAAGTTAGGAGTTGCGTGAATGTCGTCCGAATTTTTCACGTTTCGTTTGCAATAATCTTTGAATTTTTGAGTTTTGCAACTAGGTTAATTACATTCTACATCAACTTCACCCATTATTGATATCATAAAATAATGTGCTGGTCTTGAGGTCCTAGAAATATAACTCAAAACTTAATGGGAAACTTCAGAAGGATCATATTCCATCTTGTCATCACTTGTTTCCGGAGAAAACTCCCAGCGGTCACACCTGGTCTTCTGGGTGTACTTGTATACTTGGTACAGTGCCTAGGTTTGCGTTCCGCAACGTAAAACATGTCAAATGTAAGTGTATATCATACTTTGGGGACGGTTCAACAGTTAGAGTGCGCCATATAGAGAAGGAAATGACTCTGGATGCAAACTAGGTGTATCAATTATGCACACGTGTTTTATGCTGCATATATCAAGGATACTATTTAAGACATAATTCAGGCAGTTTTACAGCTATAATAGGCTACAATGTTGTTTTAGTACATGTTTTTTTTTGTATATGTATTATGTATACGTGTGAATAAGCAATTCTATTGAGCCGCGTGATAATATGAAAATTTTTGATTCGCACAATGTGTTCATGTTTAATTATACTTTGTGACAGTTTTATTTTGACGAATTTTGCAAATACTTCATTCCGACTGGTTCGGCTTGATTCCTGCTAATTCAATTTCCGTGTGAAGGCCCTATACCCTACGGTGCAACATCCAGATTCAGAAATGAAAATAGTAAATGTATTTAGCTTGCGTTTGAAAACTAGCGAAACTTTCAAACGTCTTATCATTGATCATTATATCAACATTTTGCTGAAGAAATAATAAATCATACTTCTGGATGTCCAAATAATCACTTAGACAGAGGATTTTTTTGGATTATTTTTTGATGTCAGGATATTTTTTTCTGATAAGTTAAAATGATAAACAATCGGGAAAGAAAACAGCTACTGTATGTTCTGGATATGTTTCCTTCCATTCTACAGTCCCATATATATAATAATGGCTGACCCCTAGTTGCAGTTCTCTAGTGGCAACGTTATCTCAGTACGGTCCAGTGACAACTCAAATGTGTTTTCCCTTAGCGAGACCCAGCGTACTATCTAAAGCACGTAGTCTAGAGACCCCACACGCCACAAATCACATCACACCGACCGAAATGGCTTCGTGGAAAGTCTCGATAACAACCGCGGCGTTTTTCTGTGCGCTCGGCGGGGGAAAGTGCGAGGAGTACCGAGTACTCGTCATGATGACCACGACGCGTCACGACGCAGACGGGGACGTCGAGTTGTACTTCAGTGCTAAGAGAATGGCGGCAGGAGCTATCATGGCCATCGACGCAGTCAACAAAGACCCTACCTTACTTTCAGGTCACGTCTTAACGTACACCTACGTTGACACAGAGTGCGACCCAGTACATGGCACCGGCCAAGCTCTGGAAAATATTTTCAACGGAAGCTACAGCGGTTTCATCGGTCCTACATGTTCCCAAGTCTGTAGACCCGTAGCTAACCTAGCAGCCTACTGGAATCTCCCAGTTTTTACCCCACTCTGTAACGCCATAGACATGCACGACAAACAACACTTCTCAACGCTCGTGCGATTTTTCGGACCTGCTATAACTTGGGGAAGTTTTTACGTGGGGATTTGTAGGAGGTTCGGATGGAATCGGTTCGCTGTGGTGAGTCACTGGGACATAGGTTGGACCATTCCCGCCTACGGGATCGTGGAGTACGCCGAGGGACTGAACATGACCGTCCCTTCCTACCACGTACTCAGTCCGGACGACAGTTTGGAAAAAGTTCTGACACAGGCGACAAGACGCGCGAGAAGTAAGTTACCTCCCGTACATTCAAAACTTGTCATCCTATGGGTGCATTCTATGTAGAAAATGTCAATAATTACAGACTACGAAACTATCTATTGAAAGTAATACTGTTTTTTATAGTTCTGAAAAGTGATGGACTATTTTGGACGGTTTTGGACGGTTTGAAATCAAGCAAACTATTTTGAGAAAATGTAGATATATGTAGATATGTTGCAATTGAGTGTATCAAACCAGCACTCAATTGCAACGGCCACTCAACATATTTATGCATGGATGCATATAACGTTTTACGTACGAATCCACAATAGTTACCAAAAATAAAACTACCGACTCTAACTTATTTCCAAGCCCTTTTCACAATCTGTATTTTATCCTAGAAGTATGAGACAACTTCTGTCATTGATTAAGAAATTGGAGGAATGGAATGTTCTGTCAAGGCAACATTTTCGGCTCATATTTCCCTGGTATCAGGCCTCTTGAATGATAACATTTTCTAGTGCCATTTCTGTCAGCTCTATGTGATTATCCAATCAAATAGAGAACTGTAGAACGCGAAACAGCCCCCTCCTAAAATAACATATAACACTACACAGTCCTGAACTGAAAATCGTACTTCAAGATAGTGTAAATTCCTGCTACTGGGACCAGGCTATGGTTTAAATTTGAGCTTAAAGGAAACTAAAGGGAATGCTTGGTGTATATTGTATACAGATTCATATCACATAGGGAAATATCAGGTCACATCAAATCAAACATAGATAGACATAATCGTTGTAGCGTTATCAACAGAAAAATTTCGTATCATGAAAAAATGTAACACTGAAAATAACAGTAAATCAAATTTGTTAGCTTTGAACGAAACAATTTGTTCGATTTGAACAAAAGAACATGTTCGTAATACAAAGAAAAATTACATAGTTCTGAACCACATAAATTTACATGGGGTATGAATTTACATGTAGGTTAGTCATACTATTTTAATCTCGCCTATGTGGAAGGTCTTAAATAAAGTATTTCATGATGCACGAACTAAAATAAATAGAGATTCTTCTGTTTACGAAGCAAGGATGCCTGACATGCCATGTTGTTTACATTATCACATCGTAAAGCGCGTAACTCGAGCGCGAACTAATCAAGCTGTGTGTACAGTGGACACTGCTTCTAATCCAGTAGCGTGATGTATGGTGTATAAATCACCTGTTTTTAAACATCAAAGAGGGTCGACAGGATTTGACAAATTATAATGGTCTTTCTAAATGTAGCATCGATGTTTGACAAGGCATCCTCATTTACGAGTTGACTCAGTGTGCACAAACATCTGACAAGTTATAATTCTTACAATTCCAAACTTGGTTTCACTTTCAAAAATCTGCAAGATTTAACAATGATCTTTCAATATCTTGACGTTCAAGGTCTTTAACTGATCTCTATGATTTCTGATCTCTACTTTGACAACCCGTGCGTGGTTTTTTGACCACTGATTTTTGCCGAGCTGTTTGGAAATGCACGTCATGAGGCCTCAGCTTGAAGAATGCCAAGGTCTTCAACACTTGAGGAGGAGTGTTGATTTTCAAACAAACATTGATTATATTTTAACTTAACTCTACGAACTTTACAGAAAATACACCAACTAAGAATAGAGATAACAAGGAAATCCTCCGTAGCACCCAGGTCTTCGGTGGTAAGATGGTATTGTGGTCAGGGTTGTTGAAGAATCTGAAGCCCTTGGGTTCGAATTCCTGGTAAGCTTAGGCCCTGGTGTGGTGCTCGGCAAAGGCACTTCATACCTATTTCCTCACTCGATTGAGATGAAAATGAGTTCCGGTTAGGGATGTCCTCTTGGATGGGACATAAAGGCCCAATGCTTGAGGAAAGTCACACTTCGAGCACGTTAAAGAACCCACTATACGTTTCTAAAAAGTAGGGCACTGCCCTGTTGTGAGTTGATCAAGCCTTTCAGTCTGGGATGACATCTTGAAAAGCAGAAAGTCACCTGTTATGTCAATCCTTCAACATATGTGGTAAATATCAATAAATAAACGACTACTATCCACATCGTATGGGGACAGCAATGGAAACCAAATGTACCAGACTATGTACATGTATATTGATTTTTCGTTCTTTTCGTTCCAAAGTCATTCTGCTGTCCGGTCCCGGCTACCTGATCCGCCGCCTGATGCTGACAGCGCACGACCTGGGACTGACCGGTGGGGACCACGTGTTCTTTTGTCTCAGGTACTTCCGACATGACGAGATCTTCGGTAACTTCTCATGGAAAATAGGTAAGCGACGCTATTCAACTTTAGCCGTAAAGTATAAAGATAAAGGTAGTCCTACAAAGCCCTGGACAACTCTCTCACAAACTAACCATCACAGTCAGATGATCACAGATTCTAAGGAGCGGTTGATGAGGAGCTGTTCCATGGAGTACAAACTTTTACCTAACCGAAGATGTCTACAATACTCTACTCTATAAGACGCTAAAACCTCGTTGAGGCCATAGGCACAGTGGCCGGTTGTTATTCATTGTGTCTAAAGCATGGTATTGAAAGGCGGAGTACCCTTCCACTACTCACTAGCGGAGTCAAGAAAGTCCTAGGGACACATCTAGCCGGAAATGCAAGGAATTGAACCCGTGACCGCTCGATATCAGGTCCATTTAAGCCAAGCCACTCTAGTTACTGTACACTCTAGTGTTCAACGCCACGAAATCCATCTCTACATTAGAGATGGCTAAGTTGTGTTTCACAGTAAGAAAAATCTATATGTGACCGCTGGGCAAGAAAGTTGAATTTCTCCGTTTATATCGAAACACATTTTAGGCCTATGTCAAACCGGGACTCGGGCGGACAGCTTTCGGGAACAAAAAGGATGATATAAAAGGCACCAAACGACTCAAGACGTAAAGAGAATAGTCGTGGGCATTATTTGTGTATATCTTTACGTATACGTTTCTATTTTTCGTTTTCACGAACAGCCCGGCCGGGCTCTGGTTGGAAATGTGACGCTAGCATTAGCCGAGTACATTTTCGAATTCGTTGGAGACTTTGACTAGAGTAAGTGTCTATATAATTGGACCCAGAGTTCAGAGTGTCTTGAACCCGAGGTCTTGGTCAAGTCCTTTGTTCAGAGAGAAAAGTCGATCGCCTTATGGTCCTTTCAGCAACAACATCGCAGTCCGTTAGCCGTTTCCTGACCTATTAGTGATGAAAAGTGGTGTCAGATGGATTTCTCTGCTCCTAGAGTGCCCATTCACGACCAGTGTCGCAGTTTTAACCTCGTCAAAACACATTTTCCGGCATTTTCCGGTCTATTAGGGCCGTACAATGTATGCGTGCATTCACTTGCAGCGTAAATTTGGAGCAAATGGCAACTCTCTGTTGTCAACAGCCGACGTCACATGTCTAAAAGCTTTGTAAGTTCTGTTGATATACAGAGGTGTTAACTTTCAGAAGAACGTCACCTGCATATTCTTATGTCATTTGCTTCACATAAAGGAATATCTGAGGATGTATAAAGACACTAACGCTAGCTTCCCAAAAATTCTTATGGCTTATTATTGTTTCATGCTATATTGGGATCCCCCGGGATAGACATTTGTATAAAGCATTGTTTGTTGCAAGCTAAGTGAATTGTTGCGTTCGTAAGTCAGAAAAGGGGCAAAGAAATAAAGAACGTGAGAGAATGAAGAAATGTAGTAAACTGTTCTAAGGTAGACTTTTCTACTTTTCTTAAGTTTTGATCTAGTTCATTTTTAAGGGACCACCCAAGACAACGGATCTCAATATCGAAGGATAGGACAAATAAAGAAATGGACAATACAAGACTAAGCTTGGCAATCTCAGCTTGCTCAAGGCAAGTAAAAAGAAAACAAAATAAACTTTATCAGACCACTAAGACATACAAGGCGGCCTTGAATTACGGTTTGTATCACTCTGCCACTGAGATGAAACAAACCCAGTTATCAGTACCGAGTTCAATCGACATATTTCAGGGTCTGCGATCCAAAACAAACCCCGGGACACTTGTCAGGGTAAGTTTATCGGGTGTGTAAACATCCAATAGTGTAAACAATCCGGGAACGTCTGTCAGACGTCGACTTTCGGAGTGAAGTTGAATAGTTTCCTTGACCGAGTTCTCATTGTATCCGGTGTGATTGTTTCCAGCTTTAGGTCTATCCTAGGCGATGGTCAATGCTAATATTGTGGAGGTTGTAAAGAATTTATTCTCTCTGCATTATATTCTCTCTGTCTGTCTTCCTGTCTCTCTCTCTCTCTCTCCCTCTCTCTCTCCCTCTCTCCCCCTCCCTCTCTCTGGCTGTGTCTCTCTTTCTCCCTCTCTTTCGCTTATTGTGGTCATCTTTTATCCTTTCTTGGTTTCTCTCTCACTTTCTCTCTCCCCCTCCTTCTCTCTTTCTTTCTCTTTTTTTAGTCTCTCTCTCTCTCTCTCTCACACACACACACATACACACATACAATCATACAACTGACATAATCACACACACACTGTCTCTATATGTCTTTGTCTGTCTGTCTGTCTGTCTGTCTGTCTGTCTGCCTGTCTGCCTGTCTGTCAGCCTGTCTGCCTGCCTGCTTGCTTGCCTACCTGTCTGTCTGCCTGTCAGTCTGTCTGTCTGTCTCTCTCTGTCTCTCCACCTAACTGTAGTCTAAGTCCGAATATAGGTACGTTTTTTTCTTAATCTTTGGGGGAATGGTTTTGATTTTTGCCCTGACGTTATTCCAGGTGACTCCCGTGACGCTGACGCCCGTGAAGCGTACAAGTCGCTGTTCGTGCTGTCCCTGTACAGGCCGGAAAACGACGTGTCTCGCGCGTTCTCTCGTGACGTCAGACGACGATCCCGCGAGACCTTCTCTTATGAATTCCACCCAGATGAGGAGGTAAATAGATAACAAATCATTTTACTGTACATGTTGTGAAAATTAATTTGTGAGAAGGCAACTTAGAACTTGCATATATCTTAGGCCAAGTCTTCCACATTTTTACAAATGACTAGCTTATCAAATGAGACTATATCCAATTCCAATGAGATTCTCTTTTAACTCCTAGGTGTCGGTCATGGCCGCTATTGCATACGACACCGTCCATATCTACGCGCATGCTCTCAACGAAACCCTGGCCTTCGGGGAGGATCCGTACGACGGACGCCGCCTAGCGGAAAGAGTGAGAAACAGAACGTTTGAAGGTACGTATACCGTTTCCAATGAACAAATATTTCCGACGATTTCAGTAGGAACTGCCAGTATTGTGAATTTTAGTAGTGATAGTGATTTAGTTTCAATTCCCAAATGGCCGTATATAAGTGGTGTATCGGTTGTTCTGGTTTTCAATGCGGCACTGCTTCTAGCGATGAAAAGTAATCAATTTCAATAGTTCAACATAGTTAACGCTTCTAGTGCTGAATTACAACAACTTGGTTAGAAACCAATCACTAGATCATTGTTTTTCTAGTGCCATAGCTAAAACATAAAGAGTGCAGTTTTGATGTAGACACTAAATTTTATGCATGACGTGTTGTTGTTGGTAGGAGTGCAAGGCTGGGTGACTCTCGACAATAACGGTGACAGAGAGACCAACTACATGATGTACAGCTTTCAGGATGGTAAAATGAAGGTAAACAAAGTATACTTTGAAGAAGAATCAATCTTTACTTCTGGATACTTTATTTTTTATACAGACGTTTCAAAAGGCATTCGCCTTTCTTCCTGAAAAAAATGAAGATAAACAATTTCTCGGAGCAATTGTTTATCTTCATTTTTATTTCACTGAGGAAGAAAGGCGAATGCCTTTTGAAACGTCTGTATAAAAAATAAAGTATCCAGAAGTAAAGATTGATTCTTCTTCATTGTTAACGATACCTGGATGTCTAATCTTCACAAACGTTAGGAAAGTATACTGTTTTAGAAATCCATTTCAAGCCGCACTTTTTACGTTCTGTTTTCATAAACAGTTAATCATTTTGGGAAGTGGTCGAAAATTGATCAAAGGGCGGATGTCATCCACAAGATCAAATCAACATGGCCTTTTCTATACACACATTTATTTGGCTACTAGTAATTAATCTCCAAGCAGATGTCTCGGTTGGCATGTGAGTATCCATGGGTTGAAATCCGGTTTAATCTGGCCCTGGATCCTGTGGATCCTGTTTTGCCAACCGAAATATCTTCTTGGAGATAAGCATTTGGCTCCTTTGAGCATAGAATTGATGACGAAAGCTGCCGCATAAAACAAGACTTTAATCTCCAGGCAGATTTACCAGTAGTATAAGATAGTGTCAAAGCTGGCTAAGGAGTACTAGTATAGCTGGCCAAAGGGAGTCATCAGCCACTCCGGAAGCCAAACACACTCCTAGCGCTAGCCCGGATTCACTCCTCTGGCAGCTTTTGATACTATCTTAAATTGCTACCATAGGATCTTCTTGGAGCTTACAAGACTCTAGATCTATCATCGCGTATATTGTGTCCTTTTCTAGGCGGTGGGGTACTACTTTGGTCACAGTGGTGAGTACGAGGACGTACCCGGGACGGTGATCACATGGCCGGCGGGAGGACTAACGCCCCCTCCCGATGCACCGTATTGTGGGTTCGACGAGGAAAAATGTCCGTTCGGTAAGCATGTTCACTGAACTCCATAACGCTACCTGCTAGAAATAAAAGTGCACTTTACAAAGAAGGTACGATTTATTGCAGGTTTAGGAACTTTTTTGTATGTCATATACTAAAAGCGCAACAAACAGAAGCTGGTGCGTTAAAGGGTGGTCATACCGACTATATACAAGAAATGTGCGGGGATCGCTACTGGGAATCTGTATGTGGACAGTTTCTGTGTGTACACATACACTCAGTCAAGGAGGTTTGTACTATGTTGCCTTTTGAGTGTTATTTCTATTTGTTGCTGATACATGTATATCTCTCGTTACCCTAAAATATAGATCTCCGCCACAGTCGGTATGGACCCATCTATACCTTGGGCCTGGCGCTGATTTTACCCATTATATTTCTGTTAGTCGGATACACTATCTATCACAGGTGAGACAATCCTAATATTAATACGTGGATACTTCATTGTTATTTGTACCATAAGGAAACATTGAGTTGTGACGACTATAAAAATAAACAAACAAACAAACAAACACATGTACCGATGTTTCACAGCTAATCCTATGAATATAAAACTACGCATTTGCATGTGGAAATAGATATAATATATGGACTTGACAATTTTAGAAAACGAATAAATTTGTTTTAATTTTGTGTCTAGTAAATGAGCATACTTGTCTTCTAACTTCTCCAGACACACCGTAGAAAAGAAGGTAGCCTTCAAGACATGTCAGCTGAGATCTCAAGACATCACCCCTATCAGGACACGTCCGGCAACTTCTAGGGTATAAGTTGGAATATACTTTGCTTTTTTGTCGTTATTTGGAAGAATAATTTGATACACTGTAAATTTAGAAACACAGAGAAGACGGGACCATTTTACTTTGATGTATGGTCATTTTTCTTTTTGTCTTGACATTAGAATTCCCTACCATCCGGAGAAGAAAACTCCTGCAGACTAGCAGAATATAAGGTAGGCAAGTGCTTGTAGTTTCTCCAGAATGGTGTGTGTGTGTGTGTTCGTGCGTGCGCGCGCGCGCGCGCGCGCGTGTGTGTGTATGCGTGCGTATGTGCGCGCGCGCGTGCGTATATGTGTGTGTGTGTGTGTGTGCGTGCGTATGTGCGCGTGTGTGTGTGAGTGTGTGTGCGTGCGTATGTGCGTGTGTGTGTGTGTGTGTGTGTGTGCGTGCGTATGTGCGGGTGTGTGCGTGTGTGCGTGTGTGTGTGTGTGTGCGTGCGTGTTCGTGTGTGTGTACATGTGTGTGTATGTGCGCCTGTGTGTACGTGCGCTTGTCTGATCAGCAACAAGTATACCGTGCAGTACATGTAACTGTTAATTACATGACCCTTTAAATAATTTTCCCTACAGAATACAGTTTACGTCATGAAGGAGCTCAAGGTTGACGGGAACCGTGCGACTATGAAACGTGGCATCCAGAAGGAACTGACGCAGGTATGCAGTTGCTATCTATTGCTGCTAGATGGCGTTGCTACACGAATGGTGTCCAAAACATGACTGCGACCTACCCCCCTTAAGGTCACTATTTAACTGTAAAACTTGTGCCATTCACTTGACAGCTGTTTTCTTGACATACTCATACAGTTGTGTGAGCTGAACCATCCAAACCTGGCCAGAATTGTCGGCGCATGCCTAGAAGCTCCCAACTGCTGTGTCCTGATAGACCATTGCTCCAAGGGAAGTCTGCAGGTGACGTCATCCGTTATATACTGTTACCAACCGGCGCTTAATGTAGTCTCGACCAATCAACACGTACTGTCCACAATTTTACGCGGCCAATCATATACAAGGGAAGTTCTTTAGACGGGATGGTGCGAAAGTGAGTGCGAAAGTGAGTGATGTGTTATTGATAGCCAATCAGCACCAAGGCAAGGGAATACCTACTGCAGTATGAAACTCATATCAAATACTATGTGAAAAACACTACAAAGGATCCGCAGTTAATCATTACGTATTTCCCACCTGACTTTAGGATATACTGAAGAACGAGTCCATCAAACTGGACTGGACATTTCGGTGGTCTCTTATTATGGACATCGTGAAAGTAAGTATTGTCCACGTACACTTGGATTTATGTGGTATTTTGTGACTCCTTTCGATACTACTAACAGAAAATACTCTCAAAAACATTGCATTGTTCATAGTTCATAGACAACTGTGCCAAAATTGATATCCTTTACGTTATCATCCATAATATACTAAACATATAGTTTTGAGGGTCGAAATGACCAATTTACACTCAGTCTGAATGATTAAAAATATTTTCTGCGTGACTCTAAGGAAAATAAAACTATATTTCCATTTTTCATGGCACATGTATGTATGGTTGTATGTATCGCCGATTTGGAGGTATGTACTTAGATGGTCACACAATTTAGTCCCTGAGGTGTTCTTTTTCATCGATATACAAGGGTCTGGAGTACCTACACAACAGTTTCCTGAAGTGCCACGGAAGCCTGAAGTCCACTAACTGTGTGGTGGACAGTCGCTTCGTGGTCAAGATTACTGACTTCGGCCTGTGGATGCTGAGAAAGAAGAAACGGATTTCTATGGAAGAGCCCAAGTTTGACGCGCTGCACCTCAACAATAATGCTGTTACTCTGCTGAAATATGCACAAGGTAGTGTAGTAAGGTTTCAATGTTATTCGATTAACGTGTAGTATACGTATGCCAGTATACATTTTATGTGCACGATCAAAATTAGCGGATGATACACGCCACAATAGCAGTACCATTGTCGGTTATTCTTTGGACTGTAACGTTATGCTAACAATAGTGTGGTTTATTGCAATTTCTTACCCGAGGGCTAATTGCATGTGACACGAAATGGGCGTACAAATAGTTACATTTACAACAATTTACAATGTGTCAACTCTAGTCCATTTTCCTACGCAGAGGGACCACAGTCGTGTCGAAACACATATGCGATTAGTCGGTTGGGGATCGTGCGTAGGAGGATGCTCTAGTCTAAAGGCTAACTATAGAGGGGTGTAACTTGTTGAAAGAAAAGGGGTCCCACGTTTTCAAATTCTAGTGTAATAATTAACTATGATTGCAATTTGTTAAATGATGTCATACGTCATCATGAATGATAATGATAATATCAATAGTAAGATTCTTAATTTGTTCAGATCAGCTCTGGACGGCGCCTGAGATTTTACGTGGTGGGACGGAGAGATCTCAGAAAGCCGACGTCTACAGTCTTGCTCTTATTCTGCACGAGATCGCCTTCAGAAAGGGGGTGTTCTACCAGGAAGGGAGCCAGATATCGCCAAAAGGTGCATATAGAAACATGAGACATTAATACTAGTACTCTGAGTACTAGTCAAGAGATAGATTAAAAACCGTGTCATCTGCGTATGCCACAACTACTTACGTGTTCAAGTTTTGGCTATTTTCTTCGAAATATTGTTACGTTTGAGATGATTTCTGCACAAAATAATTTGCGACCAGGGGTTCCACAAGGCACCGTCAGTGGACCTATCCAGCATTGTCCTTTCACGGTCTACAAACCATGCCCGGAGGAACCCATTGCGATTTACCATACAAGGAGAGTCTCAATGCTATGATTTTGCAGATATCATAACCCGTGTGGCACTGTCTCTGTCCGGAGAGCCATTCCGGCCAACAGTTCTGGAGAAGGACTGCCCAGCTGGACTGTCCGGTCTCATAAAACAGTGCTGGGCAGAAACACCAGAGGACAGACCGGACTGTAAGGTCATCGGTGCAGCCGTGAGAAGAATAAGCGGGTATTTCTTTCGACAAACACGTTTTTATTTACAATTATCAGATTTAACGGTATATACATTGTAAGGCTAACGTCATCTTTCCAAACCGGGGCCCATGGTCAGCTGGGCTGTTTGTGAAAACGAGATATCATACTTTTCGTTCCCGAAAGCTGCCTGGTTAGGTCTCAGTTTGGAAATGTGACGTAGGCCTAACAAATACTAGTACCTTAACCCTAAAAGCACTAGTACTGCGCCTAACTTTGTCATTGGCCTTGTGAAAAAAACTGTAAGTTCTGTCTTTTTTTCAAGACACACAAACTACAATCTTATGCCTGTTGATCTGTTTCAGCATGAAGAGTGAGAACATCCTGGATAACCTGCTGGCCCGGATGGAGCACTATGCGGATAACCTGGAGTCCCTGGTGCAGGAGAAGACGGCTCAGGTCCTGGACGAGAAGAAACGAGCAGAGGACCTGCTGGAACGACTCTTGCCAAGGTCAGAGAGCAATGGAAATCGTTTCATGTTCATGTGTATTAATGTACCCCCATGCAAGTACCGGACACAAATGTATACACCATATACATCAGAGCCCATCGAACATCAGAGCCCATATTGTCCCTAAGTCATAGACAGAGACGGGGCCGATACCGACTTCCAGATACATTTGACCCATTTCTGACGTCACGCTTCCATTCTAAGCCCGTTTCAAAACTAACGTCTTCTTTAATGATGACGTCTTTCGTTTCCACCCAGGACTGTGGCCAACCAGCTGAAGCATGGAGGCACGGTCCACCCCGAGTCGTTCGACAGTGTGACCGTGTTCTTCAGCGATATCGTCGGGTTCACGGCAATGTCCGCTGACAGTAGCCCTATGGAAGTACGTGCCATTTTGCGTTTTTTTCTTTTCGTGTTGCCAATGCCAGCTAACTGTAGCACAGTGAAGACCCAGTTTCGTCCTTAAACCTCTCTTCAGTTACAAACAATTTCTTGTTCTTTGTATGATACCATGCAATATAATTACGATATCATTGTTTTTTTCTTTGTCCCAAATGTAAGACTTGTTTTGTTTCTTTTTAGGTGGTAGACATGCTGAATGACCTGTACACATGTTTTGATGACATCATCGGTAATTACGATGTTTACAAGGTGTGTACTTCCAATGGACAACTTCAATTTGTCATTCTAATGACAATTTCGTTCTTGATCAGAACTAATATGTTTCTGCCTTTGCTGACTTTTCCATTGTTTGTTTTATGAGTTCTTGTCTTCTTTAAATTTGTCACAACTGTACACTCGCCACATCATCAGATTGAATTCTAAAATGAGCGACCTGATGGCTGTGCTTCCAGGTTGAAACGATAGGTGACGCTTATGTGGTGGTGTCGGGGCTGCCGGAGAGAAACAGTAACCATGCGGCGGAGATAGCGCGGATGGCTCTGGAGATGCTCCGGGCAGTCCAGACGTTCAGGATAAGACACAGGACGTCGGAACAACTCAAACTCCGGATAGGCATTCATACTGGTGAGTTCGTCGGTTTTACCGTGAAAATTTGCCCATTAAACAAGACGTATGATGAAAAATGAGTGGCCGGGTACATTGCAAAAATGTGACTTTTACGGACACTTTAACTAGAGACTCTGGTTTTGATTTTGAGAACTTAGAAAAAGTAATGTTAGATGGGCCTCTACGGAGTGAAATATGTACCGACCTCTGGTGGATAATGTATGTATGATAAAAACAACGTTTGGGCAGAGTTGCTTGAGAAATTCGCCTTTATGACAAGAAAAAGGATTAACGTTACATTCTTAGCAAATGGGAATAGGTAAGAGTCTTATTCGCAAAGTCACGCGTACGTCACACGTAACGCGAGACTATGACCGAGACTTTGACATTGTGGCGTTTTCCCAGGTCCCTGCGCGGCCGGAGTTGTTGGTAGAAAGATGCCGAGGTACTGTCTTTTCGGCGACACTGTAAACACGGCGTCACGGATGGAGACATACGGAAGGGGTAAAAAGTTTCCCTGATTTTCTTAATGTTAGGTGTAACATGAAAGGTCGCAAGGTATTTTTGGACACCTTTTGGCAATTGTCTCTGTTGAAATCAGTCATAACATACTGTCGTTCAGTTGGCTTTTAAGCTTTCTTTGCTTCATGCATGCAAAATGTACCGCGTTATAGGTGAATACACGTGGTACAGTCTGTATCGCGTCTTTTTCTTATATACTTACGCTGTTTTCCCAAATCTTCTTCTTGTAGCAGGAAAAACGCAAAAGCAATACTTCTTCAATAGTGCATTTAACATTACAGTGTCTTTTCATTGAACACCCGTAGTTTTTAAAGAAATTTCTTATGGTTTGTGTCCACCAAGCCCTTAGAATCCACGTCAGCGAGACCACCTACCAAGCCCTGTGTCTGACGGAAAGGTTCCTGCTTGAATCGAGGGGAGAGTTGGAGATAAAGGTAATGTGTAGACTCTACCAGGCTTCGTGGATCGGTGGTCTAATTGTAGAAATTGGACAAATAGAATCTATAGTACGTTAGGGGAGTTAGCCAGCCAGAAGAGTACGTTTCCTCACCGTGGTGAGGATAATGATTCTCCCGATCCACGGAGCCTGGTAGAGGCTAGATAATGTGTGCAATATTTAAGTTGATTTCGTTTATAAATATAAGCTGCAGCACACTTTGATTCCGCTAGTGGTACTACTGACTAAAAGAATGAGCTAATGTACGTCGTTCTGCCTGCACAGGGCAAAGGACCCCAGAGAACGTACTGGCTGCTCGGAGAGAAGGGTGGTATCGCGAAAGAAAGCTTCGTATGACCCCAAGTGCAGTGCAGCAAAATCCCGCCAGTGGTCGCTGTTGAACTTTTTTTAACAATGTGCATTTAGCATGTTTTGTTCAACTTCATATTCACTAGTTCTGTAAATAATCAGGACAGTAGATTTGAAGTAAGTAATATTTGTAAATAGGTTCTAGAATAGGACTTTCGCAGAAAATCACACTGCTCCAATGCTAAGTCGAGCCAAGAAAAATACGTGCCTGTTTATTATGCAGGTTAGGTCCGCAGATTTGAGGCATACGCCTGACCTACAAGTAGCATATGGAATTAGGATTTGACAGTTTTCACACATTTTGGCACTGATTATAATCATTATAGGGACAATGTAAATAGGAATAACAGATCAGTAAACAGTCTGATTGTCAGAACGTCGTCCAACTTCGTCAGAAACGTAACCGTCCAACTTTGTCAGAAACCGTCCAACCTCGACAGAAACCGTCAAAAGCCGTCCAACTCCGTCAGAAACCGTCCAACTTCGTCAGAAACGTAACCGTCCAACTTCGTCAGAAACCGTCCAACCTCGACAGAAACCGTCCAACTCCGTCAGAAACCGTCCAACTCCGTCAGAAACCGTCCAACTCCGTCAGAAACCGTCCAACTCCGTCAGAAACCGTCCAACTTCGTCAGAAACCGTCCAACTTCGTCAGAAACCGTCCCTCCGTCAAAAACCGTCCAACTTCGTCAGAAACCGTCCAACTTCGTGAGAACTGAACCGTCCGACTGCGTCAGAAACCGCCAAACTTCGTCTCGTCCGTCCAGACTATATAAAGCAACAGAGAACATTGATCTATTGTAACTAATTCAGACCATGCCATACATAGTAACGTGTGTAAAGATAATTTTATTTTCGTAAGATAGTACAGCAACAGCAGCACGATGCCTTTGAAGTACATGTTTGCATTTTGCACCGTTTGGTTATACACAACTTTATTGTCATGGATCTAAGAGATGGACAAAAAGAAAGCCGTAATAAAAGTTTGTCCAAACAATGTTTGTTTTGGTCTTTTTTAAGGCAAAAATGATCTTTTTGGTCCCCTTATGTGTCTGTGTTCAGCACATACATATAGAGTTAGTATCCTATAAAAGGAATACTAAAATTTAGTACTTGTACGTGGTATTCCTACTACTAAGGCTATTCACGATAATATTAAGTATAGTGAACAAGAATGCATTCATCTAGATAACAACCTACGTCTTTCAGGCAACATACTTTTTTGAAAGTCATTTCGCACGTTATTCAATGGATAGGCACTAAATATAACTTCATTTAAAGGATAGATACAAATCCTAACGTCACTCAAAGGCTAGACCTTAAACGTTCGTCATTCAAATGCTAGGCACAAAACATAACGTTACTTAATCCCGCTTTGGTACACATGCAGACAGTTGTGTGAATAGAAACTTTAACTTATTGCGTAGTCTCAAAGCCTTCAAATGAAATCGTAACCCCTGAACTGACCCATACCAAAATGAAAAACAGTCGCTAGCCCTGACTGTCTTGGTATACTTAGCTAGCTATAGACAGGTAATTTTGCATGGCACAATGAACCATACACAATTGTACACACTCAAAGACATATACGTACACACACACACACACACATACACACACACACACACACACACACACACACACACACACATGCACAAATACACACATCCATACATTGCTGATTGCAGTCAGATAAGTTTTAAGACACGTGAATATAACCAACACAGTTGGTAAATATATTGCCAGGCAAATCTAATTCAGTAAGTTCCTTACCAATACGTTTCTTTTAAATCCAACAAAATACCAGACTGCACAGCTCTTTGGCTTTAGATGCTACTTTAGAAATTGTAAATGTAATGTCATGACCAAGCTGACCACGCCCACTTGGGTCAAAGGTCAATAACAAAGAAGGTTGCAGCTAGACCAATGGCTGCTCCGATTCCGCTGATCGCCCAGAACATGTTTGTCCTTCCGTCTCCTCTGAAATGTTTCACTAGTCCGTACTGAAAAACAAATATAGCCACTTAAACACGTCGTGTTTGAAGACACATACAAAAGGCATAAGGAAATATGATGAACATTATTTCAAACACACAAAGTACTTGAATTATCAAATTATTAAATTATCATTCTAAACCAATGCTTGAAAATTATTATTCTTGCAAACTTTTCAGCCCCAGATATTCGGCGTCCGGCCATTTTGTATATACTTCACCGCTGCCAAACGTGATAACAAAACAACAACAAACAACTTCCTATAATTATAGATATTCAACTTTGACTGACATTATATTTCTTTAATACCTATCCATCCCAAAATAAAAGTTGTCATATGAACGAAAAAGATTGTGCGGTTTCAAGAGGAAGATGATAATGAAAGCATGAAGCATGGGTACAATTCTAAAGTATACATGTACGTCGGTGAAGGTTACCCAAACAACTGGAAATATAATCTTGGAAAAGAACAGACTATTCAGATAACATCCGTCATCTTTCGTCAGTGGCACTGTTACATTGATGAAAGATAGCGGATGTTATCTGAAACGTCTGACCGTTCCTAAAATTATATGCAGTTGCAAGTTGAGTAACTGCTATTGGCGTATCATATTACATGTACATCCCATCCGAAGTACAATGAATTAAAGATCGTTACCCATCCTCCTTCCTGTACGAGCCATGAGGAAAGTTTCCTGTCGGTGAAGTCTACCACGATGTCCACCAGTCGGCGGGTGAACATGGGGTGTCCCTGGTGCACGCAGTCCACGGAGAAGGCCCCCGCCACCGCAAACATCGCCACGACCCGCGCCCACGTGATGCCCGTACTGAACAGTTCGTTAGCAACCGTCTGGAACCAAATAAAACAGACATTGTTTCTTCTTCCCTTTCCTTGTTATCTCCATGGAAAATGGAGATATAGTTTTAGGTGTGAAAAAGGGAGGTATAGTTTTTGGTGTGAAAAATGGAGGTATAGTTTTTGGTGTGTCTGTCTGTCTGTCTGTCTGTCTGTGTTTCCGGATATTTATGGTCAGCATAATCTAGAACCTCTGGATGTATTACGATGATATTTAGTCTGTGCCTAGGGGTTGAAAAGACGAAGATCAAGGTCAATTTTGGTCACCCTGGTATGTGACCTTGGTACTAAAGCAGAAATTCCGCTTTTTGTATCTTATGACCTGGATTTGCTATGGTCCTCTTTCTTTTTGGTGGCAGATGGCTTCTGACGTAAGGAATACGCAAAGTATGTTAGGTCTTAGGTTTTCTTTCAGGGTTTCCTTTCGAATCCCCCTCCCCCCTTTTTATATTTTGCCATTTTCTTACCTTTCAATCCTTTGTGTTCTTCTTTTTGCGTTCTTTTGTTCAATTGTTCTATTCCTATTTGTTTCAATTTCTCTACTTTCCTAATCCACCTTGTTCAAATCACAAGCTTAAGTGACCTTTAGTCGAATCCTACATTAGAGAGTGAAATTAGTTTCGTTTGTTCCTGTTTCCCATAGCAGACTGCAGACCCAGTAAGAATCTACGGAATGCCGTACTCCCTGTAGCTGTGAGAGAATGAGAAGTGTGTATAACTGTGGTGATGATTAAATCTGAGAGAAAACCCCGACCTTTTCTTCCGGCCTGGAAGGCAATATCATAATTCTTTTCAGACGATGGTTAGGATGATTCATAACATTTAAGGGGAGGGTGGCATTTGTCAAATTGAAGCAGGCACTAAAACGACTAGAGGTTAGTTGTCTCTAGAATGATTTCGTCTAAGCATCATTTTACATCATTTATCATTTCTTCCTTCCTTCCTTCCTTCCTCCATCCCATCTTCCCTTCTTTCCTTTCTTCCTCTCTCCCTTCCATCCTCCCTTCCATCTCTCCTCCCTTCCTTCCTTCCTTCCTTCCTTCATTCCTTCCTTCCTTCCACCCTTCCTTCCTTCCATCCTTCTTTCATTTCTTCCTTCCTTCCACCCTTCTTTCATTTCTTCCTTCCTTCCACCCTTCTTTCATTTCTTCCTTCCTTCCATCCTTCGAATTCCTTCATTCCGCAAAGCTAGTGTTTTACGAATTCTGAACCAGATACTAGAAACATTTATCCTCCTCCTTCTTCAGTATAAAATCGTATTTTACAACTGGTTGGATTTTAAGGCTGCTACTTGATCCCCATTAAGTTTGAAAAGGTACATCTGGTACGGACCTCTCCTCAGGCCCTTAACAAGTCTTAAGGGTTCGGAAAAATCTGCCTAATAGTAACCAGACACTCCTCGTTATCTGAGAGGATCTCTGCTGAACACTTGGACTTCAGCCAAAGCGATGTTCAACAGCTCCTCTGGCTGATTCACTACGTGCTCATTTTGTGGACTTGCAAAGTGTGTGGCGGGATCATTAGTTAGTATTGGCACTTTGACATTGTTGCACGAAGCAAACAACAAAACCATATATAGCGAGTCCAAGACAAAAGATACGGAAGCCGGTTCTGCTGCAGTACCAAGGATAGATGCCAGGAGGTCCAAATTTGACCTTTATCTTCCCATGATCTAACCACATACCAAATTGAGACAGACAGTCAGACAGACCAATTTCGTTTATGTCCAAAAACGGTTATTGCACATGGCATCAAAGAAACTTCATGCTGCTTGGTTAAACCTGGTCAGACCTATATAAAGCGTATTCTCTAAGCAGATTTTAGGTCGCGGAGATAATAAAAATCCCGACCACTACTATCTCCGTGACACAACCTCTGCTTGTAGGATATATAAAGTGCACGTTCATAATGTCACAAGCCGCGGCTAGTGTAGTTACACATGCTGATGATTTCCCGGTTTAACCATCCAGCATGGCGGACAGCACTTACGTCATAGTCACGTGAGTGCAAACACTGCATTGTGTCCAATGGCTAACAAGAATGATCACGTTTATGTTTGTATTTGTTTAAGTTTGTTACAGCTTTTGTTTTCTACCTCATTTTTTATTTATGGAATCATTAATATTTCTGCTTTCATGTACTCATATGAGATCCTTCTGATATATGTGTATTTAAAAAGCAATTAGAAAAAGAATGATCACCTCAAAACTGGTCTCCAAGATGGACTCAGACGATAGCGTGATGTTGATTTGTCTGGAGACGTCCCGGTACAGGTGTGGGTACATCCTCTCTAGTTCCCCTCCCATCTTCTGCAGCTGGGAGGACACCTGTTGACAAACAGGTAAACAAGTAAGCAAACAAGGAAAATAATATGAACACACCTTTCAGCCTTCTTAGTAAATAAAAGATCTACACTGTAGCTAAACCTTCAAAGAAAATGACTGTGTAAACTAGAAAGGCCGACATTTGCTCGTGAGCAAATGAATGTTCTGTAATGTTCAAAAGTATTCAAAATATTTTTCTAAGTCTGATATAATTTATTTATTACTTTAGTTCTACTTATTATTACTTGTTATGTGTTCAATCAAGTTGCAGTATTTATTAGTTGCCAATATTTCTTTTGTAGATTAGACAGAGGAGACTATGCAATAGACCAGGTTGGCCTTTGTCTCGCCTCAACACTTTGAATTTACATTAATTCTTGAAATTGCACTTTGTGATTTTAACCTGAGAGAAACAAAAACGATAATATGGAAAATAAAAAGAACCTCAGTAGGCCTTCGTTTTGCATCGGGGAGTCTCCCGCGAGTGAGGTTGGATTTCTTCAGACGCCCGTTGATGTAGTCCCGTATGAGCTGCCTGGACTCGTCGATAACGGACTTTTCTGTGGGTGTAGCTTGGGACCACAGCGACGCTGGGAACGACAAAAACGTGTTCAAGTAAAGCCACGGTGACATAATTAATCTATTTGAAAAAATGGCAAAATGGCCCCCAATAGCATCGCTGTACTGGTCAATCAGAATCGTATGCTTGTTAGAGGACATACTCTCCAGGGTAAGGGGCACATGGACAGGGCTTGGGACCACAGCGCCCTTGTTCCCTCTTGACAAATGATGATATAAACATGATTGACATGGTGACGATTGTCTCTTACAGGCTTACTGGAGATGAACATAGGACAAACCAAGCTTAAGTCTGCAAAAGAATGGACTGGATGTTTGGTCCTCCTTTAGTTTAGAAGCATCTTTTTGCTGAGTTTTTCTTTTCTTTCGCCCTCGCGCATTAGTTTTGGGGTTTCCAGAGGATGTCATCCAGAAAATTAAATCAGTGTGGCCTGAGAGGAAATATTGTCCAATTCTTTGAAATGGTGTTCGAACATCCTTCTGTTTGCTATTGTTAAGCGTTGTATCAACACTGGGACAATGTTTATTAAACATCCCGTCAACCCTCAACCCACACGTGTACACCCCGTCCAACATGGTCCACCCCTTAGGGTAGGGTGTTCCACCTGGCTTGTACATGTTTACATACATAACTGTGCACAACGTATACCGTGTAAGATGAAACATATTTCATTTGTGAATGTCCCTGATTCGATGCCGAAAGAAACAGACTATCAAAAAAAGTGTCCGAAAGCATACGAAGCTTTTCATTGTTAAAAAAAACACACAAAAAGATACTCTTTCTATACTGAGATCATAGAATCAACCTATCGTAGAAAATATGGGACGTCTTATTTTCAGTAGTAGTAGTAGTAGTAGTAGTAGTAGTAGTAGTAGTAGTAGTAGTAGTTTTCAAAGAAGAAACCCCGCAATAGCAACGTATGTTTAGAACCCCATTCTGTATACTGTATGTGCATTCAATCACTGATTAATATCAGTATGTTAGAATTTAGATCATTCACTTCTAAATAACTGCATTCAACCACTTTGATACGTTAGTACTAGTATTTGATTTTGTTCACTTTATTAGCCCAATGGGCATGAATTTGCAATAGAAAAAAATTATAACAACACCTTTATTGCCGATCAATTGTACAAGGTACAAAGCATGGCATCTACTGATACATAACTACAGTTCTATAAGGCTAATCTACGTAAAACAAGGGTGCATAGTAAGGAATACGATGGTCTTTTACAATCATTGGAGGGATTTCTAGCGTCTAGATATACATAACGATCCGCCCCTTGCCTTTCTGCGCCACTTGTTCTGTATAACACTTGAGACTCGCCCACCTGACATAAAGTGGGGCGTGTTTGCAATATACACTGGGGGTCACCCCAACTCGTAACCATGCCAGGTATATTAGAAACAGCTTTTCTGTAACATAACTGGAACATGAACAGGGCAATGCACCTAGAGATTCGGAACAGTTCACTGACCGAGGCTTGAAACAGGATATTGGCATGCCAGCTATGTTAGTTTAGTACAAACATGTCATCGTAGTCAACTTACCTCGCCTCGATCTTCGACGTGTACGTAACATGGCGTCCGACTGAGATCCTCTTAGAACCGATTGTAAACGCTGTTTATACACACAAATGCAAAACTATCATATCTGATATCTGTACAATATACATATTAACCGGGCTGCAAGTGGCAAACAGTCGGGAATTGAACCAGGAGCCGAGGGCGTTGAACTGTTCGGAAGCCACACGTAACACCCACCTACCCCATGATGTGAAGAGTTGACTTGCAACTGAGCTTCTCTTCCTACGACGTGGCATTATAACGCACAGGTCACTGCACACGCTAACTGTCCCCTCGGGCGAACTCAGGAACCGCCCCACATGTCACAAGCGAGCATCGGCGGAGTCCTGGCCCTCTCACGGCCGTACGCAGGTGTTATAGTGCATGGCCTCTTTGTTGGCGGGATGTTTTCTCGGATAACTTGAGACCAAACCACTCCAAACAAAGGAGGTTGAGACCGAGTTGCTTGCACACTTAGTAGTGTCACTCACTCTACACTTTTTCTCTTATATCAAAAAGATTAGACAGTCTTAGTTGCTGTGGCGAAACAATCTTAAGATTACAAGGAGTTTTCGGTCTTAGATGTGATTTTCTTTTGTACAGAAGACACCCCCACCATGTCATCTTACATCTTATGCTTGACAAACGAGTGTAACAATAAGAAAAGTCCTTATGATTACAAGGTGTTTGGCGATTGTTTGCTCAGTAAACATAGTGGTAAATTGGCAAAGAAGGCACTGAGAACACACCCCTGTTAACATGTCAAACATTTAGGACAACTGGCACATCAGCAGTTTGGATGGTTTGGTCATTCACTAAGTCATACTCTTCTGGGACCCTTCAAATGCTATCCAGTCACAGTGAGAAACTGCAGACACGATTTGTTATGTCAACCTACATATAAGCTCTTCTTGGAAGGTACCATTCGTAAAATGCACAAGGGGGTACTTACACAAATAAAAGTTCAATTTCTTTCGTACTGTAACAAGTAGTAGGGAAGTCTATTGCTGTATATAGTGTATATTTTACAGAAAATATATGTACAATAATTAAGTAAAAGGACAAAATTCACAAACCCCCGAGGATGACGTACAGTGAAACGAAATTGCGCTTTCAGTTTCTTTCCTCGCCCCCACCACACTTATTGGCTGGTCCCTTGACTATTTGAACAAGTTCTTTGGCGGAGACTTTAAAAGCCATGTTATTGAACTAAGTAAGATTATATGCAAATGGTTATGGTAAGATTAATGAGGGAGGACACTGTTATTTGGAAATTAGCAATGCCATAATTAGCTTGTAAGAGTACCTCTAGTTACGTTATGCCAAAGAAATCCTCTACAACTAACTTTCAAGGAAAGCATTCGTGGACTTCTCTAATTGGTCTATTAGTGATGACATGAATAGGGTACATTGTACATGTAGACTTGAAAGTTGGATCCGGTGCGGTGGTTTCATCCGAACACTAACGATAGCGTTTTTAACACATGATGAAATATGTAATTTCCCTTGACTTAATACCAAACCGTCAAACATACGTTGTTTTAAGAAGGGTCTGTGATATAATAATTGTTTATACTGTTATATTATATTACATTAGTTGTTAGTTATTTGTATTAGTATATAGTTGTTCACATTGCCATACATTGTAACTGTTACAATTGTTGCGCAATAAAGTTCTTCTTCTTCTTCAGTCACACAAATATGATTAAATACTGGCTCAACAAAAGGAGAGGAGTAGAATCTCCAAGCCTCGACCGAGATGTTTCTGACGTATTTGATTCTACAATTGAAACGAGGCCCAGTAGCAAAGGTCGGCTTACGGTATACCTTACATAACATATCATGATCTATGTCAGATTACTAGTAATTATGGAGAATTGAATTAGCAGTGCATTGCAATACGTACGCGATATTGTATTTCATGAGCGCTTGAATATTAACACAAACAACGACCTTGCGTTGTTCTAATTCGGTGTTAACAAAATATGCTACATTCCAAAACATACTATGGCACACAATGAAATGATGGGAACAGGTAATCCCATAGCCTTTTTGAGGTACTCTCTACCAGACTGACTACGATTTGCCTAGTGGGGCGTTTTGCTACCAGAGGAGTTGGTCGGCCGCAGATGGGAAACATAGACCTTAACGTGGACTGACTCCCCTGGCCAATTTCCCAATACTTTTTGCCGAGTTCTACGATCCCCGTACCCTGTAAGAAGGCCTGGTGGAGGCTATGGTCTTTTACCCCCCATAGGAAGGCCTGGTGGAGGCTAGCCTTTAAGCCATTCGACACCACACCAATGGAGGAACGCTTTGAAAAACGACAACGTTTAAAGCTCCCAACCCCTTCCGCCCTCACGACACCTATGGCGGGAAACGGTAGACGTCTGACTTACCTTGAGACTCAGGCGATAAAACAGCAGCCGATTCACGATTGAGTTTTCCCGCCAAACCCGGCGACGTACGCGTCAGTTTCATCGCAAATCTAGCACGGAAAGTCTTCTCAATAGTTTCACAAACAAATGTCTTCGACTAGTTTTAACAAAGACAGTGGCTTGGTAGTATAATTCAGTCCAACTGACGGGGTAGCTTGTAGTCTAGTGATAATTAGATCAGGCTACCGTCGCTGAATAATGGAGTCCAAATCACGACCCAATACCCCCTTACAAGGACGATTACCGTTACCACTAAATCAAATTAAAACCCCATTAGTGCGTGATGGGGGTCACACGATATGCCGATATGAGTGTCACTTCAATGCCACTCGTACGGCTACAGCCTATGCGCAAAAATTATTATTAATATTCAATATCTCTTCAGAACGCAGACAATTAGGGAATATGGCATATGACCCTTGTGTGAATTTTCAAGATAGGCGTAGGCGTGCCTTTTGAATTTATGTCCCTGAGTTGTGGACTATATATTCTTAAGCCAGGTATCACCACATGTGGTCATTTAAAATCATTGCACCAAAGTAGCCAGCGATTCATAGATATTTATGTCATAAAATTCGAACTTTAAGATATATAGCGTTGATCGTAAAAAATAAGTAGTAAGCATTATTATTGAATGATGTTTATGTTGAATCAACCTCCTCAAGAAATGGGGAAAAATTGACACATGCACAAAATTCGATCATGATATTTTCCTGCTGCGTCAGGGTAGAGATAATGTATGTGCGTTACCGTCAAAATCCGCAAGATGTCAACACATTCCAGCACGCTTTAACTTTACATGCCGTGTACATAACCCCTCAGGCTTTACTGCACCAGTTACAACAACTTGCCGTCTTGTATTATCACTGAATACACAAGCTGTTTTCACCATGTACCGATTCATTGTTAGCATATATCTGAGAATGGATAAAACTTTCTCAATAGACAACCTTCACCTAATTTCCAAGCAGATCTTGCGTGGCATAAGACAGTGTCATAAGCTGGGGAAGGAGTTTACCCGGCAGAGGAGTAAATTAGCAAGTGTTATTGCCTGATAAAAGCCTTTGAGCGGCTCCGTCCTGCTGCAGATCTTCGCGTGGCCAATTTTACTCCTCTGTCGGCTGAACTCCTTCCCCAGCTTATGACACCGTCTTATGCCACGCAAGATCTGCTTGGAGATTAATCTTCACCCACAGTATAGTATTGTTCCAGAGGGTGTGGTGGCCACGTCTATACTTTTTGATCGTTAAAGTACTGGTACAATATCGACCCGAAATTGTAGGGTTTACATCCACTTAGAGGCTAGATTACCATGGCCAAAGCAACATCAAAGTTTTGTGATATATTGTGTTGTATTGTTTGGATTGATCTTACAAGACACGGTTGAGTGCTTTCGTAGTGTGTTTGTGTCATGGTAGATGGAACACGGCCTCTTTTTATCAAGGATGTTTGCCGCTCTGTTCTTTCGTTGAAAGGGACTTTAAAATTTCGGATTTAGTTAACAAGTAAAGCTCCAGCTACAGAGGTATTAGAATATAAGGCAAAGTTGGGTGGGAAGATATCTTTTAGCGATAACACGCGATCAATTGTAAGAAAACATTAGAGATACATTTATGATACTTTGGGGTGAATCTTGTACGGTTTCTTAGACTTTTAGTTAGCCTACGTCACATTTCCCAATTGCAACAGGGGCCCGGCCCGACAGTTGTGGGAACAAAAAGAATGATATAAAAGACACCAAACTACACAAGACGTGAAGAAAATAGTCGTGGGTATTATTTGTGTACAAAGTACACGTTAGTTACATTTCTATTATTCGTTTCCACAAACAGCCCGGTCGGGCCCCGGTTTGGAAATTACGGTGTCGTAAGTCTTATTCGGAATGGCTGAAAGTATTAATTAGTAAAAAAAAGTCCTAGAAGTGTATAAGATATGTTACCTTTAATAGTGTCGGGCACGTCCAACGCGTACTGTCGTAAATCCAGTGCCGCGTCCTTCACATTCCTAAGCCAGTCCTTAACGCTGAAGTCCCGCAGGAATGTCCGTACACGTGCCGATACACCTCCACCCTCCTCCCCTGTACAGTCCGTACTCTCTTCTCCTTCTCCGGCGTCAGAATTGTGCTCTTCTTCCTCGTCCAAAGAAGACAGGGCATGGTCTGTGCCGTCTTCCCCTCCTACGGGATCCATTGCACAGTCTTATACACGTACTTCTGAAACAACAGTCACTAGTCAGAAAGCGCCTGTGTCGTCTGCTATCTTAGAATCCAGGCTGGTCCGCCAATACAACATTCCTCTCTGTAGATATGCCCTTCCTCTAGCCATATATAGTTGTCGGCGTTTTTAACGCGTTGTTCTGTCTTTACTTGACTGCGATCTCTCTTGACCCGAGCTGTAAAACTACAATATGAACGCTCTGGCTGAAAGCCCATTTACTCAAGTGTAAGGGTAGCAAAAGATCACTGAAGTATACTAAACGTACAGCGCCCACTGGAGGTATTGAGCCTAATTAACGACATGTACTCAACAGTTGTCGTCCATGTAGGGCTCGTATCAGAGTTGGTTATCTCGGCAAACAGTAGTTGTTATGTTTGTATAGCGTCAGGGAGTAAAGGTCGAGTGCTACCTGGGTGGCACATAGGTCACCAGAACTTTGGCCAAATGCTTATTTTGTTATAGCCCCCCAAAAGCTCAGACGACTAGGTTTACAGTGTTCTTATATTTTTTTTTCTGACGAGTATTTAGCTACACTCGAACAGCGACTTTTAAACCACAACCATCAATTTCGGCTTGTCTTAAATATTTTATGGCCTGCTGATATATAAGCTACTCTAGTGCAACGTGGCTTTCCGGTAGTCTGGGATGTTTTTTTCCTCTCGAAACGTACCATTTGAAACATACCATTTGACATTCCATACAAGACAAAATATGTAAAATAATGCTACTTCTTACACTGACAGATACAGAGTTATAGTAATGATTTCAACGGCATTTCTTACATCGCCTTCATAGACACCATATCCAGAAACGTGGTTGTTACTTTTGTTCCGAAGAAAACGTCACGAAAATATGCTTAGATAGTGAGCTATAAAGCACTTTATCCTTCAAATGTGTATAGACTGCGATCCACGAATGATCGTTCGGTCTTGGGCTTGATCATATGTCGGATATTTCTGGTGTAATAATTCAATACGAATCGATTTTAAGTCACCTATGTCAACAAATAAACATTCCACAGACCACAGAAACTAAAGATCCAGCCATGTTCGACTTACCTGTAGAACGTGGTAGCAACAATCAACAAGAATACCAACTACAGGTGTGTTAGTGACATACCTGTCCAGTCTAGGTGTTGTCCTCCCTCTTCTTGCGTGTTAGTACAACTTGTAAAAATCAAGCAAATCTCGTATCCGGTGGAACGCACGCATTTAGACACGCGACGCACGGTTCACGTAGATGCTATGTTGACCAACTGTCACTGTTTCAATTTTTCAAACTCTTGTTGTTGGGAGCAACTGTCAATATTAGTCCCGTGCGGGGGTGTGGGGTGTGAGAGGGGTACAGTCTAAGAATTCCCCTTGTATGGTGAAGGTGTCACACTATTTGATTTTCAAGACAACGCCTTAAACCAGAATTTATCTCCAAAAAGATACGATTATAGACTGCTATATCGAATAATTTTAAATGTTGAAGCATGTATCCAGTGCGAAACGTTAATAATTTTTTTCTAATTCTACATCTCCAGGAAAAAAATACGCAGTTAAGATTTAGACATTCTATTACTATCAAATTATAATCTTTTCAACGCATTTTAAAACACACATTAAAAATTGACATTAAAAATGTTTTGAAGCCTCAAAACTATTCAAGGAATGCCTACGGACGTACACGTGTAGTGGCTTACAAAGTATAACGCTGTGTAACAGAGTAGAAGTAGCAAACACTTGTATCAAAAGTTTCCATCAGAACTGAACATAATTTTTGCTAAGAGAACATCTAAACATGTGAGACGACCCCGGCTTGCGTTCTCCAAACGTATACCGACACATTGTGTACGGATCCGTGTGTAGGGCGGCCCTACCACCAGCTGCCACTAGAAAAGGTACATGGCACAAACAAAGGGCGATGTGTGGATATTAGTTTGATGTGTTTTCGTTTGGACGTAAATTGTCCGGAAGGCATTTGAGGGCTGAGTCAATATGCTAGTAGCTCTTTAGTCGTGACAAATTTCAGATTTCGTAAGGACGTAGTCACGATTTTTTTTGACGCACGATTTTAATAAGGAAACTGGACAAAACTGGTGATTGACAAGGATTAATGAAAACTTTTTCCGTCACAAGTCGACTAAAATTCAAACTTTGTACGACACATACTAGTAGTCGTCAGTTTGTCGCTGTATGACGTATGTGTCATGGGCTTAACAGACTTCACGTTAATGGGCAAGAAAGCATTTTTGGCACGGGTTGGTACAGAAGAAAGTGTCCGAAATGTTTATTGGCACGTGCCTACGGTAGCCTGACTAAAATCGCGCGAGAGATTGCCACAATAACACAGGCGAGTGCCTACGGCCAGAACTATTGCTGCAGTGCTGCACATTGTCCGCAAGGTGGCGCCTCTTAAACATTGCACGTAAATGTGGCATTGCTATTCTGGAAATGTTAAAATAACATTGAAACGATTTGACCTTGTTCTGTTGCTTTTGTGGTCTATTTGTTGTTTTGTCACTTCACTCGTTTTCTGTAAGCTACACACAATAGATTTTTCAAAACATAGAAGCAGACTTATGCATACACAAAATATTCACCTTTATTCTCATAGAACATTTTACTCTTACTTTACTATACTATAAAATGAAGTAATTACCACCTCCAGTGATACTGTATATTGCATAAGAATAGTAAGGATGAATGGCAAGCAAAAATGGCTATACTGTGGCAAAACAGTTTAAATATACCTCCAGTTGCCGGGCTTTATTTGAACTGAGACCAATTCTAACAATTCAGAAAAAAACGATAACATTTTGTCCCTTAAGCCTTCATGTGTCAGCATGTGTTTGTATTGGATCGTGGGCACTATAAGGTAGATCTATATGTAATAATAAATCAACACATCAAAGGGTTGAATTACTGGCAAGCTGGACAATTACACTTCACAAAGAGCTACAGAAAGCTCACAGAAATCACTTTCAACAATAATTTAGCCACATGCACAAAGTTACAGTTCTATCCACCTCCTTACACTTGCCAAATATTGCTTTTCTATGCTCTATAAAAGCCACTTGAAAGGTCCTTAAATGTTTAAACCAAATTAATCCATCTCTATGAAGGATATAGCTGTATAGTGTAAACAATAGCACTATTCAACATTCTATTCTGTTGCTTCCTGTTTTGACCGTGATATCAATACACTAAACTCTAAGTAAGGCAATAGCTTCATCTAAGTCACCATCAGTGCTTTGTAAGATTTCTGACAACATCTGTATGTCATAATTGGGGTAAAGGTCACGTAGTTCTGCAAGTGGATTTTCCTCCCCCTCAAAATCTCCCTCCTCCTGCTCCTCTTCTACTACTTCCTTGCTGTCATGGCTGGCACCTGTAGACAGAGATGTCAGTGTTTCGTCATTTTTTGTCATGTGCAAAATAACAATCAAGTAATGCTGTTATTTAGTTCATTTGTGTATAGTATTGCCATGTAGCTCAATTGGTAGCAGTCTCACTGTTGAGCTCCTGGTTCCAACAAGTACGATCAGGTAACTGCGAGACCCTGTTTCGAATCCAGGGAAGATTATCGTGTTTGGAGCTGCACTGTCTTTCGGAAGGGACGTAAAATGGGGTGTGTGTGTGTGTGTGTGTGTGTGTGTGTGGTCTGTGTTCAAGGAGGTGCCTCGAATATGTTACAACAACACTGCGCGAAACCCACAGATTTCCGCTTTGCAAACCCGTGTACACATGCAAGTAAATTCAGAGTGTCCACGGGTTCCCACGAGTGCCCACTGTGCGAACGTGACGTGCCCCCACATGGGGCACCCGTGCAAATCCGAGTAAACGGACCACTCGCGTGTCCATAACGTGCCCTTCCTGTGGAAACCCGTGTGCACTAGCTGTGCAATCTTCGTACACTTGTGCGTACGCGTGGAAACTATCGACGTATGCTTTTGTGTGCGAATGACTGGTGCATTACTTAGCGGCTAATTATCACCTAATTATCTCCCCGGGCCTACACTGCGCCGTAATTACGCCCACCTAATTATCTCCCCGGGCCTACACTGCGCCGTAATTACGCCCTTTGTCATTAAAAGCAGCGTCATTTTTACTGCACCGGGCTTTCCCAGCCCAAAAATTTACCCTCCCAGATTTTCTCTTCCCCTGTATATAGTAAGTTTGCTTTTATTCTTTCTGAAAATTATCTTTCGCTGCTTTTCGTTTTATTTTTTGAGAGTCGACCGCTCCTGACGCATTCCTTCATATGTACTTAGTGCTGTCACCCCTTTAGCTTCCAAAGGTTCGTCGGTCCACCATCCTGTTGTTTTGGGGTTGTTATCCGCAGCCATTCCAGGACGTTATAAACGCTGTCCTTGCTCCACTGTGCAGTCACTCCAAGTTTGGTGACAGAAAATTCCTGTAGGTCTCTTGAATTCAGCATTCCTGCTCTGTACATTATGATGTCTAACTCTAAGTGTCCTCAGTTAGATAAGCAGTTGTTAGTCATGATCAGGAGCATATGAAATCACATAGTCGCTGCAGAATTCCAAGCGTGGACGTGCAATTTCGTAACAGTGGTATACAATCCATCATTAAACATGTAGGGCCTCCACGGAACCAAAGGAACTCCAAATCATCCACGCCGACTGGACAGAAACTTGTGTACCACCTAGAGCTAACAGTCAGGGGCGCGTCTGGCGATCCGAGCGGCGGGGATCACCCCACCCCACCCACAGAGAGCCCGCCCGACTCTCGGTAGACTGGCTAATAGCCAGGAGGACAGTTGTTGCTCTAAAAGTAGAACTTGGTCCCAGTGGAATTCAATTCGATGGCGAGATAATGTCGGGTCTTGACGTAGAATCATTCCCAAGCTCTCAATGAGTTTACCTGCGCTGTTTGTCGTGCGATCAAATACTTAGCTATCGGCCGGTCGGAGCAGCGTGAAAGCACTCTGAATGAGAAGAATTGAAAGGAAAACCGTCACAGGTTTGAAAATTGGGACACGTGAGTTGATTGGTCCTCATTTCCAAACACCCACCTCATGTGTAAAATACGATTGGCTACTTCGGATGGGTATTTGAATCACCTCTTTCAACCTCCTTGTTTGAATACAGAAACAATAGCTCATTGTACATACTAGTTGTGTGTATGTCACAAAGGAGTTTGTACATGATGCCCTGCGTTGTACAAGTATTCTTAGTTCACTAAAGGAAGCTTGAGCTTTTCTTGTGTATCCTTGTTTTATCAAATAGACACATCGCATAAGTTCTAATATTCTTTCAAATCACCTTGTGCTTTAGATAAATCATTTGTGTCTGCAGAAAGCCTACCAACTAATACAAAAAAAGGTACATTTAAGATTATCGACCAACTAAAACCCTGTGTATGTAGCCCTCTGCTAAACTCCCTTCCATGGCAAACTTACTTTCCCGGCATTAGAAAACCAAAGTCAACATTGAAAATCGCGAACCAGCCACGCGCGTCGGGATACCATGTTTTCAAAACAAAACAATGAAATGTGTATTGGGGGAGGGGTGCTTGTGGAAGTCCAGTAGTTAATCTTCTTGCTTTTTACTTTGCTTACTTGCCTTTAAGTTTAATGGTCGGTATTGCCCACTTGTAACAGACATTTAATTTGCTGAGTTCATTAGTATTCAACAGGCGGGTCAAACTTCCGCCTCTCAATATTCAACCAAAAACCAAGCCAGGCAGACAATCTCCATACTACCGATATAAACCAAAAATTACACCATGAAAGTGACTTATACAAATATTGAAGTTCTCCATAACCTAATTATCTTTGTAAAAGTTTGAATCGATTTTTTTCGACAAACGAGGAGTCAGTATAATGCAAATCCAACATGGTGTCGGAATGCGGCGTTGATATACTAGTACTGTATAAACAAAGCCGACCGACAAAGAACAACACTTTCAAGAATCTATGCATTGATAGGCGCCGCACTCCAGGTTAAAGCCTAGATGACAATCAACTCAAGTAATGTTGCATAGAAAACAATTCATATGATTAGTTACAGAAATCGGGCACACTCCGTTGGAATTGAATATGTTGTTTCAGACTTCAGTAGTGACTTTAATCTTACACGCGATCTGTATATAGAGGTAAAATAGTTTTGTTTAGTTTCGTGTATACGGCACGATGTGTTGCAAATCCTATTTTGCGTACTGTTGGCGTCGGTTGCATTTTTTATTTTCCCACAAGTACAAACCGAAATGTGGTGAAGGTCTGAGGTATTTTTACTCGGCAATTCTCATAACTAAATTATCAGACACTTCTCAGCTCTCCATTGTTAACGATAATTCTTCAACACGAGAAGTGTGCAACAGTGGGGCACGTGGACTCTTCGCGTGCCCTATTGTGCGCACAGGTTTTCAAGGTTGGGGCACGCGGGAACAGGCACCCCGTGGAAACCCGTGCCCACGGTGAGGACACGTCAGGTTTCACCATCGTGCACGATGTTGGGAACTCGTGGAAATCTGTCTTTTCGCGCAGTGCAACCTCATTACTTAGATAGGTATCTACTGTGTGTAACAATACAACATGGTGACAGTTGTACTACTACTACTATGGTATATGAACAACTACCTGCAGTACTCCTGACACCTGCATGGGGTCTCCCTCCCTTCTGTTGTGCCTCCAGTCTATCCAGAAAAGCCTGATTCTTTCTGCAGGACAGAAAAAAAAATTTCATTGGCATATAAAGAACATGGCACCTATAACATCTCTTAAAACTACCCGTATAACAAAAGTGTCCATAAACAGTTTTGGACAAATATTTGGAACATAAAATGCTGAAATCAGAAATAGCAAAACTAACAATGAGGATTGTAATTGACACTTACTGTCTGTGGTCTTCTGCCCACTTCTTTTCTCTTTCCTTGGTCTCTTTCTTTTGTCTTACTTCTTTCTTCTGAGCCTTGGGTGAGATGAAAAATAAAGATTTTCTTTTGATATACCATCATGTATGGCATATCAAAATTTGAACAATGAAACAAACAAACAAACAAACAAACAAGCAAATAAATAGTTATTCATATCTGTAGTATCTTCTTTATAGAAAATGTTATATTTGTTATTGTTATTGTTTATTTGCTATACAATAGTTCATTTATGCTACATTCTCAACCTTTCTATGTACATGTACTTGTGAAATACTGTTATGCAGTGCTATGCAGTGCCATATAATTCTGCAAGGTGGGGTTCCTGCATATTGAAACACAGGAACATTACTGTTGGGATACTCAATGTGCTTATCTTATATCACTTTCCTACCTGTCCTCTGTAGTAGTCCTTTTTCATCTGTATTTGTTTATCTTCCTGTTGTTTCTGGGTTTGTCTATGTTGTTCTCTCTTGTCCTGAAAATGTAAATACTATGAAATCACTTTCCACGCACTGGCAAAATAATATGTAACTAAGCAAAAAAACTTGAGTCAAAGCCTTCTGAAAATACAATGTATTAGCATTAGAATGGAAACTAGAAGTTCTGAGAATACCGTGCACTCTTTGCCTTACTGCGTCCAGCTTTTAATTTTTTCTGTAACACTCATTGTTTGGGAGCGACACATTTATTTTCACATGTTATTTTGAGCTTACAAATATAACGTTACAACAACGTTTTCATCTCACGGGAAAGGGCAGCGAAAACCTCCTTTGGGTTGAATTAATTTTCTAGATCTGACTGCCTTGGTCCGCCAAAAAATACCGGCTGGCACCCAGGTTCCTGGAGACAGACCTGCTGTCATCTGATGTACTCACCCTCATGTTCATCTTTTTCTTCCTGTCCTCCTGTGCTTGTTGTCTCCTGACTTCATCTTCAGGTATGTTTGGTCCACCTGTATATTTACAACAGGCTCTAACTTTATCCTTTTGTAAATTCTTAACAAAATTTTAACATGGAATTATGAAAAACATCAAAATGGATGTGACATACACACTGCATTCTATTCAAAGGCTGACCCTCAATCCAGTCTTTAAGATAACATGTTACACTTACAGATTTGTCTTTTGATTTTCATTGAAAAAACAAACAAACATCATAACACAGCTTACCCACAGTACCAACATACGAGAAGTTTGCAGGTCTTCTGCTCTCTTTGTGCTTCTGGTAGGCTTCCAGCTCTTTCTGTCCTTCTGTTGGTTTGAATATAAAGAAGACAGATTACACCATTGCAACTGTGAAGTACGTCTAATGTACAGTGTAACTTTCAAATAACTGCTAGACTAAATTGAAGGTGAGACTAAGAGATTAAAGTAAAGACCTATTGTGCAAATTTGAAATAATGTTGTGATTTCTTTAATATTGTATAGTTTTTACACACAGAAAATGAAAAGTGAAACTTAACACTTGTTTTAAAGATGGTTTGAATATCTTACGTTTTAAGACACTCTGCCTTTTCTTCTCATTTGGTACCACCAAGGTGTAGCCGTCTCCTCTGGAAAAAAAATTAACCCCCAAAGATCAGTTGAGACATGAACGTCACAGTTTCAACAACAAACGGAGTTACCGGTAATACACCGGTAATAGAAAAATTCTCTGTCAAATCATATAGCTTTAGATAGATATCAACATAATATTTGTCTTGAAAATGATTCATGACACTTGGCGTCTGAGTCTATGCATGATGACTTTCGAAACCTGTAATTTCGCTCACACCTTTTGAACCTTTCGTCGGGTATTGCGTTGCCATTTCCCTCAGTCTGCTGACCAGTAGCCTCCTGGTGTCCAGTTCCTCCGGACACAGTTCTGTCCCTCGGTCTGGCCCCCTGTCCTATGTCTCGGTAGCTCGGTCCCTGGTTACCAGGCGCCCCCCTCCCCCTTCCTCTCCCCACACCGCGGCCAGGACTCGCCCCTTCCATACCCGGACGCTGTTGTTTAGCGTTCGCAGGCCGCACAGTGAACGATCGACTCATCCCAAACCTTTTGTGAGCCCCAGAAAGCGGAACAGAAACTCTGGCGGGACAGTTTCGGTGTAAAACTGGTTTGTTTACATCCAGGATGACGCCATCTTGAAAGTTTGGGAAAGTACCGAAGACCCATAATGCACCGCACGGGTCACCACAACAGGTGGTCAACTGAGGAGTTTCGGATTTCAGAAAATTTAAAAATCCAAACGTTAGAAGAAAACTCGGCCTTTATATTGGCTGTAATGCTGATATGATCAGGTTTCTGTTTTGGTGTAACCTATGCGGGGAAAATTGAGAAAATAGGCCTCAAACTTGAGCGGTATCAGGGGACCATTTCCATTTGGAGTTTCATTTATAACGCGTAACGTAATCTGTCCTTGTTAAGTCGTAAGTTATCAAGCTATATGTGGAAAGCCGAAAGTACGTATACCTAGGGGATCCTAAAAACGATTGCTGAATGAGAGAATTGGGCAAAACATAGAATCTCAAACACTGTAACGGGAAAACAAGTCTCAAATTTACAATTTCACAGTATCAGAACCACGACGTCATCTTGGCAAGTCATAGATCGTCAATTTTTGTGAAAGACTAACATCCTCCAACGCAGAGCAGAGTCGAAACTACTAGTATATATCTCCAAGCAGGTTGTATATCAAAAGTTGACAAATGAGTGTAGTCGGCGTAGTGATACTATCAGTCCAATCTGTCCAATCCCTGCATTTACGGTCAACACGTCGCATCCGTCCACACTAACTTCTGTTGCAGTACCAAAGTCACACATCATGATCAAGTGGCCCAAAATAGCTAGATCGACCCTAGCCTTCGATCTTCCGATGGCCTATCCACATAGCAAATATCAATACCATGCATCTAGTAGTAATTGATTTATAATGACTACAAATATCCGAGATTCAAACGCCCAGACTCGCACGCATTCACGCACACACACGCACACGCACACACAAAGAGAGAGAGAGAGAGATTCTGCTACACGTACAGTCAGCACTTTGCTTTATTCGTACATGGAACCGTAAGTATGGCTGAGCAATACACTCTTACTTACAAAAAAATGAACATGATCAATCTCAATAAAGGTGCAACAGTGAACAGTAGCAGCAACTGGCAGACATACTTCCAAAATATACGGCAAGGAACAGTACTGGTTCAGTCTTAGAGTCAATCACAAGATATTCTAGGCATCGTAGACTCATCCTGTTGTAGTAAAGTGTCTGTGATGATATGGCGTGTATTTTTTCTTTTCTCTTCTTTTTGGACATTGAAGGTCTTCTGTGCACTTATGACATTATACTAACTTTCTTGTAAACGTACAAGACTCTTGTACGCGTAGAAAATACCTTATCCCCTTCCCCTCTGCAATTCTACATAGTAAAAGCATTCTTCAATGTACTTTTTTTAATTTTACCTTACTATATAATATTTACATGTGGGTTTCCCCATAAAAGCAATTGCCTTGCCGATTTCAAGAATAAAAATCTATATCAATCAGTTGATGACAGTCAGCGGTCATTCAAAATGAAAAGCCCTTTCCCATATCTTGTTTCCTATTGGACATCCAAAATTGCCTTCAGCTCTTTTGTATTTATCTTTAGGGTATAAAAACAGTTTGTTCCAGATCTCTTCCTTGCTACTGACAAATTAGAAAGATAGTGGATACTATCTGAAATGTCTGACCGTTTCCAAAACCATATCTAGTTACTTGAGTATGTAACTGCTTTTTGGAGCATCCTCGTAATATCGTAATATCTATGAATCAAAAGTGACTCTTTTCTTGGCCTTGAGTCTGGTGACATCTAGCGGATCTCTGGTGTCCCACAGCTCGCCCCGCCTGTTGAAGGAGTCGCCGTAGCTGGTGCGGAAGGTCTGGTCGGGCAGCCCGTACACGTCCACCGTGTGGGGTCGTCTCACGGGGTCACCGGGCGTCTGGGGCAGGGGCGCCGGGTTGGTGGGGTGAGCGTATTCCCAAGACGCTTCCTGTACAAGAAACGACAAAACCTTCATTTTCACAACTACACATGTACACGCAAAAAAAACATTTACTCAATATTCAGCGATGACCATTACGTGGTCAGTATAATGCTTATGCACATGGCGTCGAAAGAAAGATTTGCTTGCAAATCTATCTCTTACTGCCAGAGGGAGCAAACATACACAGAAAAAGTCAAAGCTTTTTTTTAATCTTAGACCAGACTTAACTTCTTTTTCCTCCGTCTAGACTTAATATCTCTGGTCATCTCTTCCTAACGGTCCATCTCACCGATGAGGTTTAACCTCCTTGGTCTCAAAAACAGTAATTCTATAGTAAATTGGAATATACAATACAAGTGAATATCGCCAGGACTACCCCATGAACTGCCTCTGTATTAGAATGTGAACGGATACCTACCGTATGGATCACGTTCTTGAACGGATTTTCCTTGTCATGGGTGTAGGGTGCTCTCAATGTGAACTCAGGAAGAAATCTGTACGGATTAGATAATATAACATGTTAACACAAAATGTCCCTTGTCTCAATTTTGAAAATCGATACATATTTTACATGAATATGGTCAAACCATGAATAATTATGAAATACGGAGGAGCTTTAGAAGTAGAAACTATCATTGACCCATATGTCGCCTATATTGTTGATTGCTATAGTTGTGGATTGCTTATATTGCATGGTATCATACACAAGTTTTGTCAAATAGCCCCACCTGTAACTCTGGTGCAAGGGAGCTTCTTTCATCTGGTATGAGACCCGTCCGACCTGTCCGGGGTACAACCCTTCTACGGTCCTTCCGTATCTGTAATTACTGGAAAGAAATCAAAACGAAATACAGTTTAAATATGCGACTGATCAAAGTATTAGTGTACTATCCCCATGTTATATTGAAAGTAAAAACAAAGTTAACAATAACAGGAAAACCAAATAGAATCAATATCTTCAGTCCTGTAACGTGACTACTGGCCGTAACGAAACGTAGACAAGAAAGAATGCATGTAAAAATCAACAGAAGGAAAATTGACTAACAAACTGCGCAACTCACCTAGGGGTTGGGTTCGGTACTGCAGATTTGAATTCCCTCAGTCGCGTTGTTGGAGCACTCATCTTGTACCGATGTGGTCTTATTGCTTTGAATCTGTGACTGCAAACTGGCTAAGTTCTCAATATCTGCAAAACAGAGCGTACATTTGTAAGCCTTAGGATAAACAGCTAGGGTTGCCAGACCTCTCGTCGGCCTATTGAAATGTTTGTTTGTGATACCTTAGAAACAAGTGCCCATATGCCCTTAGGCGACAAGCAACATGTTACCGATATGTAGACTAACCACCTGTCACTACACACCAACAAGTCCTTATCAAAACGACTGCTTTACTTCGCTCTATGATAAAGTCAAGCTAGAAAGCTGATCGAAGCTAAAACTTAAGTGTTATAAATTCAAAACATGCTTCAGACGAGATAAACACTTTTGTGAACAAAAATAGCAACAGAACAATACATTAGCCAAGAGAGATGTTTACATAAACAAATACTGGCAACAAGATATCCTCACCATAGCCTAGATTTATAGATATATTCGGCAGACACTCTCTGTATACACAGTGTATGGTTATCTGAAATGAAATGGGCTTCTTTGCCCCCCCCCCTTTCTTGTGGAAGCCATTCACAAATTACAATGTAAAACTGTTAAGAAGCCATTGGGAACCGTCCATGCGGTGTCCTGTAATTGGATAAGTACACAAAGACTAGGTAATGATTATCTCCTGTCTATCCGACTGGAAGAAACACCCAGAAATGGCCCCGAATATCCAACATAAAAACCGCTGGCCCCTTTTCAGGCAAATTGTGAATACACGAGTCGACAAAGGAACTGGAGACCTGGAGTATAATGATTAATAACAGGGCTTGAGACAAGTACTACATAATTGTGTTAAGTGATAATTCACATGGGACTCGCACATAAACGAACGTGTGTCTATCTACACATTGATTATAAAAATGGTCAAACTCGAGTGGCTATACGCTACTTATTCATGTCCCCATAGAAATTTAAGGGCTCTAGATTATGTTGACTCTAGTACTCATATTTTGTGTTTAAGAGAGTTGAATTACTAGTCATACGCGGTTTTACATGTACCATGTTGTCTTCGTGCGATGCGACAAAATAGTACAGTAACGAGAGGTATAACCATGATATAAGTAAGGGAGAAAATCTCAAAAATGTTCCAAACACACTTGCTTTCGCTGTTGCAAATGCAAAGAATATGAGGGTCAGTGGAAATATAGCGGGTGAGTTAGCCTGAAAATACTAGTACTGTGGATGCATATATGATAGGTTACCTGAAATAACGATAACCCAAACCCTACTCTCAGTCAAAAGGCGGTGTATCTTTTCAAAGAATATACATCAATTTGAGAAAATATAGCTTGCTTACCTCAGAATATTGTCTCAGACCTCCACTGGGTTTTCCACGGCTTGTAATGCTGGCGTGTAGCGAACACCGGAAGCATGTCACCTATAAACACACCGATGGGCGGTACCTAGTTACGGGACGCTTAGCGCCATGGCGCCCTAGCAACGCAAACACCTGCCGAGATTACGTCGTCTGACAGGTATTACCGCCGTCGCTACGAGTATGGGAGGGTTTTTGATCAGAAATGCTCCTAAATTCTCCAACAGTTTGTATCTTTAAACCGTTTTTATAATAATAGGGTTTTCACATACATGATAGTTTGGCATGCATTGTCAAAAGTCCGTACGATATGTTGTAGCCATGGCGGGTTTAATTACACGTACATGTATAGCTTCAGTACAATACAATACGAACGTGCCGATTGGCTATTGCTATGACCGAATTTTGATGGCGCGTTTTCTTGTTGTATCGGTATGCTTATTCCATTAATTCTGTATCCCCCATGTTTGTAAATGGATTAGAATAAACACTCACCTTCAATGCCTTCGTTTTGAAATGAAAGAGGTAAAAGGGCACTAATGGTTTTAATGACCCGTGAGCGCTATTGAAAGGTGCACAGAAGAAGACGTAAAACACATAACAGAGGCATCCATGGTCCACTTGCATTACTTTAAACAGTTGGTTAGCCCATTCAGGGGTTAAAAGCCTTCATTGGGAAGCTTTGGGGCGGGTGAAAGTGACGACAAAGGATTTCACTAGTAGTAGTTGTAGGATATTGCAATGCATGAACATGCATATGACGTATTACTTTTGTGTAGATTCATGGGAGGGGTTAAGAGTAGAACCGGCAGGTGTCAATTAATTATTCTAGGGAACCAATCAAAGAATAAAGAACGAATCATGAGGACTAAAATGTGTGTATGAACATATTTTCTTGCCTGATTTACTGTTTGTACCATGTCTTATAAGCTTTCCATAGCTATTTTCTCCCCATCTATGCCCTCCACATTCTTTCTAGCTTGTCTTAGAGGGGTTGTGTGGCTAATTTGGTAGGGTGTTTGATTCATGACCCAGGGGTTATTGGTTTGAATACGTTGATGTGCCACCAACTTTCCTCACTTCAATCAGGTGAAAATGAGTAGCGCTACCTAGCTTTGAATAGGACGTCAAATCGAGGTCCTGTGTTTTTATTGGTATCACATGTTAGTGTAACATATAGTGTATTGATAAATAAGTTAGTGTCTACAACACTTTATATGTATTATGGATAAACTAAACTTTAAGTAACTGACACTACAAATAAGTTGGGACTTACCCCACATTTTCAGCGGACTCAGTCAGCCTTGTTCACAGAATGGATTCATCTAGCTATATTATATGTGAATCTATTCATTTATTCAAATAAATAAAGGACACACTTCTGTAACATTTCTTGTTCTTGCAACAAACAGCATTACTAGTAAGTCTTGTAACAAAGTTTTGAGTCATGTGATTCTGGTATGCAGAGAGTTTATGACTATGCTGTAATTTCTTTTCATGAGAGCCTAAATCTAATAAATAGCAGTGGCTTTTGACAAACATCTAGAAAACATGTACATCTATTTGGAAACCATCTTATCATGTTCTAATATGACATCCAAAGGCATTCTTGCTTCATGCTGCTTTCTTGAATGGTGTTGATCAAGCAGGTAAGGTTCCTTTGTCTTCATTATCAAGTCCATTGTTCGAGGTCACTTCTTGTCTCCAGGTTTAGGAATATGTGACAAAATGTGAGCCTTGAGTTTGGGCATGTTGACCTGTTCCTTCTTACACACGTGACATCTGAAAAAAAAAAAATTGTTGAGGACAGTTGATGAAATGAACATTAAAAGTGTGAGAGACAGGTATATGTATTCACATCTAGAAGTACATTTTTTGGTAACTATGATAGTATGAAAGAGCAGAGAAATAAAAGATGAACAAATTGCCGATTTGGCAGTTTTACAGTGTTGTCAAAATCAATCCAAAGAATAATTTTCATCTTTTGTCTGAAATTCTTTTATCGAAAAATATTTCTTTCTTGCCTAAAAAGCTACAAATCGATTAAGAGTAAGTGAATAGAAAACTGTATCATACTAAAACTAGTGGCTACATACAGTATAAAATGGTACAAGTATTTAAACAACATTACCTATTTAATTAGGATGCATACCTCATTGGGGCTTTGCCAAAAATGCCTACCTTAGTGGATCTTTCAAGCGTTCATTTCTAGATCCTTTGTCAGCTATTTTCCCTTCTTTTTCTAATTCTTCCATGACATCTGAAAATGAAAGATGGACATACTGGATTATTCCATTCATAAATTAAATCTAAGAAGAGGTATCCTTTGTAAAGTTTGTTGATTATTACCACCTATGCATTGTTTGCAATTTTTAACATATAAAGCTCTCCTGAACACCCCTGCACCTGTCTAATGGATGAGCCCAAAGATTTTTTTTTTCATTCTCGCACACTGTCAATCTTGAAACTTGGACGCATTACTTGTAAAGTTTTCGTTGTGACCTTGCCAACAGCTAGCTAATATGCATATGTCTCTTTTGTTTGACTACAGTCTACTACAGAATATTTGCCGATGCAAGTATGAATGAAAATCTTGTGAAAGATTCCTTGTCCTTCCTAATGCAAAATAAAAACATTGTAAAAGTAAAGAACAGTACAATACAGACCTGTAGAGTCTATGAAGTAGTCTGTTGTGAAGGAGTTCCAATGTTTCTTATGTTTCAAGCAGGGGGAGTCAAAATCTTGACTGATTACATGGAGATGTAAGTGACTGGAAGACAAATGTTGATTGTACCTCTTATTTGAGTTGAAAAAAAAAGAAGAAAAATATGTTCATTATCCATTTACATGTTTCTCTCACTAAGTATTTTAAATACAACTGGAAGCTCATCTATGTTGGCAGTAATCGTGATATTACAATGTTACACTCTCTTTCAACAAAAAAGTATACATGGATCATATTTTCAACAACCACTGACATCGTCTTCTTTTGGTCTCTGGGTTGACATGAAAAGGTAATAGTCACCTATTATGTCAATCTTTCCACAAATGTGGTAAAGCTTAACTAACTAGAGTACAGTACTATAATACTTGCCTCATACTGGGGATGGCATGGTAGCCTAGTCTGAAGGAGAGATGTTTGGCATCTTCTGTTCTGAAACATTAGATTATGAAAAGATGAACAACACCAAAATTTACTTTCAAAAGAAGCAACACCTTGCAAACAAGTAACAAAATCAATTTGTTTAAAAGATAGTCGAGCAGAATCATTGGCCAGGTAGGAATTGTGGGATTCCAGTTTCATCCCTTCATTTTGTTTGGGCAACTCTTCATTTGATTGACATCTGTGGGTGACACTGTAAATCAAATCAATTTTGCGGTTTTATTTTGTAGTAAGAGGTAAAAGGATTTTGCAATGTTTGAAATGCATGATTTCAAGTAATTAACAGTAACGGTAGTCATTTGAGCTCAGGAGACATATTCGCGGTGTAATGGACTCATGGTAGAGGTCACCACAAAAGCCTTGAAAATAAAACCACCAAAAAGTTTCACAATTTACAGCACAACATCCCATACTTACTTGTCTATAAGCTCCTGTCCCTTCTCGTGCATGTGTTTGAGAAGGTCCAACTGTTTTGCAGACACAGCCTTTAGACTGGATATGTTCTCCTTAGGTAAAACTAACCAGTGGTACCTGGCCTGAGGATGGAACAAAATGCACAATAAAAGATCCAATATGAGAATCATTTAGACACTCAATTTTGCTAACATGTTACATGCGTAAGACAAACGGTTTTATCACACACAAATAATGTTACACCAACCAAGGAGGTTTAAGTTGTGGTTACACACACACACACACACACACACACACACACAAAGGAACACACAAAGTGACAAACACACACATATGAACACACACACAAACACACACACACACATGCATGCATACACAAAGTTACAAACATACACACATGCACACGTACACAAAAACGCTCTTACACACACAGAGACACACACTCAGACATACACACACTCAGACACACACACACGCACACACACACACACACACACACACACACACACACATGTAGACGAGACGAAAACAAAGAAGAGATCTGGTGCCCTTTGACCTGACAACAAACCTTTGGGTATTTATCCTTGATAATGACCACTTTATCGTCCGAGTCGACCTTCAGCGCGGGATCTTCCATGGACGACAGCAGGCCCATGCTCCAGTGGCCTTTCTTGGCCGGCTGAGCCGCTGTTTTCGCAGCTCCATCGGCTAATTTTCGCTTTTGTGCGTTCATCATCACAGAAAAGGCATTCCCTTTTGCCGCCATCATTACTGGAAGTGGCCACTATTTTAGAGGGGGTTACCATCGATAACTTCCTGATATAACCTTAAAATGAATATAAATGGAGCTCAAGTTTAGTGTTTTGTCTTTTCAACATAAATGCTTCATAGTTTAATAATTAGATTTTCAATTCTATAAAATTAAGAGTGGGAGAAATTTGCAATCAAAGTTGTCACCTTTTACCTAATATCAAGTGAGTTGTACCGGAAATGTAACGGGGTATCTCATTGGCTGCTTTTGTGCAAAATAAGCCAATTAAGCTTGGCCTGACAATCAGACTGTTGGACTGTCCAAAATGTCAGCTGAGAATGCGAAAAATTGCTGAAATCGCCAGTTCTGAGGTAAAGTGCGCAGTTTCTGCTCTGTATGCGAACTTAATTTGATGATCAAGCATGAAAAAAAAATATTTATGTTTGTTTACGTGAAAACTGGGACTTATTACGTACGGAAACGATTGGAAGGATATGTTTTGTTGTTGTTTTGATGGTTGTGATTCTGTGGTGTGGGAGGGGGGCGGGGTAAAGGAGTTGGCAATTTATTGATTTCATTCATGTCATCTAAAAACATTGACATGCTGATGTCCGGGGGGAGTTGAGCATACAGGAATCTAGTCGCTGTGGAGTAAGTTGAATAATATCAATCATTTATGGCTGTATATTTTTTAGTATTGACAAGATTTTCCTGTCAATTAGATTTTTTGACTACTATTGTCAGGATGTTCCTGTCAATAGTACATCATCGCACTGTTGGCAGGGATATTCTTTTCATGATACCGACCTGTATTATATTCATAACCAAGGTCATAAGTCTGAGGATGATCCAGGTGCAAAATTAAGGGTTTGATGAAAGAGCTGGGCTGTCTACCTGGGCTGTCTACCTGGGCTATCTACCTGGCCTGGCTATCACGTCAGGCTACTCAGATCCCCCCATTCATAGCCCCATCATATGGCACTCAGCTGATTGACAGGCATAGCAATTGCTAATCTCCAACCTGCCAGTGACCTGAGGCTGGCCTGTCCATGTGCACCACTGGCTGGGCCCTTCGGGAATGTGTCTGGGAGGCATTCCTTGCAGGAACACAAGTACAAGCACTGTGTGTAGTAATAATTATGGGGACATGTCCCAGATCCTAATTTTGAAGCTGTTTAGTCTTGCATTTCAGGACTACATGTATTTCTAAAAGCTGTTAGTAAGGACTATTCCTAAAATGAAGTATTTGCAAAGTAACAAATGACTCCGATTTTACATGTTATATAAAACCTAGTCTAGAAGATACTCCTTTATCATTCTATTTTGTAAAAAGATTTTATAAGTTATAACGGTAAGGCTTTCTTGTTATTCCGGCAATATGGCATTACTAATAATAGTAATATATGTACTAGATTGGTCTGAAAATTGCAAGCTAGTAACTACTTAGTTAGTATTTTGTTTGTTCATATATGCCTGTCTTGCCTGGCCAATCGTCTTGGACTCCTACCTTGCAAAATGCCTTGTTGTGTTGGGTAAATGTTTGACCTAGAAAACAGAGGTCCTGGGTTCATATCCTTTGACATGTCACAAAAGCTGTGCTGGTAATACAGGACTTTCCCAACTCCATCCAATTGTCCAAGGGGGTTTTATTGGCAGTGGAAACGAAGGAGAGGATTGGGCTCTATCCTGGACACAAAAATTGTACAGTGGATAACAATCCACAGCCTCTAAAAGGCTATGTGACTACCCACAGGGTCCTCCCCAGAGGATGGAACAAGGGCAGGCCCCTCCATTATGTTCCTGGCCCAGCACCACTATAACGTTACTACTTATAAAATTTAGTCTGTTTCTTCCTATTTTCCTGGTTAGGTTTGCTAAGCTTCATGACAATTCACAGATTTTTGAGCCAAGCGGTGTCACTTTTCCAATCAGCATTGGCTGCAAAAACTTGTGAATGGGCGATGATCAAAACAATGTTGTTTCACTATTGCTACAATGTAAAGGAATTGCTATTATTCTTGGAGAACTTGACACCTTCTGTCATTGCAAAATGATCCCATTTTCATGAAAACACTTAAACAGTGCAAATGTGTTTACTTCACAATCTTTACACTTTACAATCTCAACTTGTCAGAAAATAAGATTAGGTTTTCCAAAAAATAGTCATCTTACCGTCAGTTTATTTTTGCCAGTCTGTCCACTATATACTAAAAATTCTGGGGAGAAACCTGACCGAGATTGTATATGTCAATATGGCATACTAGTATAGAGAACAAGGAGGTAGATGTAATTATACTCCCCTTGGTCAGTACAACTTAAGCTTTACAGTGATTTATGCTCGTCTTTCTTGTTGTACGAGCTGAGATTTTCTGTCCTAGAAGATAGATATTCAATAAAGAAACAAATTTCACAAACACACGCGCGCGCACACACACACACACACACACACACACATACACACACACACACACACACACACACACACACACACACACACACACACAGTGCTGGTACTTGTGTTCCTGCAAGGAATGCCTCCCAGACACATTCCCGGAGGGCCCAGCCAGTGGTGCACATGGACAGGCCAGCCTCAGGTCACTGGCAGGCTGGAGATTAGCAATTGCTATGCCTGTCAATCAGCTGAGTGCCATATGATGGGGCTATGAATGGGGGGATCTGAGTAGCCTGACGTGATAGCCAGGCCAGGTAGACAGCCCAGGTAGACAGCCCAGGTAGACAGCCCAGCTCTTTCATCGAACCCCAAAATTAAGACTTCAATGCTGACTTCCTGAGCAAGAACGATTGATTGATTACTGAATGTATACAAAAAAAAAACCAGCGGGGTCTGAACCCTTGACCTTTGGAATGCTACATGTGCACTCTATGGTCTACCTTCTGCTCTTGGCCATTTCATATCAGCTTGTTAAATGAATATACTACTGATTCGAAGGTATCCCTGTGCTTCCAGTCAACGACACTTTTAATTTTTTTATTTCACAATTGGCATGATGTTCCTGTCAATGACTGGTATAGCTGCAGTGTTTTTTGTTAGCCAATTAGATTGACACTCTGAAAGTTTGAAAACTTCCTGCCAATCATATCCAAATGATATTACTATATTAGGCCACACCAATTTAATTTCTTGGTTCACGGATTCGCTCGCTCCTACACTACCAAAAATGGTTTTTCTTATTTTTCTTGTTTTCTTATTGAGAGAAAGATTTTCTTCGGTAAAGAAAATTCAAGGAAAGTAAGAAACCCTCTGCAAAATCTCTGTATGTTAGTTCTTGGAGAAAGAGTTTGTCTCTATTTTTTCTTAAGTGAAGAAAGTATTTCTATTAAGATACTTGCCAACAAGAATTTTCTAGAAATTCAAGAAAAACTTTATTTTTCAATCTTCCCATAAGATTCATTTTCTCTAAGATCAAACAGAGTATTCCATAGATTCTAACCGTAAGATCTTTAATCTTGTCATTTTTCAATTTCTACACAAAATCTTGGTTTGCTAGAAGAACATTTTTGACTTTTCTTGATTTTCTTATCCAGGGAGTTTGAGAAAGATGATTCTTGTTTTTCTTTCTAACAATTAAGAAGATACAAGAACTTTTTTCTTCACTTTCTTGACCAAATAATGTTAAGAAAAAGAAGAAATAAAGAAACTCTAAAACAAGATATGACAAGCATAAAATTCACAAATGCTCTTATTTTCCTTATCCAGAAAGTTTAAGAAAGATAATTCTTGATTTTCTTGGTTATGTTTAAGAAGATACAAGAATTCTTTTCTTCACTTACTTGATCAAATATAGGTTTGAAAAATTATAAAATCAAGAAATCAAAACAAAAAGTTACAACTAGCATAAAATTCTTTAATTTTATGTTTTCCTTATTCAAAAAGCTTAAGAAAGATGCTTCTTGTTTTTCTTGGTAATGTTTAAGATATACTAGAATATATTTCTTAACTTTCTTGATTAAGAAAAACAAGATATTTTTGGGGGTTCATGGCACCTAGAGGTAGTTGCGAGATATAACATTTAGTTGAATAGTATGGTAACCATTCTTTTGAAATTTCTGTTGGTGACCAAGCTATGTTTAGTTCAAAGTTATGTTAAACTTTGCTTTCCTCAAATCAAAACCCATTTGGTGTCTTTGTTAAGAATTAGTCTTGGTAACAAGAAAACATTTCTTGATTTTCTAGCCTATCTTGTCATGTGACTTTTTCTGAACTCCTGATTGGTTTATTTGTATCTCAGAGTACTGTTGGGCTACCCCAGGTGGTCCATCTCTATTTTGAACAGTTATAAGAAAATATTTCTTAACATTTCTTGTTTTTCTAGCCTCTCTGGTCATGTGACTTTTTCTGAACCCCTGATTGGTTGATCTGTATCCCAGAGTTCAGTTGGGCTACCCCATCTCCATTTTGAACAGAGTGACAGTTGCAGCAGCTCAGTTCACTACTCTTTGTATCAGTTGATGACTCATGCCAGTTTTACAGTCAAAAGTAAGGTAAATGGGACCATGATCATGTGAGGCACTGATGACTGGGTTCAATTTGCTAAAAATCTATGCAGCAGAAACAGCTGGGAACCAGATATGAAGGATATCATAAGGTAAGTGTGCCCCCCTCCCCCACCTTGAAATAATTCAAGATAAAAGAAGTCCATGCATAGACTTTAGAGTATAGGGTTCAAAAGCAACAAGGCACAGAATCTTGACAAAGCAGTAGATATGGAGAGGCAAGAGTTGTTTCCATAGCTACTAGTATATCCACCTTTTGGCTGCCAAATTCTATGTGCACATTGTATGTCTAACCAAAATAATCGTTGGGAGATTCCATTTCATATCACAGGTTTAGTCTGCTGTATTTCGGTTCAAAAACAAATTTCATTACGGTATCAAGTAAACATACATATCTATAGGTGTCACCAGTGGGTTAAAGAATATAAGTTATATAGTACAGTGCATTACTGAAATTAATATATATTATTCAAAATTGTTTACTTGATACCTTTTTTGTTGTTTTGTGTAAGACTACGAAGTAACAAAGGTCTTTCACTTTTTCTCTAGGTGTCTGGAGGCTTTGACCATACCAAATGTCAAGAATGAAAAGTTCACTGCAAGGGTTTGCTCTATTTTGGAATGTGATACTCTGTAACCATATGGAATTATAGTAATCTAAGTTTATAAATTATGGCCTTAGCATATTCCGCTACAAAACAGCTACACTGCCATTTAAGTAATGCAGTAATATTGCTGTAAATGCTTCTTTGAGAAGGGTAATGAATTTGAGACTCTTCTTCTTGTACGTATATCAAGATAAATAATTGGCAATTTGAATGTAAAGGAATTATTGATGTTTGTCTGGTACTGTCATCGTAAAAGTATTTCCATTCAAAAACTGTTACTATTGTGATCATACTTCATAAGTCTTATGTAAGAATGTGGTAATAAACATTCCTATACTATACACATAATTTGTTGAGATTTCTTCCTCTAACATTTTTGTAGTAGCTATTAACTATTTAGTGATTTTCTGTTTTTAAGTATTTGACAGCAGGAATGATTGTTCAAGAAAGTGAATCTCAATGCAAGAGACATTTTCTTGGTGTGTCTTTAGGAAGGAAGAAATTCTTGAACCAGAAGCTGATTCTTGGTGCAAGTAAAATATTCCTGGTGCAAGATTTCCAGACTTGTACAGAGAATCACTGTCTAAGAGTAAGAGTATCAGTCTTAAGATTAGAAAGGAATTCTTGAGCAAGATCCTGAATCTTAGCACAAGACGCATATTCTGTTAACTGGTAACTTAGTTCTTTAGGACAGAAAGGTTTCCTTGCTTCCAAATAACTTTAAAGAAACTGATTCTAGGTTTGACCTGCTACCAGAATCTTAATCTTTGTACAAGATAATATATATTTGGTTTAAGACATCTATTCTTAAGGACGGAAGGTTATTCTTGTTGAAAGAATCTAAATCTTCATACAAGATGCATAATATGGTTAGTGCAAGAAGCAACAAGAAATCGATTATTAAGGACAGAAAGATTTTCTTGCTACAAGAACCTTTCAAGAAACATAATCTAGGTTTTCCTGCTATAAGTTATCTAATCTTTGTTCTAGAATAAGATGATTTTTCTTAGTTTAGAGAACATTTATAGGTTTAAAACTATGATTAGATATAAATTCTGTACCACAGAATCATTCTTGCCACAAGAAGATTTATCTTAAGTTTTTAGTCCCAAAACTTTAAGAAAGAACAGCTTGGCCTGAGAAAAATATTCTAAGAAAACTTTCACCTTCTAACTGACATTTTCTTATTTTCTTATTTTCTCACACAGAGAATAATTTTCTTTGTGGAAGATAACTTTTCTTCCACAAAGATAAATAAGAATGGCATTTTTGGTAGTGTATTTTTTGGAAAATAAAATAAAAATAAAAATTACCACTCAGCAAATTTTCACCATTATTAAGGCATTAATGAAACCATTCACCAACTTTCTGGTGTAGCAAATTGGCCTTTATATCATAAGCTCCTTAAAGTGTGGGTACAGGTGCTGTTACTGTACAATAATAATGTTTTTGTATTTTTTTCAAGCTGAAAACTTTTTTCTTTATGTTTAGGATTAGCCGTTACCTTTACCCCAACCATTTCACAATTTTTATTTTTATTTCGCCCTTTCGCTTCATATTTTTTATGAAAAAATCCGTGAACCAAGAAATTAAATCGGTGTGGCCTTAGCTGTCTGAAAAATTTGTCAGTCTGTTCTACTGAAGCATACTGCTAGGTGGAGCTGCAAAGTCACAGCAGTATTTCTCTGCCCATCTCCATCTCATCTCTGTCCATATAGCCAGTATAATCACTCTTCAGCCTAATCTATATAGCTGGTAAAATCACCCTGCAGCATAACACACCAGCCTCAAGTTCAAGACATGGCAGCAGCAGTAATATACTATACTGAACAACCTTTCACACATAACCTTTGCACATCTGACTAAAAATGTTGTTTACACTAAAGCTATCTTGTCAGGATGCATCTACTGAACTTGATGGCAACAAGTTGAACTTCTTATTGTCATGATCATAAGTGATCCATTATCAAATGAATTGGAAAAATATCAAGAACATTAATAAAAGTTTGGTTCTCATACTAAGGTTCAATTGAACGAAGCCAGCTGCAGCCAGCTGTGTAACTTTACTGCAAAGCTGGTATAAAATTGCACTTGCAAATTATGTCAAAGGTTTGAAAAGTTTGAACCGTTTAAATGCAACAAGGTACAAATATACCGGACATAACATAGAGGTCAGGAGCTATTCCAGGCAGTAGTTTGTGCTGTGTAAGGTCAGTGTACATGTAATTGACCTCACTCCTGGGGTGCCAACTATCTGAAACTGCCAGCAGTTCAAATTTCTGTTAGGGGCCTGTTCGGGTTTGGAGACTTTGATTGGACTTTGCCATGTTTAGTAGATATGTACTAGTACTTGTAGTTCATCGAACCAGACTTTAGTTAGAGTTACTTCTTTGTCCCACTGATTAAGGTAAAGCCTTATCTTATTTTGTTTGTGTTGTCTTGTTCTTCTTGAAGTTCTTTAACAATGTGGCCATTAAGATTTTTGAAAAGATTTTACGTTATCATTTACTAGTAGTTTTAATGATGTATTAGCAGTTACCAACAGTTTTTGTACAGCATGTCGCATAGAATTTGAATTTGGGTCATAGAAATTTCTGGTGTATTCCTTAGTACTATGTACTTGAGTAGCTTTAGATTTGTTACATTATTTTTCCTGCTGCTCTATGGATATACTCTATGTTATAGTTACACTTTAAATACAGTAAAATTGACTGACTTTCGAATTTGATAGATTCAGGTCTATGTCTTTTAGTTTTGATTAACTCAAAATATGCAGTTGTATATACTATATAGACTAATTTACTACACAATGTACTTGTATTTGAATGCCAGAGAATATTGCCCCACTCAAGTTTCACATCGTTTTCACTTCCATCCACTTATGGTAGTCCAAGCCATTTATTTCCCGGAAGACTGTCCCACTTTTAAATGGGGGGCCGTTCCAATCAAATGTGGTCACAGTACACAGGCTATAATATTAAACCATGGTTAATATATTAATTGTAACCCTTCCTTTTTTTATGAATCAGTTATAATTTACTATTGTATGCATGATGTTTGTTCATTTTTTGTAACAGAAATAAAGTACATGCAAGTAGTAACATGTTTGTTCATCTATAGGCATGTAGACAGCGTGATAGGCCAACCTGTGTTATATAGAGCCAGAGTTTTGTTTAGCATGGAAAGAATTTCAGCTAGTGACCTGCTTTAACCTCTTTCTTCCCAGGGCATTGACTGACTGCAATGTATATCATGTACAAATTGTAACAGACCTTTTTGGCCAAGTAAATGTAAGAGGGCCATTCCCTTTTTCTATATAGTATTAGGCATAGGCAAGCTATAATTCATGGGAAAAGCCATTTAATTTCATTTGAATCATATCTGTTGATTACTCCATAAACAATTGTGATGACTTGAAGAATAATCAAACACTTGTCTACTTTGTTTTCTAGGCAGCACCAAGTACAGTACCAAGTACAGACATCTTGCAAGAAGACCTCTGTTGGTAGAGTGACAACCTTCTTTTGTTGCTTGAACTGTAGCAGGTTAGAGCACAAAAGAACATCACAATGGCTTGTTCGAACAGTAAGCAGTTATCTGTCGAAAGATGGCCGATTTTCAGCCTCTTAGACCCCGAGTTCATCTCATCAATCAAGCAAGCCTGCGTCTTCGGTAGTTCCGGTAATGAAGCCATCGTGATCACGCAAGACGACGATGTGTACGCGCTCGGGTCGAACTGTAGCAGCTGTCTGGGAGTCGGAGACGCCCAGAGTGGGTTAGAGCCACGTAAGATCGACATATTGTGTAAGAAGAAGATCGTGGACATTGGGTACGGTAGCGGACCGCATGTTCTGGTGTGTACGGACAATGGTGACCTGTACAGCTGGGGACACAACGGGTACAGTCAGCTGGGCAACGGGAGCACCAATCAGGGACTGTCGCCGCAGCTGATAACGACGAATCTGATTGGTCGAAAGGTGGTGAAGGTGGCTTGCGGAAGTCATCATTCGTTGGCGCTAACTCTGGAAGGAGAGGTGAGATTACTGTAAATCTTGCATTAGGGACAAAATGGAGTGTTTGTTGTGGTTTTTAGTTAAACGTTGCAGTTAAAAGTTGAAACAAGATGGTAAGCAAGCAGAAGACAGAACAAATATTTTTGCAGAAGTTCTTGGTGAAGGGTGACTGCAAAAACTGAACATTTATTTGTGCAAAAGTTTCAACATTTATAGTATTTTTCTCACTTCTATTTCAGCATATGGATACTGTAATTCTAACAGTGAATGAATTTTATTGCATTGTTAATTTTAGGCTGTCCAAAAATTTGTCTTGTTGTCCTTGTACTGTTGTAGTCATTGTGATACTTTTCTTTTTAATCATGCAACTGGTATATTTTGGTATTTTTCTTATGGCTCTAGGTTTTTGCTTGGGGCTACAATAACTGTGGACAAGTTGGATCTGGTACTACAACCAACCAGGCGACACCGCGGAAAGTCGCTGCCTGCCTCGGTATGTCTGAATCTTTTCTTAACATTTCAAAGAATAACAAACTAAATGTTCGTATTTTCTTCTAACTACATGTATGTTATGTACTAACCATATTCTATACATGTATATATACTAAGTTACTGAGGTTGGCAGAGCTAGAGTCTAAGTTATTTACATGTATGCCACTTTGGAATATTATTTGCTATGGGGTCAGCTTTGTGTACATACAGTTGTTTACAATAATTTGTTTCACGTTGACAGGACTTATTGTTAAAAGTCATTGTTAAGTTTCATAAGTTGTTGTTCAATCATTGAATTCTTTGACACAGAAGTATAAAATGCTGATGATTTCATTTCATAGAAAGATTCACTGTCTTCAATATGAAGCTTATAAGAATTGCATGCCTTTTTTATTGCAATTTATTATTGATTTCTAGCAAGCACTTCATTTTTCTGTTGTCTGAAGTTTTTTTTACTATTATACATTAGACACTAAGTATCGATAGTAATTTGTTTGGAAGATTAAAACACCCCATACAATTATAGCATATATACCTACAATATAATTCAGGCCCCTCTTAATCTTATAATTTAGTGACAAGTCTTAGAATTGCTAATCTGCATATCAAAACTGATGATAGGAATTTTTTCTAGGGTGGTACAGTTTCAATAACATCATTTTGTAATAAGTTCACGCTTCAGCATAACACACTGGCTTAAAGTTTGCACTTGCAGGAACCTGGTTGTGGCTTGTATATTATAATTTTATGTCTGGTTAAATCAATTGGCTACAGCTAATAGTCTTAGAGGCTTGTAGTGTTATTATGGAGATACTAATCTGTTATTCAGTGTTATTGCCTTTGTATGCATTTTGAGGGTAGGTTTTAGAATTGAGTACTGGCCATTGTACACAGCCCTAGTGTATATTTACCCCATTCTCCCAAGCGGAGCCTTGGTTGCCAATACAAAATATGTATACCTTCAAAAGGCACTGCATGACCAGGTTAAGGTTTCTACCTTTGTGGGCATGGACTTAAACCAGCTGTCAGCCAATCATAGTACAGTACTGGCTTAACCTAAGGCTCAAGAAAACATGTAGGGATTCTCTGATTGGCTGACATTTTTATGTCAGATGCCATGAACATAAAAGTGGAAACCTTAGCCAGGAGCGGAGGTGTTTAGCAGGGGTATATTGTATAGGCTTTGGTCGAGGCTCTGTGTAGGAGAATGAATGTACTTGTACTAGTACTAGTGCTCAAGTGCCAGTCCTTTCTTGTTATTACAAGCGTTAGGTGTGTATGTAATTTGTTCTTTTTAGATCTCACCTGAGTTTGTTATCACAAACCTTAGGTGTGTATGTATTGTTCTGTTTAGATCACCTGGAAGGTGAACCTCCGGCGATCAACAGTATGTGCCCCCGGCCTCCCTACCTTGTCTCTGTATCCTCAGAGTGTCACTAGAAGGGCAAGGATACATGTGTGTGTGTGTGATTGAAACACCATGATTATACCCAAGTCACCTACTACCCTTTGTGTACATATACTAGTTAGTAGTAAGGCCTATCTGATTTGCGCTAGTAAAAGTGAGTCATGGAATGAACCAAAGTCTCATGGAAGAAAAAATAGAAATCTGCATGTGTCATTCTTTGAAAGAGCCTCTTTATTTTGACTGTAATAGCAAATTAAACATACATATGAAATAGGCTAGCCTGGAATCCTGGAGTGAAAGCCTTAGTCTTTTCAATCTGCCTCTACTGTACAGAGGTAGACTGGAAAGGTTTATCACTACTAGATTTCAGGCTGGTAATAGGCCACTCACAAGTGTTACATCATCATACTTTTTCACATTATCCTACACAAAGACTTCCAATGGTGCCAGCAAATTGCCCTTGTCTGTACTCTGCTATCTCAACTGTCACCATCAGTTCCTGACTGCCCTGCTTATAGATATTTAATGAGCTTACCCTTATATATGCGAGATCCCTTTTGAAAACTGAAAGGCCTATTCTCTGATTGGCTGACAGCTGGTTTGAGGCAACGCCCATAGGAACTGATGGTGACGGTTTAGATAGCAGAGGCAGTTTGCTGGCGCCATTGGATGTCTCTGCGTAGGAGAATGACTTTTTCAAGTTGAATAGATGGATCAGGAGCAACCAAGGGGTTTGTACTATGTTGATTGAAGTGTTGGTACAAAATGCAAATTATTTCTTTCAGGACTGCAGTCAGCTTTGACAGATTTTTGTTTTCAGCTGTCATCTTATATATGTGGTTCCCCTCCCCCTTTTTTTCCAAATTATTTTCTAGCACCTTAAGACAACAAACCCCTTTCTTAACATTGTTCCTTGTCTGTCCCTTATTTGTCTTCCAAGTTGAAGATGTCCAACACACATGTATTCTTTATCCAGTTTGTGTGTGTGTTTGTGTGTGTGTGTGCGCGGGCGTGTGCTTCATCTTTTTCAGGATTGCTGCATTTTTTGTAAAATTTCCCTTTGTTTTAGTTGCCTAATATTCCAACCTGTGTTGTGCCTTTTCTGCAGGGACCAGGAAGGTGACTGAGATAGCCTGTGGACAGACATCGTCTATGGCACTGTTGGATAATGGGGAGGTACGTGAACTTTGTTTCACATAACTGGCCTTCTGGTATAAAACACCGATTTTGTACAGTTTAGTGCAAGACCCAGATAAGAGTGTATCGTAATTTGATCCACTCACACCGAGATTGACCCCTACTCTTTTCAAAAAGTGTGGTGGGTTGTTTAGTATTTTGTGGCATGGCACTCCTCAAACACAGGACCTCCATTTACCATTCTTTTCTATGAATATTGCTTACCATAGCTTGATACACATTTCCACCAGAGTGAAGTGAAGAAGTCTGTGTGAAGTGCCCTTCCTAAGAGCACAACATTTGTGCCTGTTAAAGATTTGAACCCAGAAATTTGAACCCAATTCTGGGGCTGCTATCCTAACCACAAGGCCTACCACCAGTGGCAGACTTGTTCATGCAGCGGACTCTTCTAACACTCCTAGAAATTGAAAAATATGAAGCTTTTTTTATTTATTCATTTATTGTACTTCCCATAAAAAAAAATGGTGGGGAGACAAAACAGGTGATACCACCTCTGCAAGTTGTCTCCCCGAGACTTTTTAAAAGTAAGAGTCAGCATTGTAAGATACGAAGCTTTTTTTTTAAAGTAAGTAATACTCAGCATTACTGAAACAGTCCCACATCTTCCAGGGGTCCTCTTCTAATACACATTAACTAGGATAAAACATCAAGTAACAAAAATAAGCCCCCTTTCCTCCATTTTTTCTTTTCCCCAGGTATATGGTTGGGGCTACAATGGGAATGGGCAGTTGGGTGTCGGCAACAATGTAAACCAACCCAACCCCTGCAGAGTGGCAGCCTTACAGCAGATGATAGTAGTACAGGTGACATAGATTTACATAGATTTGTAACTCATCAGCATATTTACTGTATGAGTCGGCGCAATTCAGTTTTTACTGCAAAGCCGATGTTTTTATCAATAATAAACCATTTACTACTACTACCATATTCAACAAATATCCACATACATAGCTGAATGTTGCATTGTGTCTTTTTTTGTCAATCATACATGTATGTTGGCAGGGAAACGTGCATTATTGTTTTTGCTATATTTCTTCTTCCTCCACTACAAACAAATGATCCGAATGAAATGAGGTCAATAACCTGCCCCAGACAGCTTGGTTACTGGTCCAGGAGATGTAGCAGATATTGAAGAGGTGTTTTTTGATAACACAATGTAGTTAGTGGCAGGATAAAGCTGGAGGGGCTGGTCACCATGTAAATGAATGTTTTTGAGTAAGAATAGATGCAGCATATAAGGCCTAGGAAAAAAAAATGTTGTGTTTCCTGTTTCCCTACCTACCCTAAAAAAACCTGCCGACCCTAGACTTTTTTTTTGGGTGGGCAGTGGAGTCACATAGCTTCCAGTTAGAATTTTTATTTAGCCTGCTTCCTATTGAATTAAAACACTGCTTGTCCCATCTAATGAAGGATAAATATATCTATCATGCACAAAATTAAAGTTTGACATTGAAAGACAAGTGTCATCATACATTTCAGTTTACTTTGTTCAACTGTATTGTAAATATGTATCACTAGAATTTTGGCTAGCCTAAAAAAAAATACAAGAAAAAAAAAGATAATCCCTACCTACCGACCCTAATTTTTTCAGGACTGAAACAGGAAACACAACATTTTTTTTCCTAGGCCTAATTTGTTAGGCTATACATGTACCATATGAAGGTAGATATTTTGTATTTGTTTGCAATTGTTAGTTTCTAGTATTAAGAGTGAAATGATGATGGCCATTATTTTGTTTGACCACAGATTGTATGTGGTTATGCCCATGCGATGGCCCTGACTGACGAGGGTTCTGTGTATGCTTGGGGTGCAAACTCCTACGGACAGCTGGGAACAGGAAACAAGGCTAACCTGGTCACACCTACCAAAATTGCACTGGACAAGGGCAGGTAAGTGGGCAATAATTCAAGTCAGGAGAAAAACTGTGACAGTCTCAATCTGGTTGATTCTAAAATGTCTAGCAGGGCATGTGTTCAACATAAAGAAATGGCTGGAGCAGTCCTGCTTTGGCAACCGAACCTTGCAGGTGTAGTCACCCTTCCTTGACACTTAGGAAACTACTTATAGAGGATACAGGTCTTCAGATTGACGAGCTCTGCTCTGTAATGCTGCACAGGACTTTGTGGAGATCTTGGTGTCATCTCTCTACAAGAGGATGAACTGAACTGATAAAATGTTTTGTCAGCATACACACATCTTGTTACATGATGTTAAGCAAGATAAAGTATGAAATTAAAAAAAAAAATGAATAGGGCCAAATAGGGCCAAAGAATTTTTTTGCACTTCCAGTTTATACATTTGCTAAAAGATATTGCAGAGGTTTGTACGGACTTCTGAGACAGGAGTACACTGCATTACACAGCATGACATTAACAGAGTTGGAATGATTGTTAAATGGAGCATCAAAGTTTTAATCACTTAGCTGTTCATGCTCCATTGTACAAATATGCATGATTAGTTGACTGTGTCAGAGTATTGCAAAGATATAAAATAGGCATTGCAGTGTGAAATTCGTGAGTTCATGCAACTTAAGAGAAAGGTGCTATTTTTTGTTTGCCCTTTAATTGACATACCATGAATTGAAAATTGGAAGTTTCAATTTGTATAGGATATGCATTGAGTATAATATGTATAATATGTATCATGTGCAAACAACTTAATATTTTTCACATTAGAATAACATTTTTTTTTGTTTTGTTTTTTTTTGGTGAAAAAAAAACAAAAAAACAAAAAAGGTTAATGACTCGGACCAGATAGTTGTCACCACGTTTACTTTTAGGTCCTGGTGAAAAAGACAAAACCTGAGATGTCTGATTACATAATGTAGCAAATGGCAGGAAAGTGTATAGGACATGGCACCATGTGTAATGTTTATCAGCGCTTAAAATACTTTTTTTCTGCATACCTGCACTGGTGCAGGTAACATTGAAAATTACCTGCACCAGACAAACTTTACCTGCACTACTCTGAATTTAGGAAGTATGGATCATACTAAAAATGTTCAGGAACCATTGCTGTTTTTTCTTTTATACTTTATAGGTGGAAACAGTCAATGCAGCTAATGACAATCCACATATGCCTACATCATATGACATTCATGTAATACTTTAAAATCCAGTACATGGACCAGTGCAGGTTAGGTGCAGGTAGACATCAGAAATACCTGCACAGCTCCAATTTTACCTGCACTAACCTGCATATGCAGGTGGTATTTCAAGCCCTGGTTTATGAACCGATTGTTAGTTTGTAGGGCTAGACCATGTGAAGGTAAAATTTTGTATCTGCAATGTTATCTTTCTCCTATGTTTATATGTTAATCAATGACATTGACATTTCATACTTAGTCTAATATAATGCCATACATGTATGTTCCTCCCAGGTTTGTTGAGATAGGAGCGACCCATTACAACCATGTGTCATCAGCCATCACCCAGACTGGGAAGGTGTACATGTGGGGACAGTGTCGGGGCCAGTCCATCACCTCTCCCATGGAGACCAGGTTCTCTACTGTGGATGATGCCTTCGCCTGTTTCTCCATGCCTGCAGTCACATGGAGGCCTCTGTCCTTTGGTAAGTCAGAGACATACATAGTGTGATACAACATGGGGTATTCCGTATCACCCTTTGCCTGTTTCTCCATGCCTGCAGTCACATGGAGGCCTCTGTCCTTTGGTAAGTCAGAGACATACATAGTGTGATACAACATGGGGTATTCCGTATCACCCTTCGCCTGTTTCTCCATGCCTGCGGTCACATGGAGGCCTCTGTCCTTTGGTAAGTCAGAGACATAGTGTGATACAACATGCGATATTCCGTATCACCCTTGGCCTGTTTCTCCATACCTGCGGTCATATGGAAGCCTCTGTCCTTTGGTAAGAGGTATAAGCAGTGTTCTCGCCAGCCTGAAAGTTTGTTCAGTCCCTTGGATTTTGAGAGGATGGAATAGGCAAAATTTTTGTCCGTCTCCAGCAGCAAAATTCCGTCAAAGGACAGAAAGACAGACGCTGGCTACAACCCTGAGTGTAAGTGTAAGTCAAAGACACAGTGTCATAAAGCCCCTAGCACACAGCAGGATAATCTATTGGTGGACATGTCTGTGAGCTGTTACATTATCAGCAGTTATGTGCCGGGTGTTCTCTCAATCATAGTGTGATTTTTTTAGGTCATGTCGTTCAGCATTCAAAGATCTGACAGGGTAAATTTTTAATGGAAGAATATGCTTGAATCTCTTTGGTGATTTGATAGATTTACTTCTGGTCATCAAAAAATACAGCAAAAAACCTCCATTGTGTTGCATGCATTAGCATCTGTTTTTGATTTGCCCATGGAAAATTAAGATATTTTAGCATTCAATTTTTGAAATGTATGTAATCAAGAATGTTTTCGATTGTATGCACCAGAATAAGGTGGACATTGATACAATTTTTCTTGAATTGTTGCAGAAACGGACAATTTCTACACTATTGAGAGACATCTGAGGATGGCATTTGATAACCAGGTAACAAGATCTTTTTCTTTAGTCTAGCTTCATGCATGATTGTAATGTGAGTAAGATATCTTCCAAGGGAAAACATTGAGTGCAAAGGACATATACATGTAGTCACTATAGTTGTTTTAAGATCTACTGTGCTGAAATGTTTTCTTTGTGTTTCTTTCTGTAGTTTTTAAGACTGAGTGTATCCTTTTGTCCCCAGGAAACAAGTGATCTGAAATTCATGGTAGAAGGAAGGGTTGTTCATGTACATAAGGCTGTGTTGAAAATAAGGTAGGTTCCTTGTGCTTGTCCATAGCCAATTTTTGATAAAACCTTTTCTTATCATTATTATATATTATGTAACTTGTACTTACAGTTATATTCCTTAGCACGGGATGTCAAGCTGTGGTCCACTGTTCATTGTACTTGAGAGCAAGAGGATTTCCCTGGTATAACAAACCATTAAAAACAATACATAGCGCTGTCTTCCCTGTTACAACCTGTGGAAGATTAGCTATTCAGTGAGCTTAACTTGATTGATAACTCTTAAAAAAATTTCACCTTTCAGTTTCTGTCTATGTTTGGCTTGTCTGTCTGTCCATCCCTAACTTGTTCCATGAACATCACATGTAGTTAAACTGTTTTATATGCATTGTATGTACAAGCTGCCAAACACTGTATCCTCTACAGTTGTAGTGTAATAAAGTTCTTCTTCATGTATGTTCCAGATGTGAGCACTTCCGCTCCATGTTCCAGGCACACTGGGGGGAGGATGACAAAGAGTAAGTACTAGACTGCTTGTTAAGTTTGTCAGTATTCTTCAGCCTTGTCATTGCTAAGAATTGATCCGTATGGAAATTTTTAGAAGATCTATATCCTATACTCAGGCACATTTCTGTGGAATAGTCTGAAGGAGGACTTGACGTTGTTTCTTTTAGGGACATGCAACTTTAGTTGAAATAGAATGTCAGCAACATTTTGTTACAAACCATACTGTCTCTCTTTTGATCTCCTGACAATTTTAAACAAGACTGCTACAATAAACTTAAGGGTTACCACCTAGATACCAAGAATATACTGTATACAAATATCTAAGGTGCACTGTTGCACCCATAGTCAAAAATAAGGTGCACAGCTCAATTTCCAGTGTACAGAAGTGCATGACTGCACTATGTACTTCGAGCCCCGAATAAACAGTGACAAATACTATAGTGTCCTGAAAAGAGGTTAAGGTGTAGTGGTAGTTCTGGAATGTCATGCACATGGCTTAGTCACTTAGAGGCACATGTAGTGACACATGTGACATCAGATCTTGTTTGCTTAATGCACGGATGTCCTTGTCTGATGCTTAAGAGAGCCAAATGACTTAATGTTGCCTAATGGATGTTAGATGATCTAATGACAGCTTGGAGGCTTATAAGTGTGTCTGTCATGACCATCAACGGGGACTGTAATAATGTCATTGCAAAGATTAGGGCTGTTTCAATGATTTTTGCAGAGGAGGAGGCTATCAAGGTTTTTGTCATATGCAAGTATGACAAAACATAAAGGTCCACTGTAATAATGAACTGTCCCTATAATAGATTAAATGTGACATCCTGAGTACATCGTCTTTTTACGCAGCTTATATAGACATGATTACTTAGAAGTATAATTGCGGGTACACACATGTACTTTATAAGTGCAGGTGAAGGTTATCCTCAAATGACTCATATGTCAACCTTGTTTGACAAACATTTACCACTAGACCACCCTCTTTCTGTGTAATGTTACTGTAGGTTTTTAAGCATATTGATACACTTAACACACACACAAAAGTTTTGAAACTTGGATTTCATCAATCATATATCTGTTGTTACTTTATCAATTGCATTGTATCATGTATTCTTGTTTATTATCCTATACAATGACAGGGCTCGAAATGCTTTTTTCTGCATACCTGCACTGGTGCAGGTAACATTGAAAATTACTTGCACCAGACAAATTTTACCTGCACCACTTTGAATTTAAGAACTATGGATCAAACTAAAATTGTTCAGGAACCATTGCTATCTTTTATACTTTATAGGTGGTAACAGCTAGTGCAATAACAATCTGTATACACCTACATGTACATCATAGGACATTTATGTTTAAAGCCCAGTACATGGACCAGTGCAGGTTTTTAGGTGCAGGTACAGTGCAGGTTAGGTGCAGAAATACCTGCACAGCACCAATTTATCTGCACTAACCTGCATATGCTGGTGGTATTTCGAGTCCTGAATGAAGTCCCATTTGTTACGATTGTACATTCAGTTAAACACCAGGGACACTCGACTTTCGTCAACAACAAAAAGTGCTGAAATTTCCCTTGTTGTATGTCTGCATTCATGATCTGTTGTGTATTTGGAAAGCTTGTCTTTAGAAAGCTTGCATACCTAATTATTACGATAACAGAATCTTTCAAAGAATATCTAATACATTTACTATGCAAGTCATAAAGCAATAGGAGAGATACGTGTGAGAAGTCTCCTAACTTTAGGAAGCATTAGACTTATTCTGATAAGCACACTGTAATACATTGTACACATGTTACCTGTCAAACTCATTTCAGATTTCATAACCTTTATCCATTGTTGGGATACAGATTTGGCACAACTGCTGAACTTTTCCACAAAATACCATACAGTTAGTTTGTAAATTGTCACACCTGTGCTGGCCATCAATTTGTACTGTTCAAAAGGCTACAAGCCAGCATAGGTTTGTCAGGGACTCATGTAATTGTCAAGGAATATAATTCAATTGCAGCCAGCAATTGTCCTGACTTAGGAAAGAAAGAATCCCAGGAAGTGTTGGCCTTTTTGTGTCATCTAGTTATGTATTGTTTATACAAAGTAAAGACAGAACTTATGTCTTCTGTATTTTCTACTCTTTGATGTACATAGGATAAAAATAGAAAAAGAAGAGAAGACAGGATACTTATTTGCTGAGGGAAGTGATTTTAAAACATAGATATTTCAGTCTCTTGCAGGTTTCAAGGCACACAGTAGGCACTTTCTTCTTGTAATTAATCTCTTGAAATTTTCATGTTTTTTGTGTGTTTCAGTGTGATAGAAATCACCCAGTTCAGTTACCCAGTGTACAGGGCCTTCTTGGAGTACCTCTACACTGATCAGGTGGACCTGCCTCCAGAGGATGCTATAGGTATGTATTTTGTAATAAATTGATAGTACATGCTTTGTAACATTTGTTTACTAATTGAATGTGTTCAGCACCAAGGACAGGGCTAGTTATGTTCACATTGGAAGTGTTCAGCACCATGGATAGGGCAAGTTAATTTCATATCGATGGTGTTAAGCACCAAGAATGTGGTTTGTTGTGTTCATATTGAATATGTTCAGCACCTGTCACTGGTGCTAAATGCCCTGTCCTTGGTACTGATCACCTTCAAGTAAACACATCTGATGCTGTCCTTGGTGCTGAAATTAACTAGCCCTGTCCTTGGTACCTAACACCTTCAACTGAACACAATTAGCCCTGTCCTTTGTGCTGAACTCCTCCAATGTGAACACAATTAGCCCTGTCCTTTGTGCTGAACTCCTCTAATGTGAACACAATTAGCCCTGTCCTTGGTGCTGAACTCCTCCAATGTGAACACAATTAGCCCTGTCCTTGGTGCTGAACTCCTCCAATGTGAACACAATTAGCCCTGTCCTTGGTGCTGAGTACTTTCAACTGAACACAGTTAGCCCTGTCCTTGGTGCTGAGTACTTTCAACTGAACACAGCTAGCCCTGTCCTTGGTGCTGAGTACTTTCAACTGAACACAGCTAGCCCTGTCCTTGGTGCTGAACACCTCTAATGTGAGCACAATTAGCCCTGTCCTTGGTGCTGAGTACTTTCAACTGAACACAGTTAGCCCTGTCCTTGGTGCTGAGTACTTTCAACTGAACACAGTTAGCCCTGTCCTTGGTGCTGAGTACTTTCAACTGAAGACAGCTAGCCCTGTCCTTGGTGCTGAGTACTTTCAACTGAACACAGCTAGCCCTGTCCTTAGTGCTGAGTACTTTCAACTGAACACAGCTAGCCCTGTCCTTGGTGCTGAACACCTCTAATGTGAGCACAATTAGCCCTGTCCTTGGTGCTGAGTACTTTCAACTGAACACAGCTAGCCCTGTCCTTGGTGCTGAGTACTTTCAACTGAACACAGCTAGCCCTGTCCTTGGTGCTGAGTACTTTCAACTGAACACAGCTAGCCCTGTCCTTGGTGCTGAGTACTTTCAACTGAACACAGCTAGCCCTGTCCTTGGTGCTGAACACCTCTAATGTGAGCACAATTAGCCCTGTCCTTGGAGCTGAACGCCTCCAATGTGAACACAGCTAGCCCTGTCCTTGGTGCTGAGTACTTTAAACTGAACACAGCTAGCCCTGTCCTGGGTGCTGAACACCTCTAATGTGAACACCTTCAAGTGAACACAACTAGCCACGTCTATTGCATCTTTACAGATAAGGTACAACATAAAAAGATGGTGTTGCAAGCTGAATTTGAATTATTTGCATTCAAATTGACACATACATACACAGTCAGTAATAGGAGTTTTCACAATGATTGGGTATGAAATACATTATATTAATTCATGTTGTACTCAATTTCTGTATAAATGTCCCACCTTTCATTTAGACTACCGATATACAGATCATAGTAGTATGTAATTCATATCCATTAATTTACAATTTTGATACACAAAACTAGTTCCAACCACTGCTTCATACAATGTAAAATCACTTTAAAGAGTAGTCTTTGAAATGAGCAACGCATTGGAAAATGCCAAGTTATATAGAATTTGCAACATTTGAAGTTGAATAGCCACCATAATTGTTTTCATTCGCCCTCTTCCTTTTATCCCAGAGGCGGTATGGATGTAAATGATATTACCTATTATGCTTTGTAGCCTTTTAGAGTTTTCTATTTGAGTCTAACTTCAAAGGAGAAGTTTTGTGTGAAGTCTTCCATGTGGGTGTGCAAAGATAAAGAGAAAATTCAATATTCTGTAAAATAGAGGAAAGAGATTGAATTATGGACATGAAGGATATAGAGTATTTGTAAAGCTACAAATTGTAGGATAATTACTAAGGTTTTGCCTTAGGTGTTCAAGTGTCCGTGCCATTTTCAGTAGTGGGGTTTTTGGGGGTACATGTAATTGTATGTATAGGGATGAGTTGCTTAAATGTGTCCCCTGTAATTTGGCAAGTGTATGTTAAGCTAAGGGCACAACCTGCCGTACGTGCAATTTGTCCGTACGTTTTTTGGGAGGTCACGTCCGCCACGTATTTCTGAAAATGTTCAGGCTGTACAGGGCAGGCGCGTTGCCCGTACTGGCACATACGGAGGGCGAATCCGCAGCCCGATGGCACACAAAGTTTTGCCTGCACGTAAAGTTCTAAGGCGTGTCTGCGTGCTCCAAAATCCGTCAGATTCCCTACGAGTTTGTACGGAGGCGGTACTTACCACTTACGAATCCCAAAAGATTGCCCACGTTTTGGCATGTAGACAGCACGTATTTGCACGTACGGGTTGTGCCCTTAGCTTAAGGGATGAAAGATGTCCCTGTAGCTCAACTGGTAAAAGCCTCACAGTTGAGCTCTTGTTTCCAAGAAGTTGGTAACTAGGAGACCCTGGTTCAATCCTGGATAAGGCATCTCGATTAGGGCTGTAGTCGTCTTTTGGAAGGTACATGAAATGGGGGTCATGTGTTATAGGAGGGGCCTTGGCACGTTAAAGGGGATGGGCTAGCAGCCCTCCCTATAAAAATATACCCTGCTACTGATAAGGCAGTAGCGAGTTGACACACCCGATCCCTCGATCTCGGAAGCTAAGCAACGTACATGTACAGTCCAGACTTGGATGGGAGACCACCAAGGAAGACTGGATGTTGTAGCCTGGTCATACTAAAGACTCTTAAAAACGGTACATACTTCTTTCTCTGCAAAGAGGAAGAGTATGGAAGCTAAACACACTACACTACCGATGGACTGGCACCCTGCTGTAGTGACTTATATATGTGTGACCCCAGGGCTTAAAAACGGAGATGGGTGCCAGGCCTAACATTGTGATGTATGGCAACTTTAGCTTTAGCTAGCAAGGAAACTTGCTACCATTATGGCACATGGCACTACAATGGTCTAAATGAACGAATTGCCAATTTTATTCTCATTGAAAATATCTTTTGAGGCTTCCCTAAACATTGCAGAAATGGCTTGTCCCCTTGGATTCAAGGTTAGCATCCAACCTAAAAAGAGATTGACGTGTACAGATAAGAGATTTTGAATGACATGCTTTTGTGATCGGATGAACTTTTCTATTGAGTCCAAGGATGTTCCCATCAGGGTCACTGATTTTGTCCCTTATAATCTGTAATCTTCTTAACTGACGGTAGGATTAGGATTTACATGTATGATCTGTAAGGAGTTGGGAAGTAGGATCTTAAGTCGGAGCTTCCTGTCTTGATTCTAGAATTTTCTCACAGCAAATCATTGGCAGTTTCTGGAATATTCAATGGTGGAATATGGTGAAAATATCAAACATGGCAACAAATTTCTGTTACATAAAAAATTTGGATTTCGTCACAATCTGATCAAAATGAAAAATTAAGTCATTGCTATTATGTGTTCATCAAGGACTATTGACAGAGGTCTTTACAAATACTTTTCAGCACCAGATATAACAATTGCTTGTAGTAAATGCTTTCAGTATAGGAAGGACTATATCATGATGGTTAACTTGTTTATAACAACGCTCTCCAGTGCAGTTCCAAAAGGAATCTTTGTTTATTTGACTAGGCTGTTTGATTTATCGAACAAAAACAGAAAAAGGGGAGTTTGATAGGAGTTCAGGGCTAATGTTTTATTGCTTTGAAAAATAAAACAAGTTGTGCTTTAGCTTTTTTTTTTGGAATGGATCTTTGTACGTACTTTGAATCCCTATGTGTCCAATAAATAATATGTTAATTCACAAAGATATATTAATAAGTACATATTGGTTCTGTCTAGGGCTGTCTGCAAGATCCGTCCCTCTGTCCTGGGATGGAAGTATGCTTTTTGGGACAGACAAAAATTCAACCCCATCCATCCAAAAATCTGAACTTGAGTACATGAAATTGGTGCAAATTTGTTCTCATAAGCTTCAAATGACAAACGAAAAAAAAATCAAAGCAAGAGACATTCCTAGTCCAGTCCTATATAAGGTAAAGACGAAAGCTTTTTTGAATACTTGAGATGACGTGCGTTTACAGGTTGTATTTTTGAAGATGTATCTTGTGTGTTTTCCTATAGGCTTGTTGGACCTGGCCAACTCCTACTGTGAACAGCAGCTGAAGAAACTGTGTGAGAGGATCATCAAGCAGGGCATCACGGTGGAAAACGCTGCCATGCTGCTAGCTGCCGCCATCAAATATGAAGCCCGGGTAAGAAAATTACTGTAAATGCACAAACTTTCGTGGTGGTTAAATGTTTGCGGTTTTCGCGGTGGCCCCTTCACCGTGAATTTAAAACCACCGCAAACATTTTTCCACGGAAGTAAGAGACTACAGTGCATGGTGCTACCGCAAACTTAAAACCACATCAAAAAGTCCTTTTTCCGCTACCGCAAAATTAAATCCCTGCGAACTTAAATGCATTTACGGAACTCTACTCAGTAACCACAGTAAATACTACAGCAGGGGACTAGTCAACTCAGGTAGCAATGTGTGTCCAATTACTTCCCATAATTGCTGAGTGCTAAGCAGAGAAGCAGTCTTTGGTTTGACTCAGCTGTTGAGACAAACCTGTGACATACTACACAAAGAGAGCACTCTATTTATTGATTTATTTATTTAAGAATCTGCAGGGTGGTACCTTCAGTTAGATTAACTGATTTCCATTACAAAAACATAATAGATGAACATATTACAAGAAAATTATTTCTAACATAGGATTGAATATATCATACATTCTTTTTTTTTTTGTATATTCGGTTTAGCGTCCGTTGTTCCCTGTCTTGCAAGGGTTGGACGTTTCATCAAGTCGTATATTCACAATAATATCTTAAGTAGTTAAAGCATCCTTCAGGATTAATATATCATACAAAAAACTTGGGCAAATTCAAAAGAATAACAAGTTGAAATCAATAACAATAAAAACTTAAAGTCACAAAATCAAAGTCATAAAAGGTCATTGTGATTGAGGGTCAGATGTCAGAACCTGTTTGAATGCTTGAAGTGTAGTTGCTTCTTTTATCTCAGTCTTAAGTGTGTTGTTTATTTCAGTTGCTCTATATGCAAATGTATGTTGACCTGTTCTTGTAGTATATACTGACGTATGATGTGGCACAGAGTGTATAGAGTCCTCAAAAAAGATTAAAGAGTGTACTGATATTTCCCATTGTCTTTTCAGGACCTGGAAGAGTTTTGTTTCAGATTTTGCTTCAACCACATGACGGCAGTTACACAGACTGAAGCTTTCAACAAGCTCGATGAGCAGACTGTGAAGAACTTCATTCTCAAGGCTGCCCAACGGGGGGCTTTTAAGTACTGACAATGACAGGTACATGTAGGTTTGTTATCACTATTCGTGACAAGTTACAAAATAATCAATATCAACTATTTTTTGACAGAAATTATTCCAAAGCTGAGTTGCACAGTAATTATTAATTTTCATGTATTGGTTTGGCCAGGGCTGTCCAACTAGCCTGTGGCCATTACAAAGGGGATCTCTGCTGACACAGACAAAGACAATACATTGTCAATTACAAATGGAATTTGACATTGACAGGATAATAACATACTAACAAAAATTTAAGTAACAATATTCTTAGTAAGTGAAAAAACTGTATCTTCCAACACAAAAAGTTTTTACTGTCCAATACTGTCTTTGTCAAACAACCCACCGCTGCATTGACATGACGTTTTGCAGATACTACAATTTTTGCGTCAGAATTATAGCCCTTCAATATAATTCTATTTTTGAGATTACAATAACTATACTGCATTTACTACCTGAGTTTTCTTACTTTGGAACCTTTGGTACAATGTGCATATTGATTACATTAATTGAATATGACCAGTACATGTCTAAACATGTTTTAGTTGAAAAGGCTGTACATTTAATGTAACAATTAAAGTAAGGTTTGCCTCCAGAAATGCACCTGCTACGATAGCCGTGGTTGTCAATGTAATTTATTGTGACAAGTGCGGTAGACCAGCGGTGTTTTAATCTTTGAGGCAGACAGCTTCCATTAATTTTGTTCTTGCTCTTTTGACAAGCCAAGCGTTCTTGATACTGTAGATGTCTGCTTGTTCATTTAGGGTATGTTTTGAAACATCCTGCTTGTGTAAATGAGGTCGCTAACCTCAGTTGAAAGAATTGGTGAAAACATCTACATCTAGACAAGCATCAAATTAAGTACTATATATTAGCAGTGAGCAGGAAGTGCACATGTCCTGTTTATTGTACCGATGCAAGTTTGCTAATGGTAACACTGTCAGATTCATTTTGGAAACCACTATAAAGCAGTCATCTTCTGTAATTGAAGTGAAGCAACACTGCACCCCTACTTTCAATATATAGACAAGTGTGTTGGTTTCTTTACATACAGTTTTTTTTCCAGGGACTCCTTATATACATAGGGCTGAGAGACTTCGTCCCTACAAAATCTATTTCTACACTGTTACTGTACTAATTTTAACGGAATGCTGTTTTTTTCCAGCTACCAGTAGGATAGAAAGGAGAGACAATCAGCAGTGACTTCAGAGGATAGGAGATTGTTGGTCTACTGACTTCACAAGTCAACAGAGACATTTTGGCCAACCTCATATGTGCCATATCTGCAATCCAAAATCTAAGCATCTTCTGACTCTCTACAAATCACTTCTTTTGTGAAGGATATTGTGCTTGCATGTGCTACACTTTCATACTACAATGTACACATAAAGTAGCTGTTACAACACTTGCTAGTGTTTCCTAGACACTCAGCATTACATGTATATTCCAAGAAATTTAATATAGATAGCAACATAGCAACATGGAACAAACATCTGTATCATTATCGACTTTAGAGTTAAACAGATTTTACAGAGCAATCCTTTTAAATCAAGTTTTAAATTGCTGAGGATATATATTAAAGTTAAAAGCCACAACTTCAAAGAACAAAATAGCCATCGGCAAAGCACAATTTCATCTTAGATACATGTAACTAGATTACATTGACTTTTGCATGTTTTTTTAAATATGCGTCACAGTAAAATCTAATAATTTAGGCCGTTATATATGTAGGTTTGCTGTCATAGGATTTTCAACCAGGCTGTTACAAAACCAACAGTTGACAAGGATCTAAGAGCCTTTTTGATAACAACACTACCAAAAATGCTTTTTCTTGTTTATCTTGTTTGGTTTCCTCAAAGAAAATTTATCTTCCAGGAAGAAAATTATTCTGTCCCCAAGAAATCTTAGAAAAATGTGCTTGTCCATGGGGCAAGCAAATTTTTCTTGTTAAGTTTTTCAGAAAATTTGAGATTTGTTTTCTTGTATTTCTCAAAATGCCTTTTCCTGTTTATCTTGGTTTGCTTCCTCACAGAAAATTTATCTTCCTGGAAGAAAAAACATTCTTGTATTTCTTAAGAGTTGAATCTGGTTAGAAAAAAAACAAAATTTTGTAGTTTCTCGTTTTGCTTGAATTTTTTTCTACATGTTCTTCCTGCAAGAATATTTTTCTTCATACAAGAATTGTCCATGGGATAAGCAAAATAAGAAAAATCATTTTTGGTAGTGAAGGCAGCTGAATTTTGTATGATGCATGCATGGCTATCACTAGAAAACCTTCAGTTTGCAGTCATATTACAGCCTTACAATAAATGTGACCAAGCCCATGATGGAAAGGAAGCTGAGTGAACCGTGAAAAGCTGGTCAGTCAACAAACTGTAGAAACAATGGTTTTGTTTTAGAAACCAAACGTTTTGATTAGCCACCACTGCAGACACCACCTGGCTATAATTTTTTTTTCAATTTCATTGGTTTTCTGATGTTCAGTGGTCTCTGATTATTACCAGGTTCTCACAGCTGCCATATCCTGTCCACTGGCCTGCTTGTAAGTCCAGACTGATTTGATTATAATGATGACATCTTTCAGGTATCCCTAAACTGATGCAAATGTACAAAGAAAAAATTGGGCTAAAGACAACTTTAAAATCTAAGAGGTCAGGAAGGTTGAATTAATGACAGCAAACAGAATATGGTACTAATATACAATGAATACTTAATTTTTATCATTTCACAATTCCTCTTCTGGAACACAAAAATTGATGTGCATGGATGTCATTCGTATAATTAAATCAGTGTTGTCTAATTTAAAAAAAAAGCTGTGGTCTGCAATGGGCTTAAAATTTTGATAATCATTTAAAATGCTGGTATCTGCAAATTGCATTAAGTTTTTTTTTTTAATTTTGAAAATGTTCCCAATGAAAATGTATCCTTTTTTTTAATACCAAGAATTTTGGAATGTAATAATAATTTTGTTTAGCTGGATAGATTGCTTGTACACTATAGTATAAGATTATTAGATGTTGTAAATTGCTAAATTCCTACTCAAGGACCTTGTCATTGTGTTTCTTGCACATTAGATTTGTGATATAGTGAACTGATAGCATTCTTCACACAGCCATGGATGTTTTACTGAGGAGATGATTGTCGTGTATGCTGTCATTACCTAATTGGAATGTGACTAGATCATACATGTAGCTGTATCAGTCGTCTGTTTTCAATGCCTTTGTATCTTAAACCACTAGTCAAGATGCTCGAATGAAAGTTGTTTTGCTTTATTTGGGAGCAAATTGATGAAATGTATTTTAAATTTAATTGGATGCAACATTTGTAAAAATCCAAAGGCAAACTAAAGGCAATAAACATCAACGAGTAAAATGTTGCTTTCTTGTCAAGTACTCTTATTAGTATTTGAGGAAATTGAATAAATGTAGAGAAATGTAGAGGAAATTGAATAAATGTAGATATAAGATTTAAAGCATTTCAAGTGAAACAAGAAGTTTACTTCAGCATCTGTTTTTATAGCAGCAATACAATAAATACATGTAAGTGTGCAACACGATGATTTTGTTCCTTGTTGGACAGTTTATCATAGATTTTTATAAGATTTCTATGACAATGACAACATGTATGGCACATGTTCAGCAGTTACCTTCAATCTCATTTTAGGGACAGCCTCGACTTTTCACAATACAGTGTATCTGGTATTCAGGCATTCAAGGACTCTGAAGAAGCATCCATGCTTTGTTTGAGGCCTCAGCACCGGCAACCTGTGCCGTTAGGTTTTCTTCGTTAATGACATGTCATGATGAGTACCTGCGCTGCCCCGTACACTCTACTTATCACGCTAATCACATCATTATACTGAAGTTCCATTGCCAAGTAAAACCAAAAGACATATTCATGGTTAAATATACAACACGACTTACGATCCGGGTGTCCTGAATAAGAAATATATCATTAGTATATATATAAGAGCAACATCTTTGTATTAGCAGCAACTGCTTGGACTTGGTTCTTAATGAGAAAAATACAATAAGAAGGCCGCGTGAATGGCATGGTAACTGCCTGTTCAACTGCATTTGTTAGGAATGCTGATTTTCTTCTTTCAAACGGTGTTGGCTAGTTTCAACCCACCCTTAAACTGCCAAACCCGGATATATCCGGCATGAAGATATATGTCCTATGTGCCGCACCCGGATATAACCAGGATATGGATAAAAATCAAGAACACCCTGAGTTGTTCTCTTTCAAACTCTGAATAAGAATTGACCCATGCAGTTCCAAAAAAAGTTAGTAGGGGGCCCAAACATACACGACTTCATCTCCCTCCAAGCAGCTAGCTATCTACCACTAAAAAATCATGACCGTAGCAAGTCCGTAGCCTGTCGAGAACACCGGAAATCAAAACCGGAATTTCCGTTGCAGTGCCTAAGAAAGTCTAGGGAGACCGAAATCTAGTCATTTTGAGGCCTCATCAAGACTTGCCCACATACCAAATATCAACACAAACAAACAAACACAACCACCCGAGCATTCTCGAGATATCGTGTTCACTTACACGCACAGACAAACACACACACTAATACACGCACACATACGCACGCGCTCACACAGACACACGTTCTTCAAAACACAACTTTCTTGGGTACAACTAAACTTTAAAAGCGAAACTACTTCAGGACACAACAAACTAGTAACATGATATTGTTATTAGAGATGTCGATGTTAAACCGAACAGATGTTACACAAGAACTTGAAACTACTACGTGACACAAGAAACTAGTATCGTGCACGGGCTAGGGGGGTATTAGCCATTATAGAGATGGCGATGTTAAACCGAACAGATGTTGCCCTTGAACTGGAAACTACTACAGGACACAAGAAACTACAGTACCGACTACGTTTATGGTCCGGTCTGAACGCGATTTAATCGCGTGCAAAAGTCGTGCAAGTCGCGATTACATCTCGTGTAAATCGCGATTAAAACTCGTGCAATTCTCGGGTAAAACGCGATTAGATATGTGTGTACCCGCGTCTGATATGCATGAAATCACGTCTAACCGCGTTTAGACGATCAATGAATAGATTTCAGACACGCCTCTTCTTTTCATAAACATTTTCTAGACACGCCCGTGCCGTCCAAAGTTCGGGGTTTGGCAGAAATCGGCTTCTTTTCATATGCAGACCCCCGCGCGGAGGGCGGAGAACCTATCACGCCCAATTTCCCAATTTGTTTCTGAACTAACGCATAACCTCGCAGTCTAGAACGCACCCGCGCCGCTCCCAACCACGATATTTCTAGACGATTTGCTGCAATTTTGAGGAACCGACTGTTCCGCACATGTTTAAATCTGATACGTGAAAATTAAAGAAAAACAAATAAATTTCCACAAAAGTGTCTTTTTCTTAAGCAGAATATATGGCAAAGTATGCTTTTACTGAACCCCGATCTTTCGGCGCTGCCGTGGCTAGCGCCAGGGTCACGTACCGGAACAAATCATTCCGAAGATTTGCTACAATTTTGAGAAACCGACTGTTCCGCACATGTTTAAATTTGATACGTGAAAATTAAAGAATAAGAAATAAATTTCCACAAAGGTGTCTTTTTCTTAAGCAGAATATATGGCAAAGTATGCTTTTACTGGACCCCGATCTTTCGGCACTGCCGTGGCTAGCGCCAGGGTCACGTACCGGAAAAAATCCTTCCGAAGATACAAAATGTATGGTGCGACCTCGCACCCGCGCCGCTACCTAACCTACCACGTTCTTTCTCGGAAGATTTGCTACAATTTTGAGGAACCGACTGTGTAGTGCAAGTTTGAATCTTATACGTACATGACAAGAAAACATCAAATAAATTGTTTTTTTCCCAAGAATGGCAAGATGTGTTTTTCTAAATCAGAAAACATGGAGTAAATTCTGCTTCTGTCTGACCATGCGTGACGAGGACGGCCCGCTACCGCGGCCAGTGTCAGGACCACCCGAAGAAAACCTACCGACTCTATGTTGAATTATTTGTGTCCTATTTCTGTTGTTGCATTATTTGTACGCTGGTGTAGCGATATCAAATTCGCCCACACTACACGATACTTGCCACTGTAAATAGCTACAATAGTCTGTGTTTGCATTTCTTATCTATCGATGAAAGTGAAGACAAGTTAATCATGTTCCGAACTGATAGGTAAGTACACTAGTCTTTCAGTTTCAGAATGAACAACAAGGAATGTCCAGTGCGACCAGTGTAGTCGTACAAAATCCTGGCGGTCTCACTACCAAGTAAACAGGCTTCGACCGGCAGATACTACATGTAAGTATCTACATCCGAACTTCAAGCGCCGCCCCGCCTCCGGTGGAACGTGACCTGTTTATAAATATTCCAACCTTCCTAAAGTTCGCCACGGCGCGACTACTAGCATATCATATTACATTTAGACGTGTACACGGTTTGTGTGGGGTCCAGAACGTGGGACAGGTTGTGGAAGATTGGGTTATTTGAGCGCAAATATGAAACCTATATCGTTGCGATAAAATCAACAGCTGTTTTGATTGTTTAGTGTGTGCAAGTACACGATTGACGTAACTGTTACGGTGCTGGTAAACTTGTAGAAAAATTACATTGTAAACCTCCAGAATTTGGTCTGGTCTGGTCTCACGTGCTGCTCAATTTGATTGACACATGCACGGTAAGGAGCGGCTTCTTTGAAAGTATGTTCCCACAGAAGAAGGCCACGTTGACTGTTGCAATATTCTGCGTTTATTTTCTACTCCGATCTAGCCCCGTGTTTAATATGTGGTTATTCTTTCTTGGTTTATCCAAGGGGGTTTTATCAACCTACTTGATTTATCTAACTTTGTTTTATTTGTATTATTGACAATTTCTAGAGCAGATCTAGACTAATTAAAATACTTCGTAGACTGCACACGCAGCGGTAGCGTACGTCATATTTGAACTTTGTGGCAATGTCGCAGGGGTGGATGATCTATAAATTCTGTATTCCAAATTCTATAATTCATTTCCCAACTGGTTCATATTAAAGGAGCCACGACCAATGAATTAAGAATGTTTTTAAATGTTTAAGTGTATAAAATTTCTTTATTAATTAAAGTTTGTACACGGACATATTCATATTCACGGACAACCTACCGTTTTTCCAACATTCGGAACAGATGATGACGATCCGACTGGTGTAGAAGCTGCCGAATGATGATCGATAACATCGGTAGTAAACTTACCTTTCATGTTCCAAAGGCAATGATATATCGTGTTTACCTATTTCATTGGTCAAATCCCTCTTCGTAGTATCCCGACCAGCTAAATTTATATATCTATATGTTGCTGAAAAACAACCGTAAACGTATAGGCCCTTTTAGTAAAAGAGTGAACCTCTTTGAACAGCGCATAACAGTTGTAGATAAACTGACTAAAAACATGTTCATTTTAGAAACGTAAAATACTAGAAGTAGAAGTAATGTTAGTAACGCTAACGCAGCTTTTAACTGAATCAATGACAGGTTAGAAAAACTTGATCACATACTCAACAAGAAAACCAATAACTGATGAAGAAATTTTCGGCAAAATAACAATTGTCTGTGTCGAACCAAGACGTATGCCCCTTGAATATGGTTGCAGTGGGTCCACTGCCCGACGACCAGGAACGTCCGAGGCGGTCAGGAACATAACAGGTAGGTCTTGTTGGTCGAGTTGCAACCATGACGATCAGCTGTATGTCCAGGAAACCGGCGGATAGAAATCCGAATCCTACTTTCCTAGCCTAGAAAATTAGCTACCGATATCTAACTACATAGTAGAAGTTATGTTAGTTACACCAACACAACATTGTTAGAACAGGTACATGTTTGTTTGAACAGATACGCAGACAAAACAAGATTAACAAAAAGATTTAAAAAACACATAAAGTAGAATGTATGCCCTGGAGTATGGTTGCGTCGGTCGACTGCTCGACGACCAGGATCGTACGATGGCTGTGTTCCGACCCAAGAGCTCCGTCAGGAACAGGTAAGTCTTGTTTGTCGAGTTTGTAACCATGACGATCAGCAGGCGGATGGAAACCTGAATCCTACTTTCCTAGTCTAGAAAATTAGCTGCCGATGCCGAACCAAGGAGTATCAACGTTCCTAGAAATATTAAGTTATGACCAAACACAATATCCTTTATTCATATTTAAATACATGCAAAACGGTCAATTTATGCGTATAAATACTAGTAGTCCATTCATGTCAGTGTATAGTCTTCAACCCAGCAATTCCGTTTATATTAGATGACGATCGTGTTTATGCTGTCAGTCCTTTGTGGGTCCAAAAGATTCGAACTTGTATTATTTTATCATATACCTTCCACGAAAATTAGACGAAAGTAGCCCGCCTAAAAATGTAAATAGGAGACAATTTTTGCCGGCAACCCGCTCGGTTGCCGTTACGACTTTTGTAGTATGCCGTAAAAAAAATACCACCTTCTTCAAGTTGGAAATGATTATCGACAGACTGTTCACAGAATTCTTACTCAGCGATGTGAGAATGATCGATGCCGGAAAAGTCCCTCCGATGTTTTGCAAAATTATCTATGCCTTGCGGACGACGCTGGCCGAGCAGTAACGTGTTAAATTTTATCAAAGAATGCACATTTCGTGATAAATGATTTAAAAAAACACAACAAAGCGTTAGTTCTACGCTTCTTCTTGTTGTTACCACTTTGTCAGCGCCGCTTCTGGCTGTGATTGGAGGGAAGTTGATTGGATTTGCCGCATAATCAGGCAGGCGCTACTTCAGAGGGCTACCGCCGGAGCTGTCGCCATGGTAACCGCACGTCCAGTTGCATTTCCCACGCGCGTCTAGTTCTTCCCAACTCTCTGCCGTGACGTACAGTACAGCTTATACACATAATTTTCGGTGGAATGTAACGCCGTATTTTACGGGGAAATGTGGCGAATCGAACTTGTATCTCTTTTTGCTGGCCTTCCACTAAAATTATACGAAGATAACCCGCCAAAAACTGTAAGTAGGAGACTATATTCGCCGACAACCGCTTGTTTCGACGGTTGACATCATCGTCTTCCCTTTGAGGCTTACGAAAAAGCTTAGCCGTGAAGACTATTTTCTTTTGCGTAGTTCGGGTTGCTTTCTGGATTCATCATTGACATTTATTTTATATCAGAAAATATCTATCGGGAGACTGTTTTCTTATCACAATTTCCATACCCAGCGTTGTGAACATGATCGCTGTTGGCAATTTTCCTCCGATGTTTTGCAAATCCGTACCCTTTGGACGGTGTTAGATGACGAGCAGTAACGTGTACACGCCTGTTCAAATTTATCGAGAAATGCACATTTCGTGATAAATAAAAAAGCAACAACACAACACCAGCAAAATGAAAAGTTACTAATCAAGATATAGTATAGAAATTTAACTCAGTCTGAGCAATCGGTACCAGGAGAGAATGTCGATATATTAATTTGCTGACTGTGAACTTCTTTTACGATCTTAGCTAAAAAGCGTCAGCGGTCCTCGGACAATATTGCCGACACCCGCGGCGCTGTCCAGCCCCTGTATTATTCACCAATTATCAACAAATACGTGAAATTGACGACTTACAAGTATCATGCAAATTTACAAAAGTAAACACTGCTCATTAACGAACAAAATATTTCGTCGGTGAAATGCCCGACCAAGGGGCGGGGCAGTCGGAACAAAGCCTTTTGTTTTGAGTCGGCGGGGTGCCGGGAGTAAACGCGTTTACAAACGACACGAGATTTTTAATTAGATAGCTACAGCTCATTAGCGCACGCGATTCAATCGCGTTCAAATCGCGACTTGCACGACTTTTAATCGCGATTTGCACGACTTTTAATCGAGATTAAATCGCGTGTAAACCGCGTGGGACCGGACCATAAACGTAGTCGGTACTGTAGTATCGTGCAAGGGCTAGGGGGGTATTCGTCATTAGAGATGGCGATTATTAAAACCGATCAGATGTAACACATGTACAAGAACTTGAAACTACTACAGGACACAAGAAACTAGTAACGGGCTGGCGGGGTATTCGTCATTATTCGCAGGCATTCGCCCTAAACTACTTTAAGACACAAGGAGCTAGAAACGTTCACGGTCTATAAGGATATATTTACTATTACATGTGGCAATTATAAAACCGAGCAGATGTTACGAATTTAAAATGAAACCACTTCAGGATACTACAAACTAGAAACACGTACGGGCTATCAGGATATTAACAGTTTTTTTTTAAAAGTTAAAACACACCAGAAACAAGAATGTTACTGTGTTAAGTTTCTGCATTAAGTGCCGATTCCACGTGCAATAATCGTAAAGGTGGGGTCTCACCTGCGTATATATTTAAGTCCGTATGAGGCGCGCATGGGAGTATTTGCCTCCACCAGGCTCCACAGGTCGTTGGAAAAATAATAGAAATTGGACAAACGTAAACAGGTAAAATGTCAGACGAGTTAGCTGGGTTCGCTAGCCATACTTCTCGGTCAGCTAACTCATCTGGCATGTTATGTATCTATATTTGTCCGACTTGTACTATTTTTTTCGTTGATAACAGATATGGTAATATGATAAAAAAGGCAAAGGCTTCAGGACAAGGATTACACTTTCCTAAGTGCTTATTCTACTGGCAAATAAGATATTGATCATGACAGACAATACTATGGTACTGAACAACGCTAACTACACAAAACACGACACAAATCGTTTTGTCGATTCCACAGGCGCACAGGCAACCGTATCTTCAAGCGAAATCTTTTTATGATACCGGTTTGAAATCTGCGAGGTCATTACATACTAACCCCAGTTTGCTGAGATTTGTAAGGCGATTTGATACTCTTCCTACATTGACTATCACCTGGGTAAATTATCCAGAACATTCCTGGCACAATGACATCAAATAGTACCATCTAAATATCATAATCATGGTCGGAAATCGGTATGTAATGAGTATGCATACTTCCCATAATTTGTAAATAACAGAGCGCGGAAAGATATTATTGAATATTCTGTCCGGTAAATGACAGTTAGAGACCTGAATTATGCTGAAATTTCGTCTATCCTGCTTTCAGTTCGAAATTCATATTGCTTATGTCATATCAAGTGTGTTTTGTTAATGTTACCAGATGTCCCAACCTTTAAATTTGATCTCAAATCAATCTTCGGTTCTACAGCGTCAATCCGATAATCTTAGGGCACGGCAGATGAAATTACATAGCGACCACTGACGACAATTTGCAAAGAAGACTACTGAAGGACGTTGGTGACATGTACCGTGATACTTTTGATCTGTCCGGAAGAGTTGAAGACTGATGCCATTTCGCTCCTTGGAGACTACAAAGCAAACATTTTATCATGAAAAGTTGCCTTGTAAGGTAGACGATGTGCATATTAAGTACAATAAACACACAGAAGACGCGTGCACAGCCTCACGTACGCGTGCTTGTCATCAGCCTGACTGTATCCCTCTTGTCATTGGCTCCTCTACGGACACGCCTCTTCTGGGATTGCCGCCATAGGAGGAACATTAACTGATCCGCCGCATTCGATCAAAGACTATCTTAGCTGGCACTCCACTGCTCTGATGAAGCGATATTTGCAATAACAAAACCGTGATACGGCCACTGTAGAAATGGCATTTTCAGTAAGGTTCATGACTTTCCAATCGCTTTTGCCTCTGATGTGGATGATTTTATTTTCGATTCATGCGGAAGCGGTAGAGAGTAAGAAAAATCTAACGGTGGTAGTGTTGGTGCCTTGGACCGGACCATGGCCGATAGGGAAACGCATGGCCCCGGCGGCCGCCGTCGCCATCGACGATATCAACAACAACGACGCCATCCTGCCAGACTACCACATCGACTTCGTCTGGAGAGACACGGGATGCTCGGCCAGGGAAGGGACGGACGTCACCATGGAGCTGTACGACGAGTTACGGGCGGATCTTCGGGCCATCATCGGACCGGGCTGCGACGCCGTCTGCGGACCAATCGGTGAGTACGAGAACCTTCCAGAAAAAGCTTCCGATTGCTCATTACAGTAATTACAGTGTGTCATCACAAGACAGTCGACCACTGTTCATCGGGATTGTGCACTACTGAAATATTCCATGTTTGTGCCCAGTGTCTTATCACATTGAAAAAAGACACAAATTCTGGCTTCATCTGACCTCATTACTTCGTTTATGAGTGAAGGTACAAATAACATAAAAGTATGCGGGTCTTAACAATCAGTTGCCATGGCACAGGCTATGTTTGAAATCTGATATCAATTGCTGATGAGTTGCTTTAGATCGGATAGATGCAAGAATGAACAGTGAATGCTAGTAATCGCCAATCAGATTTGCCGGTGGCATAAGACAGTGTCAAAAGGACTTAAGTAGGCCACCTAGAATCTGCTGGCACTCAAATAGGGAGACGGCTTTACCGTTGACATAAGACATGTTGGATACTGTCTTGGCCTTTTTGATACCGCTTATGCCGCAAGTAAATCTGATTGAAAATCAAATGCTAGAACGTTGATGCGATGATTGGCATCGTAGGTACAAAGTGCATTAGATGATAATAGTAAAATAGCCAATGGCAGTTGTGGGGAGAGATATTGTCAAAGAACCTACCTTGCAAATTGTGTTCGCTGTTTAGAGTCAGAGTGTAGCCTGGAGAAAAGAGACGCTACCCAGCTTGTGACTGATTGAGCTGTTTGAAGCGTTCCATCTCAAACGATAGCCCTAATAACGTCGATCTCATGGGTTCCTGGCAGGTGTTGGTATCATTAAGGGTCTGCCACATGCTTCACAAGAGAAGTTGACGAAATGTATTCCTAGGAAAGCCGTGGATCCGAGGATCCATGTTGTTTCATAACTCCGCTTGATAATTCTTACTCATTGGATTTTTTAATAGCCTGGTAGCCCCATTCAATCCTGTGGAATCGTTTGTATGTAAAGAATGTGATTACGCACGTTGATTGAGCTCGGCTGGTTGTGCGCGTGTAGGGGCACACATACACATACAAACACCTTTCACTACACAGACCACTCGTCGTGCACGCCACAAAAGAACCTTGCCATCGAGGTAATTGCTTTCAAGCTCTCGTTGGGGGTTCGTCCTGTTTTCGTCAAATTGGGTGGCATGGAGCAGTCTAAAAAGGAACGCAAAATCCCTGTTGAGTATAAGACATGTAATACTTTTCTTGAATATATAATTGTTTTATTCAGTAAAGAAATCAAAGGCATGAAAACCCGAATTACATTCCTACAGCAGACCACACAAGACCTAAATCCTCAAATCAACTTTAAAAAAAAAACTACCTTAAAAGATTGAGAGTCATTGTTTGAATCACAATAAAAATCTACCTATCTAGAAGTTTTATATCGAATCGTTATACCTGTTCGAGATAACGGCTACTTCATTTTGGTATTACTGTTTAATTGTCTTGTTTTACAGTTTGGTTTGGTCGGATACAGATCTCCATTAGTGACTGATACGTCACTTTTCTTCCTGGAGTCCGGGTGATTTGTAGAGAATCGCTAACTCTAGACGGAAGAATGTGTAACATTGCACACCGTACCATCACATGTACGTGTGTTGGGTTCTTTCACGTGCCTGGGGTGTGGCTCCCCAAACACGGGACCTCCATTGAACGTCCTATCCGAGGGACGGCCCGAGCCGAAGCTAGGTACTCATTTTACCTGAGTAAAGTGAGGAAAGTCGATCGTGTAAAGTGCCTTTCCCAAGGGCACAAGATCGGTGACACGGCAGTATTCGAACTCGATACCTCTCGGTCCCGAGACCCATTGCGCCACGCGATCTCACAGTCTGATCTCATAATGCGAGAAGAGTTTCTGAGCCTGTGTACAGGCTTTTGGTATACTGAACGATCCAGCTACGCGTGTGTCCAGTGGCTACGGTTGTCGTGGGCCTCTTTGCCATTTCCTGTAGGACATGTAATGGTGTTAGCAAGTTTAATCAATTGTATGTACTCAGAATTAATTCTTCACGGGTGGCTCATGTATTACAAATGTACTCAACAGTTAATAGAATCATCCAAATCATTGCAAGCTCAAACCCCAAGCCAATGGAGACGCCTCAGAAGACGATTGGGGTAAATAACAAAATGTGACAAGCTACATGCTGAAATATAAGTTCATCGCTTAATATGACAAAAGAAAATTATCAATGACTTGAAGAATAAATCAAATAATCTATACGGTATCGTTGTATCATCGACGACATCGTGTAGCAATGCTTCGACGTTTTCCCTATCTCGAACGTCTCTATTTCTATTTGTCTGCAGATGTAGTAGTGTGCCTCGGATTCTGAAAGATTAATGTGTACTCTGGTGTGCCTTATCCATGTCCTAATTTGAGTATGTTCGTAGTTCCTAACCTTTATGTTTAATGTTGAACTATGATAAGTAACTGTCTGATTTATGAAGTTGTCCTATATTAGGTATGACACGGATGAAATTAGATATTGATAAGAAATTAAGTTAAATCGCCCAATTGATTCCAGTAATATAGAGTCTAATAAGCCTAATAAGATGAGGTCACTCGTGGCTTATTGATTTACTGTCTGCTACTGTCTCATCATCTCAAGGTTGTGAGTCTCGATCTTCACGGTTGCATGTTTTTAGCAAAACAGTCTTTGCTGCAACAACCTTAAAAGGATACAATAATTTCCATATAAACCATAAGATTTCAAAGAGGCATTTAGCTGCACCAGGTGATACCAGGCGAAGGTATCACGGCGTAAGTTGTCATTTCTGAAAGCCATTTATTTGTTGATGGGACTTTTGCGGCTCAACGAGAATATGATTAAGATTTTATAGAAGATAGACTGTTGAATGTGAATTGTATATACACAAAGCATACAAATATAGCAACTTTTTTGCCTTGCCACCAGGCAAGGCTTTACGCCAGCTTTCTTCCATGGATCCATGGACGGACCTTTTAACCCAGCCCTTCCAAAGCCCCTTCCAAAGGCCCTTCTTTCCTTGCCGAGTTTCATGGCTTAGTTAGACAATAGTACATTCCAGGCGAGTATTAAAACGCTCTTCTAGACGCATGTTACTGTATGTGGTCCAGCGTAATAAATCTACGCTTTGACTCACCATGTTTATATAAATATATATCACAAATTGCATCAGAAGGAACTTAGTTTGTAATAAAAAATAAGGCATATTCATTGTGGGTCAAAAAGTTTTACAAAACCTGTTTAATGTGCCAATAATTCATCTGACATAAATTATGATAATGAGGGGGGAGGGGGGCGACATGTGGAACTCGGGATTTTTAAGCGTAGAATCTAGTCTATCTTACCAAAATAACATAAAATACGCGGCAAGGCACAGCTTTTTAAAAAAGATTTCTTGTTTCACTTTATCCAGGAGTTTTAGCAGCCTCGTGGAACGTACCAGTCGTGTCGTGGGGGTGTGCATCGTCTCATCTCAGCAACAAGGACGAGTACCCAACATTCGCCAGAACAGTGGGACCCTTCACCAAGACTGGGGCCCTCTTCGTGTCCCTGCTCAAGCACTTCGGTGGGTTATCGATTTATCTTACAAAGCTAAGAGGATAATATTAGAGAATGGACAGGCATGACACTAAGTAAAGCACAAAAAAACAACAACAGAAAATCGATAGAGTTAGAAAGAATTGGTTACCAAATCTTTAGTAGAGCGCTCCAACGGCCAGATAGTTACACTAAAGTGATAGATGATATGGTGAGACTTAGAAAAAGTTGTTTAGATCAATTGATATCGCATGTGTTGATAGATTTTTTTGTGACAACAGTCACTTCAATTTCTGCTTGAATTTTTTTGTTCATGCTAATTGATGATGTAATTAGTTCGCCAGGTCATGCGACTTAATTAACCGGTCATTCGAACATTAGGAAGGCAATAGTAGAGACAGTCGGCAACTCGATCGATTCTTCATTGACTCCCAACGCAGCCAAACTATTAGTGAGGAAAGATCATACTTTCAAGTTGACACTTAGTTGTTTTGTTTTTAAATACAGTTTTACTAGCAACGTTTGAACAAACACTAACAGCTAGTATGAATATCCTGTAGGTTGGAGCAGAGCCGCCATCTTGGCTTCAACACAACAAGTATGGCAGACCACGTCACACGCAATCAAGTTGGCCCTGGAGGATGACGGGATAACTGTCGCCTTCTTCCAGAGCTTCGACCCCGGGTATGAGCAGATGAGCGACCGTGAGAGGGCCATGCACCACGACGCTCTGGAGACTGCGAAGCAGAAGGCTAGAAGTATGTCCGACTTACCGGTCTTTCCTTTCTGTTGTCGTATGACGTCACTCTGAAAATCATTTCTGACTGGCTGTAGGGTTTTTGTCATGTTATATTTGTCCATTTTGTACAGCCTCTTCTACCAAAATGTGACAGAAGTTCAGACAGGCCTAGGAAGTCCTTGCGAAGGGACGTTAAGCCGTGGTCCATTGTACTTTCACCTTTTTTACATTGTGAAAATCAATATCTCGATTTTTCTTCCATTATAGGACTCAAGTACATGTTACATATGTTGCTTGTGGCAGGTGGAACTTTACTAGATACCGGTTATGCAAATACGATTAATTTGCATAATCAATGCAAAAGTGCCCTAATTCTTCTAAGTGATACAGTGAATGATTAGAATGTCAAGTTAGTTAAAGGTGTACAGAACCAAGCATCGGATATTCAACTGTTGCATAATCAGAATATTTCATGGAGATACGAGGTCTCTGAACTCTTGTATCATTTTCCTTCCCCAGTCCTTATCTTCTGTGCAGACGGCGGCGACGTGAGAGAGATGCTCCTGATGGCTGCAGACTTGGGGATCGTGAATGGCGACTACGTCTTCGTGGTCATCAACTTTGCTCCGGACGCCATGATGGGAGAAAACACGTGGATGGGACGAGACGGAAGGGATGCGGACGCCAAGAAAGTTTTCAAGTAAAGATTTTTCTATGTAAAAATTACGTCAGGCCAAACTGACTTAACTGTATGGATGAACCCCGCACGCGCATTGATTTTCGCCTGTTCCAGATGTTTAGTCCTGTGGTTTAATAGCACTTTTTATTTTTGCTGGATTTTTTTGTTGCCCTCGTGCATTAGTTTTGGGGTCTCCAGAGGATGTCATCCATAGAATTAAGTCGGTATGGCCTTACTGTAACTTGTAATATACAAATTAAAATGTAACGGATAACTTCCAGCTTCAACCAACCAGTATGGCAGACTATGCTTACGTCATAGTCACGTGAGTGCAAACGCCCTATTGTTTGTTTCCACCTCCCAGCGGACTGTTGAATGTGCACGTTCACACGCCATTACTGGAGGACTGGGACATGCTCGAGCGGGAAGTCCGGTACCGTATGGCAGGCCCGCCGTTCAACCGAGGGATGCAACGATATGAAAAGGTATTAAGTATAGAGAGAACACAATACAGGTAGAGTTTAGAGTGGGTATAGGATATGGAATAGAGCCACTTATTCCATTGTTTTGGAACTGCAGAGGTGTTTTTGTTGGACGCTTTTGAAGAGGATAACACACATGGGAGGGCGAATATTTTGAGCACATAGTTGGAATTTAAACAGGCATAATCATGGAATTTTTTTTTTTAAGCTACTTTTTCAGATGCAGGAGTAACAAAATTAGTAACAGGAGTAACTGAAACTAACATACAATTCCGGTGTGTTCCATAATAGGAAATTCATCCATGCAAATGTCCATCAGATCTCTGGTCTTCTTCGCGATAAATGATGAACTGATCGCGATCGCTCAGAACACGTGACTTAACAGATTTGTTTGATTGACAGGTTGACGTGTATGCCGCCATGTTGTATGACGCAGTGATGCTGTACGCCCTGGCACTGGATGACGCGCTGAAGGAAGGGGAGTCTGACACGAACGGCGCCCGTGTTGCGCAACTCATGACAGACAGGACATTCGACGGTAACTTGTAGCCTCAGTTGCAGACTTCGAACGGGGCTGGCTTTTATCTTTTTGGTGTGTGTGTGGGGGGGGGGGGGGGGGGTTGGTCGTGATTTTCAACGTTAGCAAACTTCTTTCCACGGCAAACTCTTTTCCTCGGCAAAATCCCTTTCCCAGCATAAGAGAACTTAGTTTACGTTGAAAATCGAGAAATAGCAGCCCCCCCCCCCAACAAATAAAAGCCAGCCCCGTTCGAAGTGTGCCACGGAGGCTAGGTAACTCGGGCATTATTGATGTGGATCAAAAAATAATATCAGTTTTATTCACATATATGAAGGCGTCAGTGTTGCACAGCTCATGACAGACAGGACGTTCGACGGTAACTCGTGCTTTATTGATGTGGATCTACAAAAATTATCACTTTTGTAGTCACTTATATGCTCCCTTGAAAATCAGTTATGTCAACTGAAGGGACGACCCAAAAGATGAATAGATGGTTAAATAAATAAATATGATTTTAGGACCTCAAATCAGATTCACAGAGTGTTTTTCATCTTTCAACACGATTTGGCATGTCACATGGCAAATTTTAAACTATCCACCACATTAGCCAAGCATTGCAATAAGTATAAAAGGATAAGATAAAGATGAAAGCGGATATACAGTTTGGATATGCACGCAGGATCTACGACTTGTTGTATTGCTAGTGATGATATGTTTGTTTGTTTGTTTGTTTTACACAGGTATTGCAGGGAGTGTCTCCATAGATGAGTATGGAGATAGGAGCCCAAATTACGTCATTCAAAACCTGAAGGGTGATCGCTTTGAGGACATAGCTGAATTTGCGACGGCAAATAAGGTGTGTTTTTATCTTATACCGTTCTTGTCCAAAAATCATTAATCGAAGCCTGATCCTTAAAAAAATCATACTCGTTTTTCATAAAGCTATCATGATTTAAAGAACAAGAAAGCGGGTATTGACTTTAGCGTTGTTTCATGTTAGAAACTTTCACTGCATGAAGAAATATGCCTTCTGACCCGATAGACTTGTGTTACTACCAACAACATTGTCTATGATGAGGTTCTACTGAATTTGACGAAGGGTACTAGGACAGGCAAAAGATATACAGTACATTTTAACATCTGAGAGTAAAATCGTTGCAGAAAACATCTCACTGAAAAGAAGAAGACTATAACAAAAGCATCCACTGGTAATTTTCAACTCTCAAAACCTAAACTTCTCAAGTAAAAGAGACACTGATAGTTAAATACAAGGTGTTGTCTTTCTACATCAGTTTGTTATTCGGGCAAGTCATTGGTATTCTTATCACAGACTACGTCTAGTCATTTAGTCAACACAGACCATTAGCGACATAGGAGCCGCCAAATGTTTCACATATTAAAGTAATTGAGGTCCCTACTAAAGGGGTAATCAGCTTCATGATTGTAAGCCCAATACGCCACGAAAAGCCACGATGTCCGTAATAAAGTTTCTTGCAGCGCATGATTACCACTTACGTTCAGATTTTCCTGACTACCGTTGCGTAATGAGGTTATGAAACTCCTTGCAATCATAAGAACTCTTAGACTGGAACGTGCAGTACTTATTGTATATCTGAAGAAATTCATAATTTTACACTACGGAGAATGATTTTGAGAGATCTAAGGTCTAGCTTAGATAATTGAGGTACCTACCTACTAAAAGGTATAAATGATTATATGACTGACTATAAATGATTATAGACCCATGGGCTACTAAAAGCCACACACCATGCCATTAATGACATTAATTGCAGCGAATGATTGCTTTTTTGAACTTTTGGTTTGTCTGTCATGTGCATTATAAGGTAATGTTACTATTAAGTCAGCCATAAAGTGAGTCATACTTTGAAACGTTTTAACTTACACATTAGTCTACTTGAATAATTCCATTAAGCGAAATCACAGTCTAGGATGTACAATTATGCAACAAGATGAGCTCAGAAAGGTTGAGTGGGATAAAATGAATAGAATACATGTATGCATGCATGCAGAAATGGGTAAATTTTCCAATATGTCTAGCTCATAAGCTTAAACGTTTATTATACACAATCAAGAAGAATATTGCTGCTGTTTAAAGGTTTAAAACAAACATGATTAATAAAAGAGATAAGAATGATGCAATATCGATGGCCTTGATTGTAACCTGAAGATGTGACGTAAGTGTGAACGGTTGGCTTGAGGTTCCCCACATACTATACTTAATTGTAACCGGTATGATGTATAGAATTTCGTCTGCTTGCAAACTAAACAAAATTAAATCACCGAATCGCTGAGTCCTCTTCAGCTCTGTGACCCTGTGGCTTTTAACACGTGACGCTATTCACATATGACGTCATCAATGGGTCAAAGGTTGTTGGAAGTCGATGTCACCCCTTCCCAGTTGAGAGAAAGTTGACGAGCCCTAAAAGAGAAAGCGTATACTAATGTCATGGAATATTCCAAGATCAAAGAAAAAAAAAAGTATCTATTGTTTGGTATACCATATTCTGTGATCAATCATTTGTTCAGCCTTCCACGCCACTCAGATTTCATAACGAGGGCAACTTTTTTGTCAAACTTTTTTTACGCACGCTCGCATCAAATTTGGGGTTGTCATCCACACAACCAAATCAACATGGCCTGAATTACATGTATCAATGTTTTTTCCGCCAGTCGCTAGATATGCGGGACGTGGACATAGTGTGGGCGGGGGGAAAGTCGGCTCCACCGATCGACAGTCCGGAGTGTGGCTGGGACAACGACCTCTGCGCCGACGATTCTTGTGAGTTCTTTTTCCCTAGTGGTTGTAAAGGAAACTATATGAACATTTGATACATCACTTTGAAATACGTAATGTATGTTACTACGATGTACATGCTAAGTAATTAAAGACAATGTATGTATTGGATGTTAGGGATTAGATCCCAAAATTCAAAGACAAGATAACGAAAAACAAATGCTTTAATTCCCCAGTGATGACCTTTTTACAAGAGGCCAGATACAAAGGTACCGTCTACACCTGTAGATGTATAATACATTACTGAACTTTTCCACGCACTGACAGCATATAGAAAATACAATGACAAAATGTATGCAAATTATCTTGTGTTTCTGTTGATATCTCGAGGACTATGAGTACTGAATTTTACATTTTGACATTGGCGGACACAACTTCCCGTGCGTTGAACGATGTGTATCTATGTGATCCCCATGGTACCGCTAGGTGTCGTTCTCTGTTATGGTACGTTTGTTTCCATTTTCAGACCAGATTGCCTTGGGCGCAGTTGGTTCTGCCGTAGTATTTATCGCCCTGGCCACAACAGTCATATTCTTCTGGTACAGGTATGTGCATAGTGATATACTCCACGAGAGCACCGAACTACAGTTTGTAATGATATTGTTGGGTGTGTATGTATTTTATCAGTATTTGCAGTGGTGAGTTTTCTTTAAAGATTCTAAAATTCAAAATGCGTTCACTCCAGTCCGCAGCACCATTGTTGATGAAACACGTTGTCAGTGACGTGCTTCTTCCAAAAGTCAATGACGATTTGGTTACAGGTACACCGGTGTGACATATTTCTTCATTGATTTGTTGGCTAGACTGAATTACGACTTTCTTTATTCACATCTATAAACAGCCAACGTTTCTGTGACCGTCTGTTACCTTCATCACTGCAGCTAGGGGGCGCTCCTAGATGATGAAATTATTCACGGGTTTGGGTGCTACAGTGTCAACCTTTTCTGCTCACGGTATTTTCTTGCGTCGCTTTTGACACGACCAGGAGCTGTAAATATGAAGCTGACCTAAACGATCGCAGCCTGTGGATGATCGATTATAGTGACATTGTCATCGAAACACACGGCCACGGGTCGACCCAAACGGACGTTGAGGTAACGTAGAACCAGTAACCCAGAATAAGACAACAAGCTCTCCAGTATGTTGCAGTCACTGAAACAAGCTTCCCGGTGTCCAAATGTACAGTTTTTCTTTTCACTTGTCTACAATTTCAATAAAATGAAAAAAAAAGAAAAGAAAAGAAAAAAAGACCAAATTTACTTTTATTATTTAAATTTTTTTTATAAATTGTCACATTTCACTACAAAAAGTTGTTTCAGATGAATGTCACAGATTGTCAGTTGTTTTACTCGAATAAATTTGCTACAAATCGATAAGAGTATGACTATGTATGTAAATTCATCAGAACAGTTCATGATTGCTTGTATTCTGCTCAGGTCCTAGCCCTATGCAGGAAACAGTATTATTCACTACGATAACTTTGAAGCCTTAAAAACCGGTTAAGGCCAAAGGGATTATGTAACATTACTCAAGGCTAAATAACGGTTTGAAAAAAATAAAATAGACATTTTTTAAAATTTGCAATTCATGTGTGGCTTGGAAGGTGATCTGCAGCATACTAATGCGCTCGTTGTGAGTACCTGCCCCCCTCCCCACCAAGTCATGAACACCCATGCATGTTTTCTCGGCAACACCGCTGTGGTTCGTGTCTCCCAAATCTCAGGAAGTGTATGCTCGAGCGGAATTTGACTGACCAGAGTCTTTGGATAGTCGATTACGCCGACATCGTCATGCCTGAACATCCCGTTGGTCATTCCTCTGTATCTCAGGTAGGATTGAAGGCAACCTAAGCAATATTATAGAAATAAAAGTGGAAATAATCTGGATAAGTCAACCTGTATGAAATTGATATCTACTGCATTATATTCCCACATTTAAAAGCTTATTTCATAATTTGATGGGTTATAAGGGGCACAGAAACAAGCCGCACTAGGATTCCCTAAAAATTGAAACCCACAAAAATTAGGCCTTGAACTAGCGTCCATGTGCCCATGGGGCATCGAATTTTTGCTCCTTGAATGTTGGTATGGAATAGAGTTGCTTCATCTCATTACGTAGTAAATTGACCCAAAAATTAACTTTGATAATTGAAGCTCTACAACCCTGACTAGGGCTAATATTGCTTAGGTTACCTTTAAGGCAGTTGTACTAAAGAGACATGTATCTTTAAAATGACACTTTTTGTTATTCGCTGGGCACCATTGTTAAACGTAACTATGTGTTTGAACTGTAATTTTAACAAAACAATTTGACTTGCCCGAGTTTTCAACTGTTCAGCTCCAGTCTTTGCTAAGCATAAGTTGCAGATAGTTTGTAGCAGCCCCCGTCACTCTTGAGGGATGGTTGATAGGTACCGATGTCAGTGATGTCTCTTACCTTTCTTGCACGTTGAAAGTCTTATTATTTCAGGGCAGTGCACGGGCAAGCAGTCAAGGTTCCCAAGTCACTGGAAGTAAGAATATGACTAAGAGCATTGGCGGCCAAACTCACACGTCTAGTGGCAGCGGCACCACCACTGAGAACATATTCCACACCATCAAAAGTGGAAAAACTATCATCGGGAAATACAAGGTCACGAAAACACCATATACATTTTGTATCTGCTCTAATAATCTTAGTCTCAAAACAGATCCTATACTGTAGCATCAAAAGCTGCCAGAGAAGTGAAGCCCTAGGAGAGTGATTGCTGCCGGTGCCCGTTTGATTGCACCGTAAAATCTGCTTTGAGATTGTCTGTCGTAACCATTTAATCTCTACAACTGGATAAGAATCGCAGTTTACATTTTCTGGACGCTTTCCATGACACATATAACGTAGCTCTTCTTCAGCTTCAGCGTTACTGGAATGAACTGGCAAGACTAGCACAATATGTCACTGATGGGGCTACCCAAAACACTCCGAATGCTATCTAGGTGTACAGATTAAATTGTCTAGGAACAGTGTAATAATTGAGTTCTTACCTTCATCAATGCGGCATATACATTGCTTCGATGGCTACAATGCATTACATCAGTTTTATGCCATAATCCTGCATAACCAATATATAACAATATTAGTATGACAAACATGTATCATTTTGCTTTCTGACAAATATCATGCCATGTCATCTTGTATGTTGAATGTGGCATGTTTTTTTAACATAGGAGGCATTATCACATTATGATTATTACACGAACTGTACACATTTTAACAATATCCTTATGATATTGCAACGTAATATCTACGGTCTAATATTTCAGGGTAACATTGTGGCCATGAAGAAGATAGAAAGGGAGAAGCTGGTGATCACACGAAAACACCTGACGGAGTTCAAACAGGTAAAACATTTTATCGACTCCGTGACCTTGTGTAGAGTTTTTATCATCCTTGGACGTCTGTCTGACTGTGTTGGTCTGTGTCTGTGGTTATTTGAATGCACCAGTACTGTCAGTAGAGTGACAGGATGTTGGTGGGAAGATGGCCACATGCACTTGTCGCAAAGGCCAGACGTACTCAGTAATTACCGGATTGTTTAAACTTGCTCCATAGGATCCCAAAACGACAGGAAGTACAGTTCAGAGGTGGTAGAACCAGCCGTTAATCAGACATGGCAGTCCCAGTCTTGCGGCCTGGAAGAGGCGCGGAGATTTTTGTCCTGTTTGCATTTCGCATTTAAGTTTACTCCTTATGCTGGTTGATTTCACCGTAGTGACAGGACATGTTTTGCATTGGAAATTGCATTTTTTTTTCAGATGAGGGACCTGCTCCATGAAAATGTCAACATCTTCGTAGGAGCTTGTATCTACCCACCCAGAATCTACCTCATCACAGCCTTCTGCTCAAAGGGAAGTCTACAGGTCAGTCAGAGAATCAGACATTCATAAATACGTATTTTATGTAGTTAATATTGCAATATGTCATGACACTTAATCTATAATGTATGGCAGATTGTTCTCTACTTGATATACACGTACAAATAGCCATACAGTGTAACATAAAACTTAGATAAATAACAAAATAAACACGGATCTGTTTCAGGAATTGAGAACCTATAGGTAGTACTAATACCCTATTATTAGTATGGAAAAGTTTGTCTTTATTAAAACGTAATGTCGATCTTAAGGATGAATAAGACAAAATATGAATAATTCGTTTTTTGTAAGTAATATTAAAAGCACCGTTCGACATTGATTGGGAACGACCTACACTGCTGATCTTGAAGAAGGAGCATTGGCCAAATATACCTGATACTCACTGTCACTTGTCATCTTCACACAGTCCAGTATAATCTATGTATCTATCTAGTATCTATATCTCTCTCTATATATATACATATGATTATATATGTATATCAAACAAACTATATCACGTTACTTCACCGCAGGACGTCCTTGAGAACGATAGCATACAGATCGACAACAATTTTAAGATGTCGTTCGCTATGGATATCGCCAAGGTAACGTAATCTTGCATGGTGCACCAGTATTGTGTTCGTTCATATTGGTGGTGATTACAATGTCATGGAGTAGCTATTTTCCCCAAAGGCCAAATAAAGGTCAAATCCATTCCACACGGTGTTATCAAATCATTAATTCTGTGCTTTGCAAATCTGTAAAAATGATTCTAGGTCTCTTTATGATCATGACAACACATATTAAGCCTCCCTCAGTCTGATATAAGAAAGCATATGGCAGAGAGGGAATATGGGTGAGCTTGAAAGCTTGCAATTTACAACGGTGACAATGCTTGAAATGACTTCAGGCTAATTGCCGCTTTACGTCGATTGATTAGACATCCAGCGTGATCCAGGTAATAAGATATGCCAAAAAGCAGTTATTGAAGCAACTGGATATGATTTAGGAAACGATAAGACGTTTCAGATAGCATCCACTATCTTTCGTCAGTGACAATAAAGTGATCTGGGAGAACCGGGTCTTTCATACCAAAGCTTTGAATGCAAAAGAGCTGAAGACAAAGGGCCGCTTTACTGCATAGAACATCTGCAAGGAGATATAAAGGAAAATAGCTACCCCCTCTGACACCATGCCCCCCTCCCCACCCCATTGCCGTCACGATTCACCGTGTTTCTACATCCAGGATCTCCTGGAAAATGACAGCATAAATCTTGACCAATCCTTCAAGATGTCCATTGCTGTCGACATTGCTAAGGTGAGGGGTTATCAGACCAGTGATGGAACTCCTTTTGGGGTAGCCTGTGATCCAGTCGTGTTCGGCCTACGTCTCGATCTTTGATGACAATACTTTGTTACGAAGGCTGAACATGCTTGGAAGCCAGGCACTTTATTGGGACCATCCATGTTGTAAATTAGCAATGTGCACTGATTATATCGACAGGTGCAAGGGGAGATACACGTAAGTATGCCGCTTGTCACTTTCTTGGATCCAATACTGTTATATTCTGTCTTTACCACTGTGCATATACTGCAACAACCCGATGGCAATACTATGTTCTTTGCACACTTAAAAAACTAACATTCTCGATCGAAATTGTTCACACCTTTAAGCTTTATTAATTGGACGGGTAGACTCATGTAATTGATCGTATGTACCTTGTCTTGTTTACGTTTAATTTTCCGCTATCCATCTTTTGTTTTATGTGTACATTGAATTGAATGTTTTATATTCATACCCACATCTTTTAGAGGGGGGGGGGGGTGCATTTTTTCTGTACACTGTGCTTCTTCTGTATGAATATGTGTGAAAGAAAAAAAGTGCCCTTGGATGTATTTACTTAAAATACGTGTTATCTTGATGCAATGCTTGTATGTATTGGTTAAGGGGATGGCCTTCCTGCACGGGACGGTCATCGCTTCCCATGGCAGACTGAAGTCATCGAATTGCGTGGTGGACAGTCGCTGGGTGGTCAAGGTGACGGACTACGGCATGGGCGACTTCAAGTGTGACCAGGATGACGCGGTTTGGGAGTCAGAACACGCTCGCTACACCGGTATGCAATGTGGTTTTTGTTTATCTACAGATTAGTTTTTAACTGGACTTGGCACACCCGTCACTAATCAAAATGTTGTCTCCATTGATCCGTCAATCAGTTAATGAATGAATGAAGATCTTTATTGTACATTTTTGCCCAACCGAGCTAAGTATAGGTCACAACAAGACAAAACATATATATGTATATGCATAAAAATATCACAGATCTAGTCTAACACAGAAGTTCGGCTTCTTCTCGCTCCTTGACAATCGTGAAAATGTAGGACTATTAATCAATCGCAATTAATAATTGGTTTCTTATGTTTTTCATTAAACAATCTACCAATCCATCAATTGTTGTCAACCAACCAACCAACCAACCAACCAACCAACCAACCAACCAACCAACCAACCAACCAACCAACCAACCACTCAATCACTATTTTGTTCTTGATCTCGATCAATTCATAAGTCAACCATTAATTAGTCAATAAGTCAATCAATCAAAACACTTATTACACCACTCCAGACATGTTCTGGACTGCCCCAGAGCTGTTACGCTGTGCCGCCAATGGAAACTACGGTTCGCAGAAAGGCGACGTCTACGGCTTCGGGATCATCCTGGCTGAGATCGCGCTCCGGAGCGGCCCCTACAGCGCACAGTCTGTCCTGGATCCGAAGGGTCAGAAAACATTAATGTTATAGCATAATTTAGCTGTCTGCAGCACATTAATGATTGAAACATTTCTGTTTTAATCAATGATGATGAATTTAAATCAAGCAGTACTAGTGCTAACGTAGGTGTTCTTTCTCGTGGCATGTTCCAAGAGCAACTTAGTTGTCATCATGAGAAGTAGAAAGCTTTGAAAAGATATTGAATCTAAATCTATTTGTATCAAAGGGTTTCATTTATATTTAATGAAGTAGACTCTTCGAAGCTTACGTTAAAAGAGCTAACATGATATCCAGATTTTTATTTATTTATTTATTCATCTCCAGACATGTGGGTGGCCTCTTCAACTTTAAGCCTGTTTGAGGGCCAGTTTACGTTGCTTATCACCGAAGGGACATTCATTTATTATACGATATATTAATATTGTGCCAGTTGTCAATGAAGAGTTGTGCAGATAGTTCATAGGTGGTATAACTAGTCGTTATATTGAATCGGGCATGGCAGTACAGGTCATGGGGTCAATGGAAGAGGCTATTAATTCAGAAGAGGTGTTGCTTTTGGTCTATCAGTTTGTATTTTCCCAGTTGTGTATATATTCCTACTAGTCACGTTCACCGTATGCTTAGTCCAACTGGAAGTCATCAATGGACACACATAGTTAAAACCTGATTTCTATAATGAATGACTTACAATCAAACAAAAAAAGGGGAATTCTTGACATTTCACCGAGTTGTGACATCAGTGAGCAATGTTTTGCTGCTATTTCAACTCCAGGTATTATACAAGCTGTGAAGTTCGGCCAGGAGCCCGTGTACCGCCCCGTCGTGCCGCAGGACAGCTGTCTCCACGAGATGCACCGCCTGATGGAGTCCTGCTGGACGGAGCTGCCCGACCGCCGGCCGAGCTTTCAATCCATCATCTCATGGCTCAAAAAGATGAATGGCGGAAAGTTAGTTTTGCTTATGGCCATATTTGCATAACCAGTAAATAATTGAACTGTGCTTCCATCTCTGTTTATCTGTCTGTCTGACTGTCTTTCTCTATATATATGAATATGTATATGTATATATGTTATAATGTATGTGTGTATGTGTGCGCTTATGTGTATGGTCTAACATACAAACGAGAAAACGAAAAAAAAAGTAGTGTCACTAGAACTTGGATTGAGAATTCACCAACGCAGAGGGCAGAATTTTTAATCTTATACTTTATTTACACATATAACAAGTGATTGAAGATGATTATTTTAACTTATACCTTCTGTCTCATGCTTGTATATAAGATGAGACCACTATTCTTTGAAAACTGTTTGCTATGTATGCTACCAGGTTGATGACTGTGGTGGATAACATGTTCTCTATGATGGAGAAGTACGCCTCTAACCTGGAGGAGCTGGTCCAGGAGCGAACACAGCAGCTGGACGAAGAGAAGAGGAAGACAGACGAGCTGCTCTACCGGATGATACCGATGTAAGGATCCTAAACACTACCAACAAGACCAATTAAACCACCTTTGTAACAGAGAAAGAGATCTTTTGTTACGTTTTCTGTATTCATTGCGATAAAAATCTACGTTTTATGACTTTTTATAAACAATTGCAAACGCCACCGAATGATACCAACTTATTACCAAGGTAAGGATCCTAAACACTATCAACAAGACAAGTTAAACCACCTTTGTAACAGTGAAATAGATCTTTTGTTACGTTTTCTGTATTCATTGTGATAAAAATGTACGTTTTATGACTTTTCATAAACAATTGCAAATGCTACCGAATGATACCAATGTAAGGGTCCTAAACACTACCAACAAGAACCAACAGAGAAAGACACCACTTGTTACGTTATCTGTATCCATTTTGATAAAGATTACGTCCTATGATTTTCCATCAAACAATTACAAACGTTACTGAATACTACCATTGTAAGGATCCTAAACACTACCAACAAGACCAATTGAACCACCATTGTAACAGGGAAATAGATAATTTGTTGCGTTATATCTGTATCCATTTTATAAGAGTTTGTGTTTTATGATTTACCATAAAATTTTTTATTGTTTTGACTCCTGAATAGACACAGTATAGTTTATGCAGTTTCTCATACATAACATGGAGATGGACAAGGTATAATCAGCAGGCTGAAACGTACATGTTTTACATATTGCATGATACAAGAGGAACTGTGAGTTGAATATTTTGTTTATTTTGTTTATTTCCCTGAACATAACATTTATTTGAACAACCGGATTAATTTCGAATGGATTGATTACGCTGTAACCATATTAATTTGGTATTCGATCATTTTCCTATCAACAGTTTTGTGGCCAACAAACTGAAGGTCGGTGAAACCATCGCACCCCAGACCTTCGAGTCCGTCACCGTATACTTCAGCGACATCGTGGGGTTCACCAAGCTGGCTGCAGCAAGCTCGCCGCTTCAGGTAGGGGTTCCTCTGTCATCAAGAAAGAAGACTAGAATTCAGTTACTTTTGTCTAATTTCTGGATTTAGGAAACCTATATGAAATGTAGTAATGATAGCTAAAAAGAAATTCGAAAGGGATCAATCATACAACTTTTTTTTTTCTTTTTCTAAATCAGGTTCGTAGGGCCTGATGTTACCATCATGAAGATGAAGAGCGGCCCATAGCGATAACTGTAGCAGCATCTCTTCTCCCTAAGTCAGAAACATCAAGCTTAAGCAAGCTTGACTTCACTGACTCAATAGGCGAAGCAGGGGTTACGAGGCTGCTCGGGAAATTCCCTACCCCATTTTGGCCGGAATGGTTTGATCCGCCACATCGCACCATCGCACATGTGGCGGGTTCTTTTACGTGCCCGGGGTATGGCTCTCCCCAAACACGGGACCTCCATTTAACGTCCTATCCGAGGGACGACTCATTTTCACTTGAGTAAAGTGAGGAAAGTCGTGTAAAGTGCCTTTCCCAAGGGCACAAGACCGGCAACACGGCAGGCGGATTCGAACCGGCGACCTCTCGGTCACGGGCCGAATACACTACCACTGTGCTACGCGGCCCCTCTAATGCTTAATGCTAAACACAAGAACAGCAAAGTTATCACTCATCACAGATCAACTGACGAAGTTTTCATTTGCTGATATTTTAAGACATAATAATGTCAAAGGGGTTTATGTTGATCGATACCAAACTTATGGTATGAACATTCTTATTTTCTTCACCAGGTGGTCGACTTTCTGAATGACCTGTACACACTGTTTGACGGCGTCATCGAGAAGTATGATGTTTATAAGGTAAGGCAAGGGCTGAGGTTGAGTATGTCCAGATGCATATGAATTATGATGAAACATGCATGGTGAGCAATAGGTATATCTTATTTGAAGGGATTGATTAAGGGAGTACACCAATCCAATGTATTCACAAATACCGGAAGTTTACCCTTATATGCAATGTAGAAATACCATCTAAACGACATCAGACAACACAATCAAGTCATCCACATATCATCATGTAAACAGTTGCATTATACACACTATTCATGTTAACCGGTTAGACATGGGCATGCAGAAAGTACTAAGTATCTATATTTTCCTATGTTTGTAATGGTTAATTCACTTGAGACTAGGACGCAACAGGTACAATATGGAAGAGGTATGAACTTAAGAGGAGCCAATGCCGGCAGTACGTTTACGTTTGTGAAGATACGGCATTCAGTAATTGAAGAAATTATTTCAATTCAAAAGTCCGGTTTTTCTAAAATATTGTTCAGTTGTAGAGTCCATTCCAAGACACCGTGCGGATGTTTGTTGCCATTGTTTAGAATTGATTATAAAGTTTTGTAATTATATATCTAGGACATTTGATGCTTCAGAAATATTTTTAACACTGTTTCAACTTTATAAATATTCCCCTGGTCCTGTAAAACTTTGGAAATATTCATGGTGTGGAATTGGATACTTCTAATGGTTTCTAAATAATGATAACAGCATTCTACCATTATTTACCATTTTCTACCATTTTCTACCATTTTTTGTAAATGGTTCGGTGGGCTGGGAAGATAGCAATTCACACATCCTTGCAAAGTATGGTTGGGTGCCATGCAACAATGGCCCACCACAAATGATCCACCAGTGCCCAGCAGTGAAATCTAAAAATATACAGATACAACAATAGGGCTTACTGTTATGGGGGCAATAAACTAATTTTACCATTTGGCCAGGTTTACCATTTTTTGTAAATATTTGTAAATGTGAAATAATCACAGAGAGGTTTCACAATTATTCTAAGTAAAGATATTTTTGTACAGTTACTTTCAAAATGTTTCTAAAATATTCAAGGAAATTCAAATAAATGAGTATTTTCTTAGTCAATTTTTTGAAAATAATTTAATTATTGTGGCTCAGATATTCTTTTATTGAAAATAATTCAGACTAATTATAAATATCGCCTAAAAACCCTCATGGTGTCTTGGAATGGACTCTATATATTGAATTTACTTTTTTCGCTCTAGGCTTCTCTTTTGATGATAATGTACGGATTGTGCCTTTACGTTCCCTGTTGCTTCAGGTTGAGACTATCGGTGACGCCTACATGGTGGCCTCTGGGCTGCCTGAGCTGAACGGGAACCGCCACGTCAGCGAGATCGCCACCATGGCGCTGGAACTTCTCTCCTGCCTCAAAAACTTCACCATACGTCATCTTCCACAGAAGCAGCTCCAGCTGCGCTGTGGCTTCCATACAGGTTTGTGCCAGTCCCATACAAATGTGCAACTCCTGTAACACACAAACAACCATTACGTCCCCACCGTCCCCAAACTTTGGTTGATAGTTAGTCTCAAGCAAAGACATCTGTGGTTGCAAGCTGCGGTGGTGTTAGCGACAAATTCACAATGATCATCTTCGAATCATTACTTTCATGAAAACAAAGGCATTTAATGCAGTTGTTATGTGGTGACAGACTGGGACACTAACATGAAGGTGGCGTAAATGTGTCAGGAAGGTCTCAGAAAGGTGGCAGGGAATCGACCCGATTCAACACGCATTGAAATCATGCAGCGTGCTACCCATTGTGTACTTTTAAAAGGCAGTTCGGAAATCATTGACAATAAAGGTAAGCAAGATAAATATATTAAAACACGAAATTTTTTTAAATAAAAATGATGACATTATTTCACGGTGGTATGAATGTTGTTACTTTTTTTTTCTGATATTGTTGTCTCCAGGAGCCGTAGTTGCCGGAGTTGTAGGACTGAAGATGCCTCGGTACTGCCTGTTCGGAGACACAGTCAACACTGCATCACGTATGGAATCCAGCGGCTTGGGTAAGTACATATATAATGTTAGAATGATGATAACGATGTCACATTCACTTAAATGGCAGTAGAACATGACTTCATACTAACAGAGACTTTTCTGTCAGTGAGTTCAATAGGATCATGTTGGATGAGGGTGGATATAGTGTTATCTTGCAAAAATGTGATTTCGTGCAATATCAGCAGCCTTACATAATACCATGCATAATCAAGAGGAATTACGTTTGGGGAATATGAGGGTAAACTTAAGACGAACACAATTTCATGGCTTATTTTTTTTTAAATAACATTTAACAAATAACACATGTACATTTATCGGAGAAACTAGAAACAAACTTTTCACTTGAGTGCTAGGCTCTGATGTATCTGTTCTAGTGATTCAAGCTTTTTACATGTATTTCGTTGACTATTTTTGCTCAGCTCTGCGGATTCACGTGAGTTGGAGCAGCTATGTCCTGCTGCTGGACATGGGCACCTTTATCATGGAGAAACGCGGAGAGGTCACTATTAAGGTGAATTACAACAACATGTCTTGATTGTTGTACGTCGTACTTAAATACGTGTTCTGTCGTATGTGATGTTTTGTGGGTAATGCAGAATAATATGGAATAACTTTATTTGTAAATCAGTTGTCGTTGCTTGGAGGTATCTATTTCTTCTACTCACTCAATGAGAGATGTGCCAGAAGTTGAGAAAATTTAGCCACCGTTGCAGTCTTCGAAATTTGAACGCTGGTTTGCTATTTTTAACGTTGGCTAGGTTATCATAAGCCGGGAAAGGGAGTTTGTCGAGGAAGGGAGTTTACCGTGAAAGGTAGTTTCTCCCCGTTTCGATACAGAACCTAGCTAACGTTGAAAATCGCGAACGAAAGTCCACCCCACCCCCAAATAAATACCAGCCCCGTTCAAAGACTGCAACGGAGGCTAAGAAAATATGGTGTCCTGTAAAAACTGTAACAACAGCAATTCCAACGTCCTTATCCGGTATTTGAATTTTCAACCTCTCCGCACTCGATGAGCGCAGTGTACGTGCGATTTATTCGATGGAAGCATGTGTGGTGCAACTTAGAACCCCATGTTATTATATAACTTATAAGGAAAGTTATCACCCGGTCCGGAACACCCGTGTCTAATGTTACCGTGGCCCAGGTACAACATAAAGTCAAAAATTGATTAATTTGACTACTCCGAATAACTGAAGCGTTCCTGACAAGACTCTCTCTCTCTGTACAGGGCAAGGGTGCGGTGACGACATATTGGCTTCATGGCCGCTCAGATATGCACTTTGACCTCCCTGACGTCACTCTAGCTGCGCCACTAGAGGAACACGAGTTCAAGTAAGATCACGACAAGCACCGACGAGTTCTGCAACCTCGCATTTCTTCTCAAGATGAACATCACTCAACTGTCTTCTTAAGATAAGGCTGTAGGATTGCCTATGCAACTTGTGTGTGGACGAGGCTAATACCTTGACCACCTCTGATATATCTTCTGTATGTCATCATCGGCCCCCGTTCGTCTTGAAGACGATAGCTATATAGGTTCGGTCATGATCGGTCACATCTTTATGGTGGCCAAACAAGGACAGTCTCTACCGCATTGTGTACATATAGAATCACGCAATAAATTAAGTGGTTTAGATGATGTCATGTTACCCATAGTCTTGCTTTGGAATGGTCTGAAAAGGCTGTGAAAGATTTACCTCATAAATGACACACTGATAAAATGGCACACGAAACTTTAAGAAAGGTAGGGTCGACCTTGTCCTTATAACATACTTGATCTTGTATGTAGTCTAGTTGATTGTAATCTAGTAAAACAAAAACCTCTTTGTTGTAAACTTTCTCTCTTGTGTTGTCGTACATGTACCTACGAGCTAAGAAGCATCCCACGAATATCTACAAGATGTAAACATTTTCCAAGTGATGTACATTTAAGTTAGTCAATTATAAAACATTTGTGGGCTACTAAGTAAGCATCAAGTGTACAAAAATGTAAGATGGTTTTCTGCTATAAGTAGATATGTGGAATTGGGCATACTTGACTTGCGTGCATTATGTCTTATGAGTTTTCTATGACACATTTACGTTTGACAACCTTTTTTGTTTTTAATGATAATTAATATAGAGATATGATTTTTTTTCCAGAAACCATCTACCATTATTTTTTTCTCGTTTGGAGAGCACATCATAATAATCAGCTGTTTTAACATGTTGTAGGTCGTCCTATTATCACCCACGTACTTTTCAACCAATCACCAGCCACGTACTGTTTGGAATTTTTCTGCAGTGGTGAAGTTTCTGACCACCCATGTGAATAAATTCATTTTATTTATTGATTGAATCACATTGAATCTATGCCTCTCATTTTCACACATTCAAAGCTTTCACCCCTCCCTGCAAGAACGCCCTGAATTCCCCCTTTTCTGCTCTATCGTACGGCAAATGCAACCGGGCAATTGCCAGACCAAAGAAAAAGCTCAAACCAGGTTCCTAAATATCCCTTTGGGGCGCCCTCAATTTACTGACGTACGCCTATCGCACGACAAAATGTGATCGGAATTTTGCCAATAACAAAAAAAGGTCTAATTAGATTCCCAAATATCCCTATAACACCCTCAACTTACTATTGCACGACAACTGTGATCGGGCCTTTGCCTGCAACAAAGTCAAAGCTCCAATCAGTTTCTTATAATATTCCCTACGAAATCCCTCAAACGCTTGTCGTAAATCTATCTCACGGCAATTTTTGATCAGGCTTTTGCCTACTAGCACCTCCTTAGTATCCCCTACGAACGCATTAAATTCGCTGTCGTATAAAGTCTAATCTATCGTACGAAGAATGTTACCAGACCCTCGCCTCTAACAAAGATACAGCTCAAACCATGTTTCCAACATATGACGTATTCGCCCTACAATGCGCATGCGTGTTATAGAGATGACCCTTAGGACGGAACCCCTCCTCGCTGTAAACAATTTGACTGGACTTGACTTTTAATGCGCGGCTGTGTGGGTCGGCGGAAGTCTAGGTCTGGTCGGTCCTTCCGCAGCTGGCTGCGCTTCTCTGTCATATCGTCCCAGGAGGAGGCCATGATGTGGGGCGGTCTGCTCTTCGTGCTGACGGTGTCAGTCGCGTGTATTGCAGGTAGGGTCGGTGAAGTATACATAAGTCTGTTTGACATCCAACAGATTTTTTAAACGGAATCGTTTTTGTTTGCTCTCAATATCAACTGTCCCTAGTATGAGTTTTAGCACGAAACGCTGATTTTTTTAACGATTTCAGCCTAGTCAAACAAGACAGGTATCTTTTTGTTCATGATCAAAGCCCTACTGGAAAAAAATCATTTGCTCCACACTATACATTCAAAATAGCTTTCAGGCACTAGAATTTTCTCAGCAATGTCTCAAAAGTTACAGAAATCTGATATTTTCAAAGATATATTCACGGCACGTACCGAACTCCCCTACTAGATATGTACGTACGTGCAAATTGCAAACATAGTTGTCATAAAGCATGCCATTGGATAATATAGGCGGCTCATCTGAATTACTGCCTTTGCCATACGTCCAATCCTAAAGTCTTAAAATGATGAATTCAACGTATCATTTCATAACCTAAATCTAGACAAATTCAATATACAGTTCGAGCTAAATTCGTGTCTATAGCTGATAACAATATCTCTAAGACTTGTTTTGCTAGACAACTTCTAGCAGGCGGTCGTCTGAACATAGACCAACCGCTGATTTGAAGGCCGGGTTGCCATAGTTACGGCAGATTCTTTGTCTGCTAGTAAACGTGAACCGACTCGTGATTCTGTTGTGGACAATGCAGCTTAAGAATATCAGTACAAAAGGGTTTTGGCCGACGAATCCTCTAGCAAAATTGGAGAATGAATGGTTAAAGTTGGTGTGAATAGAATTCTTAAGGACGGGAAAATCGTTTCACATATTAAGGGATCCGGGAAGGAAAAGACTTGGTTTGACTAAAGAGGTGTTTTCTGCCTCCACCACTCCTTCTTAGGGTTCGTAGATTTCAGCAAAAAGGGGAATGCTTGAACAGGAGTGTCAGTCTGTGGATGTTTTGTGGGATATCTAGAAAAATAGAAATAACTAAATAAAGAGTATTGTTTTGAAACATTGCCGTACATGCAACGTACCGAGATCAGGATAGTAGATATTACACAAACATCTAATTTTATCAATGATAATCTTATAGAGCTAGTTAAACATAGCATTTTTTCTAGTCTTGTCAACACAGTTACATTGTCAAAAATCCCACGTGCAACGAAGTGAATGTTGCATTTGAAATTTAACATTTCGGGTTCAAAGTCCCTTGATTATGCAAATGAGTCTTTGATTGACATGACACGTGTCCATTGATCACTTCCTGTCACTCTCTGGTGAACATGGTAATATTCTGGAAGATATAGCACTGCAAACGCACAGGCAAACAGGTAGACCAAAAACAATTCCTCCCGTGATCTCTACTGTCATGTCATGTCTGATAAACGACCTGTTCTACCAGCTTTGACCTCTACTTTCTGCCACTATGATAGTATATATAGGGTCATCTTAACACTCATGACATAAGCTATCGACGTCACTCAAATACATATAGACATACACCAAAAAAGATATTCCACACGCCGGAAATGTAGTCTTGATATACGGAGCAAAAAACAAATAAACAAACAAACATATTTTGAATTCATTACAGCCAATAAGCCTCGCCAGCGATGCCAGTCTATAAAGATGGACATGTGTAAAGACGCAGGCTACAGGAGAACCAAGTTCCCAAACCGCCTGGGTCACCGGAAACAAGACCACGCTCAAAGGGACGCCGTTAACAACCTCATTGACGTCATCGTCAGGAGCGAGTGTTCGCCACATATCAAGAGACTGGCGTGCCTGTTATACGCGCCACCTTGCGATAATTTGGAGGACGACACCGGCCTTCCAGTGTATCCATGCAGGAGTCTGTGCCAAGCTGCGAAAGACGACTGTGTACCGTGGTTCGCGGAGATAGGGTATATCTGGCCAGGGGTCTTCAACTGCTCCCAGTTTCCAGACGAAGGGAAATGCAACGGATATGATGAGACCAGGGCACCCTCGCAAGATTTTACTAGTAAGTAGAAGTCATAAAACATGACTAGTGCGTTAAACCACAGACTTTAGATTTGTAATCTCATTTCAACTCACAGCGCAGTTCTTCTAAATACTCCCATGGAAGTTTATTAGGTCGTTTTATTGGATCTTTGAACACCAACTGTATGTTTCACCGGCATTTAGTACACTGTACATTGTTCATTTTTTTACTTCATTATTCTTATTTTCTGGTTATTTTGTTAATCCAAGATTCATATGTATCTAAAGAGAGAGTACCTGGATTAAGGACTTTGCTTTTGCCCAATATTTTAGACGAAAGAAACGTGAATAAAACTACTTTACGATGTAGATTCGGTCACCCCTATACTATAAAACAACAGTACATTATACAGCCTTAACAATGGGGGGGGGGGGGGGATGCTCTGGGAAGCATGTTGGAGGACAAAAATTCTAACCTTCCCGACATCGTAGGAGGATGAAATTTTCAGGGCTTAAAGAGCTCAACATGTACAACAAGACAATTAAAAATGGGGGTAAATAAGTGTCAAAAACAAAAAAATTCAGCCTTTCCAAATAGGTAGTTGTTTCTAAATTTGAGTATGGGCCTCCCTAACATTACTTCCTACATTGTCCATTGTATAACAAAATAGTTGATAATTATGTAGCCATCTTTAACCAGCATGTACATGCAAGGTATCCTGCAAGTCGACCAAAAAGGAAAGTAACACTAAAAGTCTTCGTCTAACGTTTTCATGAGTAACTCAACTCTATCTTTCGTGAATATAATAAAACTACATTTCGTTACAGGGACATGCGAGCCTATCACCATCCCATTGTGCGGCGACGTGAGCTACAGCGGCGCTGGCTACCCTAACCACCTGGGTCATCGCGATCAAGAGAAAGCAGGCCTCGAGGCTCACCAGTTCTGGCCGCTTGTGAAAGTCCAGTGTTCCCCACATCTGAAGGAGTTCGTGTGCAGCATGTACGCGCCACCTTGCGACTTGCAGAGAAACACCACCCCTCCTCTGCGGCCATGCAGGAGTCTGTGCCTAGCCGCCAGGTCTGGATGTAAGGACTTGATGAGCAAGTTCGGGTTCAGATGGCCGGTGGCGCTAGAGTGTGACTCACTACCGACCGTAGAAGAGGAGGACTGTTTTGGACACATTTCTACTCCTCCTCCCCCAACAGACTCCATTCCAAAAGGTAAAGAATAAGCCTGTTTTAATTTCCAAAATATGGCCCCTAATTTTATGTCCAGAGTCTGGACTCCAGACGCATTTTGTTCATATCCCATGAGCTTGAACTTTGACATATCACCCACAGTGCATTTTGATGCGCAGGCGCATTTGAAACCACGAGTATGCTTATTGCAGCTTCATGTTACACTCTGTATGATGTTTTTTTTTCAGTCGATATGACGTTTGTGGGAATGATTCATATTCTTTAAGACTAGCCACAGTTCTTTTCCAGACTTGATTTGAAATGTCTGCATCGTAACGTCTTGAACATTGTTTCCACTGTCTATGTACAGATAGATGCGAGGACATCACCATACCATTCTGCCAGGATATAAAGTACACCAAAACGCGATTCCCCCTCGCAGGGAGGAACATCCTCCAGAATCAACAAGAAGCAAGCAGGGAGATCGATCTGTTTTTGAGCCATGTTGACAGAAACTGCTCCCCGCACTTGAGGCAATTCGTGTGTCACATGTATACGCCACCTTGCGGAAACGATGAGATACCACAGCTTCCTTGCCGCGGCCTGTGCGAGGCAGTATGGGATGCGTGCAATGTCTTCATCGCGCCTTGGCCAGAAACCCTCAACTGTGACTATCTACCGCTTGATGAATCGGGTACTTGTGCCAGGCTTGTTGAGCCTACAAAGGCGCCGCCTCGCGGTGAGCATGGTTATTACACGAAGCTTCATGCCAAAAGTCTGTGTTGAGAATGTTATCAAAATAAGTTGTGATGCTGTAATTGAGACTGTGTCATGTTTCCATGTTACGTAGTTAATCATTTGATATTTGATCTTAAAGCTGGCCGGTTTTGTCCAGAGTTTTAGGTTTCTTAGCTTAGATACAAAATACATGGGTTACGAGGTTTTGATGAGATCTATAATTGTATAGTCGACTTAAAAGGCAATGTAGGCAATAAAGCTATGCAAATATTTTTCATCAATTCTAAATTGTATTCCCATTTCAGGAAGTTTCAACAAGATTACGAACAGAAGTAACCGTATGCCTATCTATGCATGTGATAAGTACAGCCTGAAGTTATAACAACACATAACGTCTGTATATCTTTCCAGTGTCATCATCTGAGCTCTTGGAAACCCTTCTCCGGGACTACGACAGACGGATACGTCCAGACATGGGGCAAACCACCGTCAACATCGGACTGACATTGCGAAGGATCCTGAAACTCGTATGAACATTTTTCTACTCAACATGGATGTTAAACTGTTTCAAGGGCCTTTACAGACCAACTCCTCGGTCCTCGGGACCAACATGCCCTTAAACCAAACTGAAAAAATTGCTGAGAACATGGTGGTAGGGAGGCCCATACTCAAGTTTCACGGTAAAAACTACCGCTATAGTTTGGAAAGCTTTTTAAAAATGTTTGACACTTATTTGGCCCTTTTTATTGATTTTCGTATAGCATGTGCTAGGCTCAGAGTGTCCTGAAAATGTCGTTCTTCTCCGATATTGGGAAGGTAAAAAAAGTTTGTCCTCCAATATGCTTCCGAGCCGAGGAGCTGTGTAACCTGTCTTGCATCCAGGCTAGTCTACTCTTGGATTTGTGAATTGTGAAATTGTATAGTAACACAAAAATTGTATAGTTTGAAATTGTGTAGTACTTTATTTTCATTTTCACAGGATACTGACAACGGTCTTCTCACCCTGCATAACTGGATCAACATGGTATGTTTTAATGTATCGCTTATGCATTTTTATCGCATATAAAGTTGCGGAAGAAAATCGATCTTTTTTTATGTGCAGTCAATTTGGCAGGCATATTGATGATGAAAAGAAAGAAAGCACGTAATATTCTGATATATGCAAATTTTGTTTGTGACAAATGAATGTATACACTTTACGTGAAAATATTGCATCGTAGCAATGATGTTTGTAGTTACGTTAGAATTATCATTCCCTTACAGGAATGGAAGGATAGAAGACTGAGTTACGCAGATGTAGGTGTGAAGAGATTGGAGTTACCTGTTAAATATCTCTGGATGCCAGATATTTTCCTGATATCAGGGTAAGGGAACGTCAACATTTTTGACCCCAATGAAGAATAACAATATAGTTGAGCCCGAAACTATACCCTCATTCTTCATGGCGATAAAATGTGTGTGTGTGTGTGTGTGTATGTGTGTGTGTGTGCGTGCGTGTGTGTGTGTGTGTGTGTATGTGTGCGTGTGTGTGTGTGTGTGTGTGTGTGTGTGTGTGTGTGTGTGTGTGTCTTTGTGTGCATGTGTGCGTGTGTCATTGTGTGCGTGTCACGGTGTGTGTGTGTATCATCAACAACGCGGGACGGATTGTAATGATATATGCTAAGTTTTATCAACACAGAGGTGAAGGTTGATTCCGGGCCCCATTGCGACCGACCCGGGTTTTGCGTCTTTTGCCCTTGACATGCTGTGGCCTTTTTCATTTTCACTTTTGGATTTCATTGTTCTAATACTTTATAGTTTTTTATTTGATAGGACGAACTCTAAATTCTAGATTTTGATTAGAATTAGTAAGAGTTTGGTGATGAATATATACTCATAGGATATAGAGACAACTGATTTGAATGATAATTAATCTTGATAAAGACATTTTCTTTCCTCCAGTGTGAAGGCAGATGAGATGCCGTTACCCTTGACAACAGAAGCGTCAATCTTTAGTGATGGAACCGTGCGGTATGTCGTACCCTGGACCTTCACTGTGCCTTGTAGGAAACGATCCGAGTCGGACTCATGGGAGTGTCAGGTTGTGTTCCAGTCGTGGAACAAGGTAAGGAGAATGCCGGGTAATCATACAGTGTGCCATGAACAAGGTAGAACCGTGTTGTTGTGACCATGTGGGCGTGAGTATAGTGCAGTAGACATGTTGAACGTTATGTTTAGGGGTCGTTTTGCAATATTTCAAGTACGTATTTATCAGTCAAATGTTTTCTGTTTCTGCGTCCCTACAGCCGGCCGATGAGATAGCACTGTCTCCCATCGAACAATTTTTGGACGCGGAGGAATACAACGGCGACATGCAGTGGAGCGTCCAGTCCGTGTCAGCTGATAGGCTGATCACGAATGTGCGCAATGAGGCAGACAAGTCCAGACTGATCTTCACACTGGTTCTGACTAAGAATGTGTCAGAAGCATAAATTTCAACTACATGGACAAGCTATGTATTTTAATAAATATTTGTCCAAAGGACGATATTTTTGTCGCATGATAAACGATTTCTTCCATATTAAGAGAGCATTGTGACACAGCATTATAAGGATACATAAAAATATATGGATATAATTTTTGTTGACAAATTGGTGAAGTCGGATTTCAATATCTATTCATATACACATATTCTGCAGTGACTTTATTGTATTCCAAGCGTTCAATACATACACAACTGTACTACATGTTAATGTTTATGAGGAAATTTCATTTGTGAAATAACATTTGTATACTAATCGTTCCTAATATCATTGGCAAAAATAAAATACGGTTATACTATATTTACAAACAATGTTCAATTTCGCTAACGTTATTTTTCTATCACGATAATAAATCAGTTAATGATTATTAAAAACCATGTATATCATTTGAAACCTCATAGGCGGAGGACTATTATTAGTTAATAAGAATATTGTGTACTTAATAGATCAAGTTGCCCCTGGTATCCCTTCCCGAGGATATCTAATGAAATAGCCCTACGAGTTACAGAGGGGAGGCATACATGTCAAGATTCTAAAGCTGATTCCTGTACCAGAAAATAAATGACATTTTTGCATTGGCTGTTTCTTGTCAGAGACTCGTTTAGTGTTAACGTTGCGTCGATGGATGCTAGACTAAGATATGCCAAATAGCAATTACTCAAGACACTGGACCGTTTCCAAAATCATATACAGTTGCTTGAGTATTTGCTATTTTGCGTAGCTCGTTTGGTGTTTCTGTCATACATCTATGCCTTGTCACATTAGGTTCAATGATGACCTATTAAAGATTTGTTATTTTTTGATTATCCAGTATCAAACACAGAAGTAATATGACAGTATTTTAAGTTGAATATTGACCGGACAAGTGACAATGTAGAAGCTAGAGGGCAAAACCACACGCCCTGTTTATATTGTCACACACCACCATTCTTCTCGTCTTGACATTTACCAGATGGTGATGTTTTCGTCAGTTGCTTACAAAACATTGCCTGACGTATGCTTCTGAGCTGTCTGTTCCTTAGGACTTAGTTACAAACAGTATGTAACAGATTTTGGGTACCAACAGTATTTGAAGATCGTATCTTAGTACCCGAATGCCTGACAGTCAAGCTGCCAACTATTGACCAGACTTCGACAAGATGTCGATGAAGATCCTAGTCGTGCTTCTCGTCACAACAACCACAAGAACCGTTGGTAAGCACAGAAAGACTTCCTGGTTTCAAAGCAAAATACTGTCATTGGTGTACCCGTATATCAGGACTCCATAAGGGTGTTCGAATCGGATTGTTGGTGTACTCTAAGTCTCACTTCGTTCAAATGAACGATTTTGGAAGTTAGCCATATATGGATACCAAGGAGATAGTTGTATATATAATGGGAATGCTAAAATTGATGGACTTTGCGATTTACTCTGGCGAGGCCTTTATCCAAATATCAACGGCCAAACATGATAATAAAACTTTTTTTTATCTCCTTTTTTTTCAGTTGCACGTCCACCCGGGTGGGATAGCCAAGAAGACACCCAGCTGCAGGACGTCATCACAGTTCCCAAGGGGAACACGGTTAAACTGCGCTGTCCCGCGACTGGTGACCCCCGCCCTACCATCACATGGTTACGGGCAGGGCAGGAGATCAGAGGGTCTGACAGAGATGGACGCCACAAGGTGTGATTGATTAAGAATCTGCAAGTCAAATGGCCCATTGTTGACGGGCATTTTGACAAACACTGTCAAACACTGTACTTTAAGATGAAATCCTATGCAATTTAGTCTTTCATACTTAGATATGCATAAATTATGCTAGTTAAATGACGTCACAGGTCGAAATCGAAGATGACGGACCATGAATAGATTAGATAGACCAAAAAAGCCCGGTCCACTTTGCACTGTTTTTAATACAATATAAACATTACTGCGGACTAAAATAAGACAAACATACACACAAACTGATCTCAATACCTCCTTATTCCCAAAGAAAACATCAGCAACTGAAAGTGTTTTTTTTTTTGGTTGCAGATCCGAAACAGGTCCTGGACTCTTGTGATATCTGAAATCACAGAATCAGACGGTGGAAGTCCCTACACCTGTATTTTGGAGAATGCCCACGGCAGCATCAACCACACCTACAAGATAATTGTCACAGGTGACCACTCCTGCTAAAAACTGTGCATTATATGATGATACTGTAATATAGATTAAATGGAATAGAAGATGAACACTGTTAAGGAACTGAAGTTGAGTTATTATTTCTTCTTCTTCTCCGCAAGTACTGAGACCCATAAGATAAGATCATTACCGGTTACGCAAATATTTTTACAAGTGACCAGCAGAAACAAAACGTGTGACGATACAGGATAGGCTAACGATTAAGAACAATTAAACGACTGGTTTTGTGAGTGCAAATGACAAGATGGGTGAATGTAGTAAACTGGTTTATCACACTTTCTAATAGGAGCGAGTGAAATATTGCTGCTGGCTAGAGAAGGTGAACTGCGGATGATATCACTGGAGTCACCAGACTACACAAACGTAGTTCTCCCGATCGAGGGAATCCAGCGCGCCGCCGCCATTGACTACGATGTGGTGGACGGGTTTGCGTACTGGACAGATGTCAACGCCGAGGTCATCAGACGAGCAAGACTCGATGGCTCAGGTATGATTCCCATTTCTGTCGCCTTTAACAATGTAGACTATTACATCTAGTTACTGGGTAGATAACTTAAAAAGGTTTGCTTTGGAGGTATATGGATAGTATACAATATATCGCCCGATGTCTGTATAGTTATGTACTAGTCTGTATTTTAAGATTTTGGGCCCCTGGTGACTTTCCATGCTACTGCAGCATCGCGCCGAGTTTTGATATTTCATGGCCTGTATAAGCTGTGGTTTCTTGTTTTGGTTGGTATCTCGCTCGTGTGCCAGGTTTGGGCCTCTAGTGGCTAATATTTCAGTTGCAGACTTTGAAATACGATAAATCAAGAATGGATGAAACAATTTAGACCAACAAAACGGCATGTTTATTATGTAAATTATTGCTTGATTTGCATGATTTCGTGGTGCTAAATGACAGGAACTTCATACTCAATGCGTAACGTACATAATGGAAACGAATAGCCATTTACATGTGATTGATAACAAAACTACAAAATACACCGGTGAAAATGATGCCATTTACGTACTAGTGGCAGATAAAGCCCTGGTGCTCGTTTCACGTATTTATAATCAGAAGAAGCTTGATACCATACGAAAGGAAATCACACACGCTTTCTATTGATATATAACACATTAAAATTGATGCAGAAACAACGGAAATATGGTCAGCCAAAGTTAATATTCCAAACTTTTTGTGCCGAGTTTAGAAGCTGTGCTACCTTAGTAAGTGAACATAAAGGGTGGGATATCAATGTGACATGTGCAAAGAAATGCAGATCAACTGAAACTAGTAATATTAATCATACACAAACACATATTTACATAAATTATGTACAATCATGTAAATGTTGATATCATTTGCATGAGGTAGGAGAAAATGCTACACGTGCAATTTGGAAAGAAAAGAAATTGAATTAATGATACATTATGATAGTCAGGGACTCCCTTGCATATCAACTGCGATGAGACTTACATGCCAAAGGTATTGGACCTTGTCTGTCCAACGCTTTCCGTTTTCAGAATCAACCCGCCTTTTTTATAATGACAACACTATACTGAGTGCCTATATTTTACCTTTTTAGTTAAAAGCAAATTACTTGAACATGTATTAACCAATAATATGTGAAACGCATCAAAACAGTGTTCTAATTATCTCTGGGAACGGCGCGAATCTGGTACGCTTTGGGTGCAAGGACAATGCCCATGGTGCCCTCCATTGATGGTGCAGGGGCGCCGTCTGGCAGCTTGAATGTGAAGTGCTGCAACAAGGTTGCCAAGAATAGGAAAAGTTCCATCTTGGCCAGTTGCTCACCAAGGCACTGACGCCGCCCTAGGTAAGTGATAAGAAGACAAAAATGAGAGTATATATATATTTTTCTTAAGTGGTAAGACATTTTCTTTGACTAGATCGTGCAGTTCAGTTCCAATAAAATCTAGCAAGACTTGGTTATTGTTAAGCGAAGCCACGACACTGATCACATGTATACACTTCAATCACATCTAAAAAATATCCCTACATACAACGCTGTGGATCTTGCCGTCCCTTGTTTACGACAATTGCACAACACCACGCTCAAAACATTATCACTTTAACTTGGCTCAGTAATCGTTCTGGGTCTTCTTGTCCCTTTACATCCGGCAAGGCCACAATATCACTCTAATAACTTTCATACAAATACCATCTCATCTGATCATACAACGTGCAACGAAACGTCAAAATCAAACGTTTCCAAACATGGCGACACCTCTTCCAAACACCTGTCACCTCTCCAAAATATGGGGATGCTAACACGGCGCTGCTAATACACGCTATTAAACTATAACTATAATTTGGTGTCAGTCAAACCTATAAAAATAACTTACCTAGCGAGAAAGGAATGAGCCACTCGTGACGGACGACACCCCCATCTTCGTCCAGAAACCTGTCCGGGTTGAAGGTCTCGGGGTCAGGCGCCACTGCCGGATCCATCATGGCGGACCACAGGTTCGGGATGACGAAAGTGTCGGCCGGGATGTCGAAGCCGTGCAACACTGTAGCGGTGGAGGTGGTATGAGGTACAGCGAGGGGTGCGATGGGTCGGATCCGCTGGATTTCTAGTATGGTGGCCTCGGTGTAGGGCAGCTTGCCTCGCTGGGACAAGGTTGGGGGACTGGCGCCAAACTCTCGGTCGATCTCGTCCTGCACTTTTCGCTGCACCTCCAGATGGCGCGCCAGGTACAACAGCCCCCACTTCAAGGTCGTAGCTGTAGTTTCTGCTCCGGCGATGAACAGATCTCTCATTGTGTTGATCATCCCCATTTCTGTAATGGTGCGGTCCGCGTCATCCGGGGTCTGCTGCTGGGTCTCCATTAAGTACACATCGATAATGTCCCGGATGTCGGCAGGATCGAAGGTCTCTTTGTGTTCTTTGATCTTTGATTTGATAAAGTCAACGACCTCGAGGCTCATTTTTACTCGTCTTTCCAGTCCCTTTTTAAAGAATGGCAACTTTCGTACCAAAGGAATAAACCGAGAAATAGAAGATCCGGCATTCCCCCCAGAACCCCCGACCATCTCGGACATCAGTCGCATGAGCCTCTGGAACTCTGTGTCGTTGTGTTCGAATCTCTCACCGAACGACATCGCACAAATGATGTTAGAAACAGCATTTGACAATAGGAGCGACACGTCCGTTGCAGTGCCGTTCTTTTCCGCAAGGACTTCACACAGGATGCGAGCCTCCTCCGTGATTTTCCCCTCCAGACTCCGTTTGCCCATACCGAACTGACGCAGGGCGGTCAGACCTATTCGGCGTTTCACCTTCCAATCCTCCCCGTACTCGGACATGGCAACTCCTGCAGAATTAAGAAGGAATGGCGCCGTGTGTGGCGTAACTGAGAGACCGTTGGGCTCGGAACATAGAGGTCCCGAGTTCGATACTCGCCGTGCCCCCGACGTTGTGCCCTTGGGAAAGGCACTTTTCACAACCTTCCTCCTTCGGTCGGGGAGGTAAAATACTACCTTTATTACCTTCCGTCTGTAATTTATATGTGGCATTGTTAAAAATATATATGCTTGAGTGCAGTGTCAGATTGGCTGTCCAAGAGCAACAACAACAACATAAAATTAATAAATTTTCACATAGGTCATCATCTGTACCTAGTATATAGATTCTGCACAACACTCCTAAATTAGAGACAAACGTATAGGAGACTATTCATACCAACTGCCGGCGATATTAATTTGGTTTATGTATAGTTTTTTGACAAACACGCATCCACATCTGTACACTTTCCTTTCGTTCCACCTATTTCCCTTTCGCCAGTACTTACCTTGGTCCTTGGCCGAATCTATGAATGGAGGGGGGCGGTTGGAAAATACTTCTGGTTGCTTGACGAGGGCGTCCTGGATAGCCTTGTGCCTAAAATCAATGCAAATAATTATTGACCTATTCTTATATGCGCCGTTTGATTTGTTTTCCAATCCAATGTCTTAACCACGGAATAAGAAGGAAGTCACCCCTACCCCCATCTTAGCCTATTCTTGGAGATTATTGACTTGCTACAGACTGTATATAGCCGATGGAGTTTTCCTTATAACCTCTTTGGTATATCTATCGTCCCATTATTCAATGTACAAAACAAGCGAATTGTTTCCGTGACCCCTGAGGTATTTAAATCCATTAGGGATAAGAAGACTGTATGCATGATATACGATATCAAATAGCTATTCACAGCATTGCAATTGAGACATTTGGTATTATTGTTACATGGGCCTTCTCATTCACAACTCGGTATCACGCCAAATTTATAATTCTGCGTTTGGGTTCGCCTCCACAGCGCGCCCCCTTCTGACAAAAATCCGCTTGAAAAATAACCTTGCGCACTTCTCAGCCCTAGATGAGGTATACTGGAAACCCCCAAGCATTGTCGGGGCAAATATTTGACAGGGGCAGAAAATTGCCTTGACACCGGCCCCACACCAAGACAATGTCGTAAGTATTATATATACAATCATGTACATGAAAAACCTACCCATTGAGCACGACAGCCAGCCTGTTGGCGATCCTCACACAGAAAACATCCCCGTACTTGTCCCGCCAGGCCGCCAGGTTGGACAACAAGTAGCTCGGACGGAAGCTGAGGAGGTTACCGAGCAGGGGCAGTCCTCTCGGCCCCGGCGGAAGGTTCTTCTGCCGGTCGCCTGTGCCTAGGAGCCAGTAGGTCACCAGGAAGGCTAGGACGAGAACCAGGATGGACTGTAGGGTCAGGTTAGCGAGTAAACCGCTCACAAAAGACACGGCTGACTCCATCTTTACGTTCAACCTTCAACGACTACTACCGCCAAAACAAAGCCGCCTGCGTCACCCTCCCGCGGTGTCATGACATGGCTGAGTGCGTTCAGACTGTCCTACTTTTAGTAGAGGGTGGGCACAGCGGGCTCATATTGAAAAGCAGGTTGCTCACTAAAGATTCGATTGATAGTATTTGATCGTGGGCACGTCAATTCTAGAAAATTAAATGCATCACAACCCCAACTCTTCCATAGGTCAAGCCCCTCGATCGCTTAAGGTAATACTGCACAGAAAAAAGTTCATAGTTCGAAGGTCAGCGTCCGGACGGACGGTCATAATAATAATAATAATAATAATCGGCGACATCAGACGAATGTTGTGTGTTACTGTTAGTCCTAGAAAAACCTGTTGTGTTTCTATTTATCAAGATCCTGGAAAAATAGAATAGGGACAATTATATCAAGAAAGTAAAAAGTTTACAATGTTAAATTACACATTCTTACTTTCAAACTTACAAACTTACTTTCATTCTTACTTACAACTGTTCAAATTAAGCTCAGTATATGGACAATTGGCAAAAATTCCCGGGATTTTACAGGTATTTTTGCGCCTGAGTATTTGCATCACCCCTTTGTAGGGTAACAACTGGGGAAGGAATCGACGGATGATGTTTGGAATGTAGATAGCTTCAGAGATGTCTTACACAATTAAATGCTAATCATGCAAATCAGGGCTAATTTGCATAGTTAATGAATGCAGTTTATTAATGCAATGCATTTCATAATAGGATACTCAAAGCAATAATTTCTATTGCCGCACCTATTTTGTATGCTGTATTGTGTAGAATTTACATGTAGTACTACACATGGTCCTGTGAGACCGACGGGTGCCTTTACTTTACTAGTGCAACTCGAGAAGCTGTGGAGGTTTCATGATACTTGGTAGGTGGGTACGCGTCAGGGAAACGAACCGTCGGAAAAAGGAACCGACATGTTTGTTAATCTGGCGACTTACCACGGTACTGCAGTTGTACGTTTGACAGCTCATTCTCTGAATTAGTTATGGTCGTGAGTTCTGACTCACTGCAATGAGTCTCAATATTGGAAACTTTGGAGAAGAATACATGCAAGGTTACCTACCTACCTAGTAGTCCCTTGACCTCTAGGTCGTTAGGGGGGGGGCGGCAAGGTAGCCATGAAGATGGAGAGTTGTTAACAGATTTTCATTATTAATGTTGCCATGCAGCCACCTTAGGTAACGACTACGACATGTATTTTATGCAAATTATTTCTTACAAAACATAATCAATGAGGAAATGTTATACATGATTTAGTTGCAGACAGAGACTTTCCCAACATTTTTCAGAATCAATAATCGCAGTCAGATTATTTGGCGAGGTACTCCCAACCACAATCTATGATTATTTATCACGACTAACTCCTAGCCATTCTCTAGAGAAATTTCGGGAAGCTTCAGTTGGGTGTGTGTGACAGAGGCTTAATATAACACCACACAAATAATATTGCACAGCCAAGAAAATGACGTTACAGGGCAGAAGAAAAGTATATTGTATGATAGCTTATACAAGTGTCAATAAGACTGACTGAAGTGACTTATCTTTTTTAGGTGTTGAAGATGTAGTCACCACGCAGGTAGAATCCCCCGCGGGTATAGCTGTAGACTGGCTAGGAAGAAACCTTTACTGGACCGACGACGGCACTAAGAGAATAGAGGTCATCCGACTGGATGGGACGTCACGTAAAGTCCTTATCTATGAGAACCTCGACAAGCCACGAGCCTTGGTGGTGGATCCTTCGGAAGGGTGAGAGCTCCTAGTTTCTTAGACTTAGACTATCTTCACGTTGTAGATCTACTGTGTATTGTGCTAGTCATATGGTCGGTCAGACAGTTCAATTTTCTACCTAAATTTACGAAATAACCCACCGACTTATTTTCATTTTATAGTTTCATCTATTTGCATAATCATAATTGCATCAACATTCTTAAGAGAAAACAAAATAAATACATAACACTAATGTCCAATCAACTAAAGGTGCATCAATTATTGGATTTTACTTCTTCTTATAAGGTAGTGGTTAATGAACTGTCCCACACAATGCAAAATGAGTGGGTCTTGAAATATTGAAATAAACATGTAGTCTTTTGGTGCAGTCCTATATTGTAAAAGCTATACGTAATATACCCTTGCCACTATCTGAACCCCTAGTGTTGAAACATGTGTTGCGTTGTACTGATATGCAAATTTTCCCAGTTTTGATGGCTACCCATCGATTTGTGATCCCTCACGACCAAGGCCAATCCCTAACTTACTTAGTCTCCAAGCAGACCCAACGGTGCCTTAAAAATAGTATCAAAGCTAGCAAGGGAGTTAGTATAGCGGCTCCGGTGCCCGTTTGACTCCCTTTGGCCGGCTATCTCCCTTTTGCCGGCTATTACTTCCTTGCCAGCTTTGATACTATTTTTAAGGCACCGTTGGGTCTGCTAGGAGACTAAACTTTCTGTCTTTGTTACTTCTGTGTAGATACATGTACTGGACGGACTGGGGCGAGAACCCCAAAATCGAGAAAGCTGCCATGGACGGCAGCAATCGTACTGTTCTGTTCGACACAACCCTGGGCTGGCCAAACGGCCTTGCTATCGACTACACCGCCAAGAAACTATACTGGGGCGATGCGAGAACAAACAAAATCGAGTACGCCAACCTGGACGGCACAGGCCGCAGGGTCCTTCTGGATGAGGGGTTGTCGCACATCTTTAGCTTGACTTTCATGGGTAAAATACTGCAATTATGACTTCCGAATAACAACTTTGCACGTTCTACAGATATATATCGAAAGAGTATAAGACGTCTTTTTGCCACAATCAGTTCGTCACAGTCATTTCGCCACAAGGCAAATCTTTTCGCAACAAGGCACAAGTCATTTCACCACAGAGCACAGGTCATTTCAACGCATTTGTTGTTTCTCCAGATACCCACATAGCATTAGAAGTCGTATACCTACTATCACTTACCGGATTAAAGCCGGATTAAAACTAATTACACAAATATTGCTACAACAGAATAATAGTTTACTAAATAAATGTAACAAGCAATATTAATCCGCCGACTTTGATGACATGTAGTTTTTATCAAATCCGCTAGAGAGTGATATGAGATGACAATGGCTTCCTCATACATACATGCTTTAGGTGATCACGTTTACTGGACGAACTTGCATGGCGCAAGTGTAGAGCGAGTACACAAGACTACGGGAGACGACCGTCAGGTTATTGCGGAGTTATCTGACCTCATGGGACTGAGGGCAGTGGATGTGCAGAAAACAGAAGGTGGGTTGATTTTTCTGATAGACAAGTGGGTATCTCCTGACGACATTTGCAAAGCGGTGCCCATTTGTCGCCTGAATCCATTTTAAAAAGCTTCAAAAGAACTGTCCAAAATGGCTCAAATGGATGCAAATTGTGCCAAACGCGTAACGGCGAATACCTTTTTACTACATGTAATATCTGCAAATATTGTTTAATAAATTTTTGTTTTTTAATCAATGGCACAACACAGCGATTTCACTTATTATGCTCACGGTATGGAACCTAAATATGTGACATTCAGGGCTCGCCCATTCATGCCTAAGTCTCATTTCCAAACCGGGGCCGGACCAGGTGGAAGCTTACGGGAACGAAGAGTATGAAATGAAAGACACCAAAGTATACAACACGTACAGGGAAAAGTCGTGGGCATTATTTGTGTATATCTTTACGTATTTTTCTATTTCTCTTTTTTTCGTTTCGGCAGGGTACCTGCTTGGAAGTGTGACGTTAGCTTTTGGTTGTCTCATCTAGGCTTCATACCTAAATTTGGTCGAGATATAAGCCTAACACATTAGTACGTGCATTTTTTTGTTCAGGAGAGACAAACCCGTGCCAGCCCAACAATGGAGGATGTTCCCATCTCTGTCTGCTGTCTCCTGATCCTCCTAACTACAGGTGCGCCTGTCCTACCGGCATCAGGCTACAGGAGGATGGGAGGACATGTGCTGATGGTATGCCACCCTCTCTTTATACTTAGGCCACAGTGACTTAATCTTATGAATGGCATCTGCGCGTGCCTGTTCTAAAAAACTGTGGCTTCATGTGGCCCAATATCAGCCCTAGTCAACCAGTATTTTATGCTTGTCAGGGTGTCTGCTATTCAAGGTAAAGGGGCACATGGTCAGGACTTGGGGCCACAGCGCCATTGTTCCCCTCTTAATGATCCCTCTTAAGAATGGCCATAAAATATTATTAAAATAGTCATTGTCCTGCCGACATGGTGCCCCTGCTCGGGAACCTTGATCGAGTCATTATTATTCCCATTAAACATACAAGGACAATATGTAATGGGAATGTTGTGTAACGTTTCTACTTTGAATTATTTTGTAACCAATGCCCGAATGCCCTGCAGGAACGAACGAAATGTTGCTGGTGGCCAGAAGAACAGACCTGCGGATGATCTCCCTCGACACGCCCGACTACACAGACATAGTTCTACCGATTAATGACGTCAAACACGCCATCGCTATCGACTATGACGTAGAGGACGGGTTTGTGTACTGGACAGACGATGAGGCAAGGGCCATCAGGCGGGCGAAAGTAGACGGAACAGGTGTGAACATTATTAAGTAAGGATGTAGCGTCTAGTGCCTTGCGGTACAGACATTCTTGTCGGCGCCATCTTGTTTTGGGGCCAAACTTTGGGGTCACAGGGCTGAGAGCTCTCTGATTCAGTGATTGGTCAGGATGATGTTTCCAGAAAAGGAAACATTCTCGACTGGCAGAGGTCATGGGCTCGATTCCGGCCATTCATGGCTAGACGCTGTGTCATGTTGGAAAGGCACTTTACGCGACTTTCTTCACTCCACCAAGGTGTTAGTGTTAGAACCTGACTTCGTTTTCATGGAGGTTGGAAGGAGAGGGATGGGCTCCACCTTCAAATACCTTTCCCGTGACACCTTGGATAACTACTCAGACCCCTGACTCTTGTGAAGGCCTCAAAAAGACAATGGGACTACGTTTCCCTTAACTTTCTTCTTCTCAAAACCAAGACCAAAGTTGTGTGACTGTTGAACATAAGTAGAGTACTGTAAATGTATTTTTAAAGTTCGCGGGGATTTAATTGCGCGGAAGCTGGAAAGAGGACTTTTCGCGGTGGATTTAAGTTCGCGGTAGCAAAATGCAATGTAGTCTCTTATTGCCATAGAAAAAATGTTCGCGGTGATTTTAAGTTCGCGGTGAAGCGGCCACCGCGAAAAACGCGAACATTAATCCACCGCGAAAGTTTCTGCATTTACAGTATCTCCGTTTGTTTTCTTATGACTAGATTCGTTTTAGTTTTTCTTGCAGGCAGCATGGAAAAATTCTTCACTCGTGAACATTTGAGTATTGCACATGGGCCATGCGGATTACAAAAATGTGCATGTTTCTGGTCGGCAATAGAGGGAGAAATGGTCAGTTTTCTGCTGCAAAGCCTTCAATCACGTATACATATGAATTGTATGACGGAACTGTACGTACTATATGTTTTATAGGTGGAGAATTTCTTATAGCCACAGAGGTAGACCACCCTGACGGTATCGCAGTAGACTGGGTCGCGAGAAACCTGTACTGGACTGACACGGGAACCGAAAGAATAGAAGTCGCTAGGTTAAACGGAACATCCCGAAAAATCCTGATAGACCAGAACCTCGGAGAGCCACGATCTATTGTGTTGGACCCCTCAGAAGGGTGAGTGGTCGATCAAACAGTTTGATATTGCTAGAATGAAGAAAACCTTTATTAAAGTTTCTGTTTTCACAAGGTAAGTACAGGCCAGGAATATAAAGTTCTAAGTAGATGCAACTACAAAATCCAATGTATGTACAGGTTAGACTTATTTTAGTTTGTTGTCTACCCTGTTTAGTCATTTCCTATTTCCTACCCACCGCAAGTTTAGATGCAACTTCCTGGCACGCCTGACCAGTTGTTGATCCACAAAATCACGTGTTAGTAAGATCACGTGTCTTTAACTCTCTCTAGTTTATGTTCTGAAGTGATTGATCATCAGAGTATTGATACTGAAGAAGGCGACAGTGGTCGTTGAAAACATTATCAGTGTAAGCCTTTGTGTCGGAAGAAAGTTTAGCACCGTACTATAATAGTTAGTTTCTTCGAAGTAAGTGCTTTTCAAAGTAGCATAAGCTCTGTATTTTGATATTATGTAGATACATGTACTGGACGGACTGGGGTGAAAGCCCCAAAATCGAGAGAGCAGAACTGGACGGCAGCAACCGTGCCGTTCTCTTCAATACATCTCTGGGCTGGCCAAACGGTCTTGCTATCGACTACACAGCCAGAAAACTCTACTGGGGCGATGCTCAAACCGACAAAATCGAGTACGCCAACCTGGACGGCACGACCCGGAAAACCCTGTTGGATAAGAATCTGCCCCACATCTTTGGCTTCAGTTTGATGGGTAGGTCATCACAAGTTCTAATTTGAATTAACTGCCAATCATGTATAACTAAATTTTGTATAACTTAACGCCCCAGTGCACCGAACACGTGGTTAGTCTAGGTTGATAACTTCAATTTTCTTTAAAATAGATGAATAATTATTTCAATGTATGTCTAACCTTAGGTCTTTGAATTAAACGGTTTCATACAAGTAGAAGTCTCTCTGTGGCAGTGGATTACACCAATAATTCTTTCAAGGCCATTAAATCCTGTGTAGTCCTTCTTAAGCTGTACATGGACACTTACCATTTTATCGATATTCTTAAAGGAAGTTGACATACATTCTCCATGGAGTTAATGGCTTAACGGTGTATTTATCATTCTTTCTATACGGTCATGGAGTTCATTGCTACGTTGGTCAGAGTTCCAACCTGGGGCCCAGCCAGGCAGCTTTCGGGAAGAAAAAAAATAAGACAAAAGACATAAGACACAACACGTTAAGAGAATCATCTGATTCCTGAGTATCATTCGTGTGTATTCTAGTTCATACATTTCAGAAAACAGCCCGAAAAATACATAGAAAAATTCCATTTTATCGATGTTTTAGCAGCGATCGTGACATACATTCTCTATTTTATAAACATTTCCCAGGTGATTATATCTACTGGACGGACTGGCAGAGGCGCAGCATAGAGCGGGTACACAAGACCACGGGAGAAGACAGAAAGGTTCTAGTGGATCAGCTTCGTGACCTCATGGGACTGAAGGCCGTAAATGTACAGAAAACAAGAGGTAGAGTGGGTTTTTATATTCATGCAATGTGTAACGTGTAACGTAAAATGTGTTTTGTACGTATAATGTGTTATTGTAAATAATAACTGTAATAATTGTGAAAAGGTACAAAAAAATACAGACGTAGCCCTCAGATTTTTTTTCAAATTTGCGCAACGTCTTACGTCTTTCGTGTTATTGTGTACAATCAGGGTAGTAATTAGATGCAATATGGCTAAGAGTTTATTCTAGTCAGTCAAAATTGGTATCATTGAAAAAGTATCTTGGTACAGAGCTGTAAACTGCAAACTGTTTTACAATCAGGTGCTTACTTCCGAGATATGACTTAAGCACTAACCGTTAGGGTTAGGGTTAAGGTTAGGGTTAAGGTTAGGGTTAGGGTAGTGCTTAGATGCAATATGGCTAAGAGTGTATTCTAGTCGGTCAAATTTGGTATCATTGAAAAGGTATCTTGGTACAGAGTTGTTATCTGCAAACCATTTCGAAAAGGGGTGCTTACTTCCCGAGATATGACTTAAACACTAACCGCTAGGGTTAGGGTTAGGGTTAGGGTTAGGGTAGTGCTTAGAGGCAACATGGCTAAGAGTGTATTCTAGTCGGTCAAACTTGGTATCATTGCAAAGGTATCTTGGTACAGAGTTGTAATCTGCAAACCGTTTTGAATTTGGGTGCTTACTTCCAGAGATATGACTTAAACACTAACCGCTAGGGTTAGGGTTAGGGTTAGGGTTAGGGTTAGGGTTAGGGTTAGGGTTAGGGTTAGGGTTAGGGTTAGGGTTAGGGTTAGGGTTAGGGTTAGGGTTAGGGTAAGGGTTAGGGTAGTGCTTAGAGGCAACATGGCTAAGAGTGTATTCTAGTCGGTCAAACTTGGTATCATTGCAAAGGTATCTTGGTACAGGGTTGTAATCTGCAAACCGTTTTGAATTTGGGTGCTTACTTCCCGAGATATGACTTAAACACTAACCGCTAGGGTTAGTGTTAGGGTTAGGGTAGTGCTTAGAGGCAACATGGCTAAGAGTGTATTCTAGTCGGTCAAACTTGGTATCATTGCAAAGGTATCTTGGTACAGAGTTATAATCTGCAAACCGTTTTGAATTTGGGTGCTTACTTCCCGAGATATGACTTAAACACTAACCGCTAGGGTTAGGGTTAGGGTTAGGGTTGGGGTTAGGGTTAGGGTTAGGGTAGTGCTTAGAGGCAACATGGCTAAGAGTGTATTCTAGTCGGTTAAACTTGGTATCATTGCAAAGGTATATTGGTACAGAGTTGTAATCTGCAAACCGTTTTGAATTTGGGTGCTTACTTCCCGAGATATGACTTAAACACTAACCGCTAGGGTTAGGGTTCGGGTAGTGCTTAGAGGCAACATGGCTAAGAGTGTATTCTAGTCGGACAAACTTGGTATCATTGCAAAGGTATCTTGGTACAGAGTTGTAATCTGCAAACCGTTTTGAATTTGGGTGCTTACTTCCCGAGATATGACTTAAACACTAACCGCTAGGGTTAGGGTTAGGGTTAGGGTTAGGGTTAGGGTTAGGGTTAGGGTTAGGGTTAGGGTTAGGGTTAGGGTTAGGGTTAGGGTTAGGGTTAGGGTTAGGGTTAGGGTTAGGGTTAGGGTTAGGGCAGTGCTTAGAGGCAACATGGCTAAGAGTGTATTCTAGTCGGTCAAACTTGGTATCATTGCAAAGGTATCTTGGTACAGAGTTGTAATCTGCAAACCGTTTTGAATTTGGGTGCTTACTTCCCGAGATATGACTTAAACACTAACCGCTAGGGTTAGGGTTAGGGTTAGGGTAGTGCTTAGAGGCAACATGGCTAAGGGTGTATTCTAGTCGGTCAAACTTGGTATCATTGCAAAGGTATCTTGGTACAGAGTTGTAATCTGCAAACCGTTTTGAATTTTGGTGCTTACTTCCCGAGATATGACTTAAACACTAACCGCTAGGGTTAAGGTTAGGGTTAGGGTTAGGGTTAGGGTAGTGCTTAGCGGCAACATGGCTAAGAGTGTATTCTAGTCGGTCAAACTCGGTATCATTGCAAAGGTATCTTGGTACAGAGTTGTAATCTGCAAACTGTTTTAAATTTGGGTGCTTACTTCCAGAGATATGACTTAAACACTAACCGCTAGGGTTAGGGTTAGGGTTAGGGTTAGGGTTAGGGTTAGGGTTAGGGTTAGGGTAGTGCTTAGAGGCAACATGGCTAAGAGTGTATTTTAGTCGGTCAAACTTGGTATCATTGCAAAGGTATCTTGGTACAGAGTTGTAATCTGCAAACCGTTTTGAATTTGGGTGCTTACTTCCCGAGATATGACTTAAACACTAACCGCTAGGGTTATGGTTAGGGTTAGGGTAGTGCTTAGAGGGAACATGGCTAAGAGTGTATTCTAGTCGGTCAAACTTGGTGTCATTGCAAAGGTATCTTGGTACAGAGTTATAATCTGCAAACCGTTTTGAATTTGGGTGCTTACTTCCCGAGATATGACTTAAACACTAACCGTTAGGGTTAGGGTTAGGGTTAGGGTTAGGGTTGGGTTTAGGGTTAGGGTTAGGGTAGTGCTTAGAGGCAACATGGCTAAGAGTGTATTCTAGTCGGTCAAACTTGGTATCATTGCAAAGGTATCTTGGTACAGAGTTGTAATCTGCAAACCGTTTTGAATTTGGGTGCTTACTTCCCGAGATATGACTTAAACACTAACCGCTAGGGTTAGGGTTAGGGTTAGGGTAGTGCTTAGAGGCAACATGGCTAAGGGTGTATTCTAGTCGGTCAAACTTGGTATCATTGCAAAGGTATCTTGGTACAGAGTTGTAATCTGCAAACCGTTTTGAATTTGGGTGCTTACTTCCCGAGATATGACTTAAACACTAACCGCTAAGGTTAGGGTTAGGGTTCGGGTAGTGCTTAGAGGCAACATGGCTAAGAGTGTATTCTAGTCGGACATACTTGGTATCATTGCAAAGGTATCTTGGTACAGAGTTGTAATCTGCAAACCGTTTTGAATTTGGGTGCTTACTTCCCGAGATATGACTTAAACACTAACCGCTAGGGTTAGGGTTAGGGTTAGGGTTAGGGTAAGGGTTAGGGTTAGGGTAGTGCTTAGAGGCAACATGGCTAAGAGTGTATTCTAGTCGGTTAAACTTGGTATCATTGCAAAGGTATCTTGGTACAGAGTTGTAATCTGCAAACCGTTTTGAATTTGGGTGCTTACTTCCCGAGATATGACTTAAACACTAACCGCTAGGGTTAGGGTTAGTGTTAGGGTAGTGCTTAGAGGCAACATGGCTAAGAGTGTATTCTAGTCGGTCAAACTTGGTATCATTGCTAAGGTATCTTGGTACAGAGTTGTAATCTGCAAACCGTTTTGAATTTGGGTGCTTACTTCCCGAGATATGACTTAAACACTAACCGCTAGGGTTAGGGTTAGGGTTAGGGTTAGGGTTAGGGTAGTGCTTAGAGGCAACATGGCTAAGAGTGTATTCTATTCGGTCAAACTTGGTATCATTGCAAAGGTATCTTGGTACAGAGTTGTAATCTGCAAACCGTTTTGAATTCGGGTGCTTACTTCCCGAGATATGACTAAAACACTAACCGCTAGGGTTAGGGTTAGGGTTCGGGTAGTGCTTAGAGGCAATATGGCTAAGAGTGTATTCTAGTCGGTCAAACTTGGTGTCATTGCAAAGGTATCTTGGTACAGAGTTGTAATCTGCAAACCGTTTTGAATTTGGGTGCTTACTTCCCAAGATATTACTTAAACACTAACCGCTAGGGTTAGGGTTAGGGTTAAGGGTAGTGCTTAGAGGCAACATGGCTAAGCGTGTATTCTAGTCGGTCAAACTTGGTATCATTGCAAAGGTATCTTGGTACAGAGTTGTAATCTGCAAACCGTTTTGAATTTGGGTGCTTACTTCCCGAGATATGACTTAAACACTAACCGCTAGGGTTAGGGTTAGGGTTAGGGTAGTGCTTAGAGGCAACATGGCTAAGCGTGTATTCTAGTCGGTCAAACTTGGTATCATTGCAAAGGTATCTTGGTACAGAGTTGTAATCTGCAAACCGTTTTGAATTTGGGTGCTTACTTCCCGAGATATTACTTAAACACTAACTGCTAGGGTTAGGGTTAGGGTTAGGGTTAGGGTTAGGGTAGTGCTTAGAGGCAACATGGCTAAGGGTGTATTCTAGTCGGTCAAACTTGGTATCATTGCAAAGGTATCTTGGTACAGAGTTGTAATCTGCAAACCGTTTTGAATTTGGGTGCTTACTTCCCGAGATATGACTTAAACACTAAACGCTAGGGTTAGGGTTAGGGTTAGGGTTAGGGTAGTGCTTAGAGGCAACATTGCTAAGAGTGTATTCTAGTCGGTCAAACTTGGTATCATTGAAAAGGTATCTTGGTACAGAGTTGTAATCTGCAAACCGTTTTGAATTTGGGTGCTTACTTTCCGAGATATGACTTAAACACTAACCGCTAGGGTTATGGTTAGGGTTAGGGTAGTGCTTAGAGGCAACATGGCTAAGGGTGTATTCTAGTCGGTCAAACTTGGTATCATTGCAAAGGTATCTTGGTACAGAATTATAATTTGCTAACCGTTTTGAATTTGGGTGCTTACTTCCCGAGATATGACTTAAACACTAACCGCTAGGGTTAGGGTTAGGGTTAGGGTTAGGGTTAGGGTTAGGGTTAGGGTTAGGGTAGTGCTTAGAGGCAACATGGCTAAGAGTGTATTCTAGTCGGTTAAACTTGGTATCATTGCAAAGGTATCTTGGTACAGAGTTGTAATCTGCAAACCGTTTTGAATTTGGGTGCTTACTTCCCGAGATATGACTTAAACACTAACCGCTAGGGTTAGGGTTAGGGTTCGGGTAGTGCTTAGAGGCAACATGGCTAAGAGTGTATTCTAGTCGAACAAACTTGGTATCATTGCAAAGGTATCTTGGTACAGAGTTGTAATCTGCAAACCGTTTTGAATTTGTGTGCTTACTTCCCGAGATATGACTTAAACACTAACCGCTAGGGTTAGGGTTAGGGTTAGGGTTAGGGTTAGGGTTAGGGTTAGGGTTAGGGTTAGGGTTAGGGTTAGGGTAGTGCTTAGAGGCAACATTGCTAAGAGTGTATTCTAGTCGGTCAAACTTGGTATCATTGAAAAGGTATCTTGGTACAGAGTTGTTATCTGCAAACCATTTCGAAAAGGGGTGCTTAATTCCCGAGATATGACTTAAACACTAACCGCTAGGGTTAGGGTTAGGGTTAGGGTTAGGGTAGTGCTTAGAGGCAACATGGCTAAGAGTGTATTCTAGTCGGTCAAACTTGGTATCATTGCAAAGGTATCTTGGTACAGAGTTGTAATCTGCAAACCGTTTAGAATTTGGGTGCTTACTTCCCGAGATATGACTTAAACACTAACCGCTAGGGTTAAGGTTAGGGTTAGGGTTAGGGTAGTGCTTAGAGGCAACATGGCTAAGAGTGTATTCTAGTCGGTCAAACTTGGTATCATTGCAAAGGTATCTTGGTACAGAGTTGTAATCTGCAAACTGTTTTAAATTTGGGTGCTTACTTCCCGAGATATGACTTAAACACTAACCGCTAGGGTTAGGGTTAGGGTTAGGGTTAGGGTTAGGGTTAGGGTTAGGGTTAGGGTTAGGGTTAGGGTTAGGGTTAGGGTTAGGGTTAGGGTTAGGGTTAGGATAGTGCTTAGAGGCAACATGGCTAAGAGTGTATTCTAGTCGGTTAAACTTGGTATCATTGCAAAGGTATCTTGGTACAGAGTTGTAATCTGCAAACCGTTTTGAATTTGGGTGCTTACTTCCCGAGATATGACTTAAACACTAACCGCTAAGGTTAGGGTGAGGGTTCGGGTAGTGCTTAGAGGCAACATGGCTAAGAGTGTATTCTAGTCGGACAAACTTGGTATCATTGCAAAGGTATCTTCGTACAGAGTTGTAATCTGCAAACCGTTTTGAATTTGGGTGCTTACTTCCCGAGATATGACTTAAACACTAACCGCTAGGGTTAGGGTTAGGGTTAGGGTTAGGGTTAGGGTTAGGGTTAGGGTTAGGGTTAGGGTAGTGCTTAGAGGCAACATGGCTAAGAGTGTATTCTAGTCGGTCAAACTTGGTATCATTGCAAAGGTCTTGGTACAGAGTTGTAATCTGCAAACCGTTTTGAATTTGGGTGCTTACTTCCAGAGATATGACTTAAACACTAACCGCTAGGATTAGGGTTAGGGTAAGGGTAGTGCTTAGAGGCAACATGGCTAAGAGTGTATTCTATTCGGTCAAACTTGGTATCATTGCAAAGGTATCTTGGTACAGAGTTGTAATCTGCAAACCGTTTTGAATTTGGGTGCTTACTTCCCGAGATATGACTTAAACACTAACCGCTAGGGTTAGGGTTAGGGTTAGCTTAGTGCTTAGAGGCAACATGGCTAAGGGTGTATTCTAGTCGGTCAAACTTGGTATCATTGCAAAGGTATCTTGGTACAGAGTTGTAATCTGCAAACCGTTTTGAATTTTGGTGCTTACTTCCCGAGATATGACTTAAACACTAACCGCTAGGGTTAGGGTTAGGGTTAGGGTTAGGGTTAGGGTAGTGCTTAGAGGCAACATTGCTAAGAGTGTATTCTAGTCGGTCAAACTTGGTATCATTGAAAAGGTATCTTGGTACAGAGTTGTTATCTGCAAACCATTTCGAAAAGGGGTGCTTACTTCCCGAGATATGACTTAAACACTAACCGCTAGGGTTAGGGTTAGGGTTAGGGTTAGGGTAGTGCTTAGAGGCAACATGGCTAAGAGTGTATTCTAGTCGGTCAAACTTGGTATCATTGCAAAGGTATCTTGGTACAGAGTTGTAATCTGCAAACTGTTTTAAATTTGGGTGCTTACTTCCAGAGATATGACTTAAACACTAACCGCTAGGGTTAGGGTTAGGGTTAGGGTTAGGGTTAGGGTTAGGGTTAGGGTTAGGGTTAGGGTTAGGGTTAGGGTTAGGGTAGTGCTTAGAGGCAACATGGCTAAGAGTGTATTCTAGTCGGTCAAACTTGGTATCATTGAAAAGGTATCTTGGTACAGAGTTGTAATCTGCAAACCGTTTTGAATTTGGGTGCTTACTTTCCGAGATATGACTTAAACACTAACCGCTAGGGTTATGGTTAGGGTTAGGGTAGTGCTTAGAGGCAACATGGCTAAGGGTGTATTCTAGTCGGTCAAACTTGGTATCATTGCAAAGGTATCTTGGTACAGAATTATAATTTGCTAACCGTTTTGAATTTGGGTGCTTACTTCCCGAGATATGACTTAAACACTAACCGCTAGGGTTAGGGTTAGGGTTAGGGTTAGGGTTAGGGTTAGGGTTAGGGTAGTGCTTAGAGGCAACATGGCTAAGAGTGTATTCTAGTCGGTTAAACTTGGTATCATTGCAAAGGTATCTTGGTACAGAGTTGTAATCTGCAAACCGTTTTGAATTTGGGTGCTTACTTCCCGAGATATGACTTAAACACTAACCGCTAGGGTTAGGGTTAGGGTTCGGGTAGTGCTTAGAGGCAACATGGCTAAGAGTGTATTCTAGTCGAACAAACTTGGTATCATTGCAAAGGTATCTTGGTACAGAGTTGTAATCTGCAAACCGTTTTGAATTTGTGTGCTTACTTCCCGAGATATGACTTAAACACTAACCGCTAGGGTTAGGGTTAGGGTTAGGGTTAGGGTTAGGGTTAGGGTTAGGGTTAGGGTTAGGGTTAGGGTTAGGGTAGTGCTTAGAGGCAACATTGCTAAGAGTGTATTCTAGTCGGTCAAACTTGGTATCATTGAAAAGGTATCTTGGTACAGAGTTGTTATCTGCAAACCATTTCGAAAAGGGTGCTTAATTCCCGAGATATGACTTAAACACTAACCGCTAGGGTTAGGGTTAGGGTTAGGGTTAGGGTAGTGCTTAGAGGCAACATGGCTAAGAGTGTATTCTAGTCGGTCAAACTTGGTATCATTGCAAAGGTATCTTGGTACAGAGTTGTAATCTGCAAACCGTTTAGAATTTGGGTGCTTACTTCCCGAGATATGACTTAAACACTAACCGCTAGGGTTAAGGTTAGGGTTAGGGTTAGGGTAGTGCTTAGAGGCAACATGGCTAAGAGTGTATTCTAGTCGGTCAAACTTGGTATCATTGCAAAGGTATCTTGGTACAGAGTTGTAATCTGCAAACTGTTTTAAATTTGGGTGCTTACTTCCCGAGATATGACTTAAACACTAACCGCTAGGGTTAGGGTTAGGGTTAGGGTTAGGGTTAGGGTTAGGGTTAGGGTTAGGGTTAGGGTTAGGGTTAGGGTTAGGGTTAGGGTTAGGGTTAGGATAGTGCTTAGAGGCAACATGGCTAAGAGTGTATTCTAGTCGGTTAAACTTGGTATCATTGCAAAGGTATCTTGGTACAGAGTTGTAATCTGCAAACCGTTTTGAATTTGGGTGCTTACTTCCCGAGATATGACTTAAACACTAACCGCTAAGGTTAGGGTGAGGGTTCGGGTAGTGCTTAGAGGCAACATGGCTAAGAGTGTATTCTAGTCGGACAAACTTGGTATCATTGCAAAGGTATCTTGGTACAGAGTTGTAATCTGCAAACCGTTTTGAATTTGGGTGCTTACTTCCCGAGATATGACTTAAACACTAACCGCTAGGGTTAGGGTTAGGGTTAGGGTTAGGGTTAGGGTTAGGGTTAGGGTTAGGGTTAGGGTAGTGCTTAGAGGCAACATGGCTAAGAGTGTATTCTAGTCGGTCAAACTTGGTATCATTGCAAAGGTGTCTTGGTACAGAGTTGTAATCTGCAAACCGTTTTGAATTTGGGTGCTTACTTCCAGAGATATGACTTAAACACTAACCGCTAGGATTAGGGTTAGGGTAAGGGTAGTGCTTAGAGGCAACATGGCTAAGAGTGTATTCTATTCGGTCAAACTTGGTATCATTGCAAAGGTATCTTGGTACAGAGTTGTAATCTGCAAACCGTTTTGAATTTGGGTGCTTACTTCCCGAGATATGACTTAAACACTAACCGCTAGGGTTAGGGTTAGGGTTAGCTTAGTGCTTAGAGGCAACATGGCTAAGGGTGTATTCTAGTCGGTCAAACTTGGTATCATTGCAAAGGTATCTTGGTACAGAGTTGTAATCTGCAAACCGTTTTGAATTTTGGTGCTTACTTCCCGAGATATGACTTAAACACTAACCGCTAGGGTTAGGGTTAGGGTTAGGGTTAGGGTTAGGGTAGTGCTTAGAGGCAACATGGCTAAGAGTGTATTCTAGTCGGTCAAACTTGGTATCATTGAAAAGGTATCTTGGTACAGAGTTGTATCTGCAAACCGTTTCGAAAAGGGGTGCTTACTTCCCGAGATATGACTTAAACACTAACCGCTAGGGTTAGGGTTAGGGTTAGGGTTAGGGTAGTGCTTAGAGGCAACATGGCTAAGAGTGTATTCTAGTCGGTCAAACTTGGTATCATTGCAAAGGTATCTTGGTACAGAGTTGTAATCTGCAAACTGTTTTAAATTTGGGTGCTTACTTCCAGAGATATGACTTAAACACTAACCGCTAGGGTTAGGGTTAGGGTTAGGGTTAGGGTTAGGGTTAGGGTTAGGGTTAGGGTTAGGGTTAGGGTTAGGGTTAGGGTTAGGGTTAGGGTTAGGGTTAGGGTAGTGCTTAGAGGCAACATGGCTAAGAGTGTATTTTAGTCGGTCAAACTTGGTATCATTGCAACGGTATCTTGGTACAGAGTTGTAATCTGCAAACCGTTTTGAATTTGGGTGCTTACTTCCCGAGATATGACTTAAACAATAACCGCTAGGGTTATGGTTAGGGTTAGGGTAGTGTTAGGGGCAACATGGCTAAGAGTGTATTCTAGTCGGTCAAACTTGGTATCATTGCAAAGGTATCTTGGTACAGAGTTGTAATCTGCAAACCGTTTTGAATTTGGGTGCTTACTTCCCGAGATATGACTTAAACACTAACCGCTAGGGTTAGGGTTAGGGTTAGGGTTGGGGTTAGGGTTAGGGTTAGGGTAGTGCTTAGAGGCAACATGGCTAAGAGTGTATTCTAGTCGGTAAACTTGGTATCATTGCAAAGGTATCTTGGTACAGAGTTGTTATCTGCAAACCATTTCGAAAGGGGTGCTTACTTCCCGAGATATGACTTAAACACTAACCGCTAGGGTTAGGGTTAGGGTTAGGGTTAGGGTAGTGCTTAGAGGCAACATGGCTAAGAGTGTATTTTAGTCGGTCAAACTTGGTATCATTGCAAAGGTATCTTGGTACAGAGTTGTAATCTGCAAACCGTTTTGAATTTGGGTGCTTACTTCCCGAGATATGACTTAAACACTAACCGCTTAGGTTAGGGTTAGGGTTCGGGTAGTGCTTAGAGGCAACATGGCTAAGAGTGTATTCTAGTCGGTCAAACTTGGTATCATTGCAAAGGTATCTTGGTACAGAGTTGTAATCTGCAAACCGTTTTGAATTTGGGTGCTTACTTCCCGAGATATGACTTAAACACTAACCGCTAGGGTTAGGGTTAGGGTTAGGGTTAGGGTTAGGGTTAGGGTTAGGGTTAGGGTTAGGGTTAGGGTTAGGGTTAGGGTAGTGCTTAGAGGCAACATGGCTAAGAGTGTATTCTAGTCGGTCAAACTTGGTATCATTGCTAAGGTATCTTGGTACAGAGTTGTAATCTGCAAACAGTTTTGAATTTGGGTGCTTACTTCCCGAGATATGACTTAAACACTAACCGCTAGGGTTAGGGTTAGGGTTAGGGTTAGGGTAGTGCTTAGAGGCAACTGGCTAAGAGTGTATTCTATTCGGTCAAACTTGGTATCATTGCAAAGGTATCTTGGTACAGAGTTGTAATCTGCAAACCGTTTTGAATTTGGGTGCTTACTTCCCGAGATATGACTTAAACACTAACCGCTTGGGTTAGGGTTAGGGTTAGGGTAGTGCTTAGAGGCAACATGGCTAAGAGTGTATTCTAGTCGGTGAAACTTGGTATCATTGCAAAGGTATCTTGGTACAGAGTTGTAATCTGCAAACCGTTTTGAATTTGGGTGCTTACTTCCCGAGATATGACTTAAAAACTAACCGCTAGGGTTAGGGTTAGGGTTAGGTTTAGGGTAAGGGTTAGGGTTAGGGTTAGGGTTAGGGTTAGGGCAGTGCTTAGAGGCAACATGGCTAAGAGTGTATTCTAGTCGGTCAAACTTGGTATCATTGCAAAGGTATCTTGGTACAGAGTTGTAATCTGCAAACCGTTTTGAATTTGGGTGCTTACTTCCCGAGATATGACTTAAACACTAACCGCTAGGGTTAGGGTTAGGGTTAGGGTAGTGCTTAGAGGCAACATGGCTAAGGGTGTATTCTAGTCGGTCAAACTTGGTATCATTGCAAAGGTATCTTGGTACAGAGTTGTAATCTGCAAACCGTTTTGAATTTGGTGCTTACTTCCCGAGATTTGACTTAAACACTAACCGCTAGGGTTATGGTTAGGGTTAGGGTTAGGGTAAGGGTTAGGGTTAGGGTTAGGGTTAGGGTTAGGGTTAGGGTAGTGCTTAGAGGCAACATTGCTAAGAGTGTATTCTAGTCGGTCAAACTTGGTATCATTGAAAAGGTATCTTGGTACAGAGTTGTTATCTGCAAACCATTTCGAAAAGGGGTGCTTACTTCCCGAGATATGACTTAAACACTAACCAATAGGGTTAGGGTTAGGGTTAGGGTTAGGGTTAGGCTTAGAGGCAACATGGCTAAGAGTGTATTCTAGTCGGTCAAACTTGGTATCATTGCAAAGGTATCTTGGTACAGAGTTGTAATCTGCAAACCGTTTAGAATTTGGGTGCTTACTTCCCGAGATATGACTTAAACACTAACCGCTAGGGTTAAGGTTAGGGTTAGGGTTAGGGTTAGGGTAGTGCTTAGAGGCAACATGGCTAAGAGTGTATTCTAGTCGGTCAAACTTGGTATCATTGCAAAGGTATCTTGGTACAGAGTTGTAATCTGCAAACTGTTTTAAATTTGGGTGCTTACTTCCAGAGATATGACTTAAACACTAACCGCTAGGGTTAGGGTTAGGGTTAGGGTTAGGGTTAGGGTTAGGGTTAGGGTTAGGGTTAGGGTTAGGGTTAGGGTTAGGGTTAGGGTTAGGTAGTGCTTAGAGGCAACATGGCTAAGAGTGTATTTTAGTCGGTCAAACTTGGTATCATTGCAAAGGTATCTTGGTACAGAGTTGTAATCTGCAAACCGTTTTGAATTTGGGTGCTTACTTCCCGAGATATGACTTAAACACTAACCGCTAGGGTTATGGTTAGGGTTAGGGTAGTGCTTAGAGGCAACATGGCTAAGAGTGTATTCTAGTCGGTCAAACTTGGTATCATTGCAAAGGTATCTTGGTACAGAGTTGTTATCTGCAAACCATTTCGAAAAGGGGTGCTTACTTCCCGAGATATGACTTAAACACTAACCGCTAGGGTTAGGGTTAGGGTTAGGGTTAGGGTAGTGCTTAGAGGCAACATGGCTAAGAGTGTATTCTAGTCGGTCAAACTTGGTATCATTGCAAAGGTATCTTGGTACAGAGTTGTAATCTGCAAACCGTTTAGAATTTGGGTGCTTACTTCCCGAGATATGACTTAAACACTAACCGCTAGGGTTAAGGTTAGGGTTAGGGTTAGGGTTAGGGTAGTGCTTAGAGGCAACATGGCTAAGAGTGTATTCTAGTCGGTCAAACTTGGTATCATTGCAAAGGTATCTTGGTACAGAGTTGTAATCTGCAAACCGTTTTGAATTTGGGTGCTTACTTCCCGAGAAATGACTTAAACACTAACCGCTAGGGTTAGGGTTAGGGTTAGGGTAGTGCTTAGAGGCAACATGGCTAAGAGTGTATTCTAGTCGGTCAAACTTGGTATCATTGCTAAGGTATCTTGGTACAGAGTTGTAATCTGCAAACCGTTTTGAATTTGGGTGCTTACTTCCCGAGATATGACTTAAACACTAACCGCTAGGGTTAGGGTTAGGGTTAGGTTTAGGGTAAGGGTTAGGGTTAGGGTTAGGGTTAGGGTTAGGGTTAGGGTTAGGGTTAGGGTTAGGGTTAGGGTTAGGGTTAGGGTTAGGGCAGTGCTTAGAGGCAACATGGCTAAGAGTGTATTCTAGTCGGTCAAACTTGGTATCATTGCAAAGGTATCTTGGTACAGAGTTGTAATCTGCAAACCGTTTTGAATTTGGGTGCTTACTTCCCGAGATATGACTTAAACACTAACCGCTAGGGTTAGGGTTAGGGTTAGGGTAGTGCTTAGAGGCAACATGGCTAAGGGTGTATTCTAGTCGGTCAAACTTGGTATCATTGCAAAGGTATCTTGGTACAGAGTTGTAATCTGCAAACCGTTTTGAATTTTGGTGCTTACTTCCCGAGATATTCCTTAAACACTAACCGCTAGGGTTAGGGTTAGGGTTAGGGTTAGGGTTAGGGTTAGGGTTAGGGTTAGGGTTAGGGTTAGGGTTAGGGTTAGGGTAGTGCTTAGAGGCAACATTGCTAAGAGTGTATTCTAGTCGGTCAAACTTGGTATCATTGAAAAGGTATCTTGGTACAGAGTTGTTATCTGCAAACCATTTCGAAAAGGGGTGCTTACTTCCCGAGATATGACTTAAACACTAACCGCTAGGGTTAGGGTTAGGGTTAGGGTTAGGGTAGTGCTTAGAGGCAACATGGCTAACAGTGTATTCTAGTCGGTCAAACTTGGTATCATTGCAAAGGTATCTTGGTACAGAGTTGTAATCTGTAAACCGTTTAGAATTTGGGTGCTTACTTCCCGAGATATGACTTAAACACTAACCGCTAGGGTTAAGGTTAGGGTTAGGGTTAGGGTTAGGGTAGTGCTTAGAGGCAACATGGCTAAGAGTGTATTCTAGTCGGTCAAACTTGGTATCATTGCAAAGGTATCTTGGTACAGAGTTGTAATCTGCAAACTGTTTTAAATTTGGGTGCTTACTTCCCGAGATATGACTTAAACACTAACCGCTAGGGTTAGGGTTAGGGTTAGGGTTAGGGTTAGGGTTAGGGTTAGGGTTAGGGTTAGGGTTAGGGTTAGGGTTAGGGTTAGGGTTAGGGTTAGGGTTAGGGCAGTGCTTAGAGGCAACATGGCTAAGAGTGTATTCTAGTCGGTCAAACTTGGTATCATTGCAAAGGTATCTTGGTACAGAGTTGTAATCTGCAAACCGTTTTGAATTTGGGTGCTTACTTCCCGAGATATGACTTAAACACTAACCGCTAGGGTTAGGGTTAGGGTTAGGGTAGTGCTTAGAGGCAACATGGCTAAGGGTGTATTTTAGTCGGTCAAACTTGGTATCATTGCAAAGGTATCTTGGTACAGAGTTGTAATCTGCAAACCGTTTTGAATTTGGGTGCTTACTTCCCGAGATATGACTTAAACACTAACCGTTAGGGTTAGGGTTAGGGTTAGGGTTAGGGTTAGGGTTAGGGTTAGGGTTAGGGTTAGGGTTAGGGTAGTGCTTAGAGGCAACATTGCTAAGAGTGTATTCTAGTCGGTCAAACTTGGTATCATTGAAAAGGTATCTTGGTACAGAGTTGTTATCTGCAAACCATTTCGAAAAGGGGTGCTTACTTCCCGAGATATGACTTAAACACTAACCGCTAGGGTTAGGGTTAGGGTTAGGGTTAGGGTAGTGCCTAGAGGCAACATAGCTAAGAGTGTATTCTAGTCGGTCAAACTTGGTATCATTGAAAAGGTATCTTGGTACAGAGTTATAATCTGCAAACCGTTTTGAATTTGGGTGCTTACTTCCCGAGATATGACTTAAACACTAACCGCTAGGGTTAGGGTTAGGGTTAGGGTAGTGCTTAGAGGCAACATGGCTAAGAGTGTATTCTAGTCGGTCAAACTTGGTATAATTGCAAAGGTATCTTGGTACAGAGTTGTAATCTGTAAACCGTTTAGAATTTGGGTGCTTACTTCCCGAGATATGACTTAAACACTAACCGCTAGGGTTAAGGTTAGGGTTAGGGTTAGGGTTAGGGTAGTGCTTAGAGGCAACATGGCTAAGAGTGTATTCTAGTCGGTCAAACTTGGTATCATTGCAAAGGTATCTTGGTACAGAGTTGTAATCTGCAAACTGTTTTAAATTTGGGTGCTTACTTCCAGAGATATGACTTAAACACTAACCGCTAGGGTTAGGGTTAGGGTTAGGGTTAGGGTTAGGGTTAGGGTTAGGGTTAGGGTTAGGGTTAGGGTTAGGGTTAGGGTTAGGGTTAGGGTTAGGGTTAGGGCAGTGCTTAGAGGCAACATGGCTAAGAGTGTATTCTAGTCGGTCAAACTTGGTATCATTGCAAAGGTATCTTGGTACAGAGTTGTAATCTGCAAACCGTTTTGAATTTGGGTGCTTACTTCCCGAGATATGACTTAAACACTAACCGCTAGGGTTAGGGTTAGGGTTAGGGTAGTGCTTAGAGGCAACATGGCTAAGGGTGTATTTTAGTCGGTCAAACTTGGTATCATTGCAAAGGTATCTTGGTACAGAGTTGTAATCTGCAAACCGTTTTGAATTTTGGTGCTTACTTCCCGAGATATGACTTAAACACTAACCGTTAGGGTTAGGGTTAGGGTTAGGGTTAGGGTTAGGGTTAGGGTTAGGGTTAGGGTTAGGGTTAGGGTTAGGGTAGTGCTTAGAGGCAACATTGCTAAGAGTGTATTCTAGTCGGTCAAACTTGGTATCATTGAAAAGGTATCTTGGTACAGAGTTGTTATCTGCAAACCATTTCGAAAAGGGGTGCTTACTTCCCGAGATATGACTTAAACACTAACCGCTAGGGTTAGGGTTAGGGTTAGGGTTAGGGTAGTGCTTAGAGGCAACATAGCTAAGAGTGTATTCTAGTCGGTCAAACTTGGTATCATTTAAAAGGTATCTTGGTACAGAGTTATAATCTGCAAACCGTTTTGAATTTGGGTGCTTACTTCCCGAGATATGACTTAAACACTAACCGCTAGGGTTAGGGTTAGGGTTAGGGTAGTGCTTAGAGGCAACATGGCTAAGAGTGTATTCTAGTCGGTCAAACTTGGTATCATTGCAAAGGTATCTTGGTACAGAGTTGTAATCTGCAAACCGTTTTGAATTTGGGTGCTTACTTCCCGAGATATGACTTAAACACTAACCGCTAGGGTTAGGGTTAGGGTTAGGGTAGTGCTTAGAGGCAACATGGCTAAGAGTGTATTCTAGTCGGTCAAACTTGGTATCATTGCTAAGGTATCTTGGTACAGAGTTGTAATCTGCAAACCGTTTTGAATTTGGGTGCTTACTTCCCGAGATATGACTTAAACACTAACCGCTAGGGTTAAGGTTAGGGTTAGGGTTAGGGTTAGGGTAGTGCTTAGAGGCAACATGGCTAAGAGTGTATTCTAGTCGGTCAAACTTGGTATCATTGCAAAGGTATCTTGGTACAGAGTTGTAATCTGCAAACCGTTTTGAATTTGGGTGCTTACTTCCCGAGAAATGACTTAAACACTAACCGCTAGGGTTAGGGTTAGGGTTAGGGTAGTGCTTAGAGGCAACATGGCTAAGAGTGTATTCTAGTCGGTCAAACTTGGTATCATTGCTAAGGTATCTTGGTACAGAGTTGTAATCTGCAAACCGTTTTGAATTTGGGTGCTTACTTCCCGAGATATGACTTAAACACTAACCGCTAGGGTTAGGGTTAGGGTTAGGTTTAGGGTAAGGGTTAGGGTTAGGGTTAGGGTTAGGGTTAGGGTTAGGGTTAGGGTTAGGGTTAGGGTTAGGGTTAGGGTTAGGGTTAGGGCAGTGCTTAGAGGCAACATGGCTAAGAGTGTATTCTAGTCGGTCAAACTTGGTATCATTGCAAAGGTATCTTGGTACAGAGTTGTAATCTGCAAACCGTTTTGAATTTGGGTGCTTACTTCCCGAGATATGACTTAAACACTAACCGCTAGGGTTAGGGTTAGGGTTAGGGTAGTGCTTAGAGGCAACATGGCTAAGGGTGTATTCTAGTCGGTCAAACTTGGTATCATTGCAAAGGTATCTTGGTACAGAGTTGTAATCTGCAAACCGTTTTGAATTTGGTGCTTACTTCCCGAGATATTCCTTAAACACTAACCGCTAGGGTTAGGGTTAGGGTTAGGGTTAGGGTTAGGGTTAGGGTTAGGGTTAGGGTTAGGGTTAGGGTTAGGGTAGTGCTTAGAGGCAACATTGCTAAGAGTGTATTCTAGTCGGTCAAACTTGGTATCATTGAAAGGTATCTTGGTACAGAGTTGTTATCTGCAAACCATTTCGAAAAGGGGTGCTTACTTCCCGAGATATGACTTAAACACTAACCGCTAGGGTTAGGGTTAGGGTTAGGGTTAGGGTAGTGCTTAGAGGCAACATGGCTAACAGTGTATTCTAGTCGGTCAAACTTGGTATCATTGCAAAGGTATCTTGGTACAGAGTTGTAATCTGTAAACCGTTTAGAATTTGGGTGCTTACTTCCCGAGATATGACTTAAACACTAACCGCTAGGGTTAAGGTTAGGGTTAGGGTTAGGGTTAGGGTAGTGCTTAGAGGCAACATGGCTAAGAGTGTATTCTAGTCGGTCAAACTTGGTATCATTGCAAAGGTATCTTGGTACAGAGTTGTAATCTGCAAACTGTTTTAAATTTGGGTGCTTACTTCCAGAGATATGACTTAAACACTAACCGCTAGGGTTAGGGTTAGGGTTAGGGTTAGGGTTAGGGTTAGGGTTAGGGTTAGGGTTAGGGTTAGGGTTAGGGTTAGGGTTAGGGTTAGGGTTAGGGCAGTGCTTAGAGGCAACATGGCTAAGAGTGTATTCTAGTCGGTCAAACTTGGTATCATTGCAAAGGTATCTTGGTACAGAGTTGTAATCTGCAAACCGTTTTGAATTTGGGTGCTTACTTCCCGAGATATGACTTAAACACTAACCGCTAGGGTTAGGGTTAGGGTTAGGGTAGTGCTTAGAGGCAACATGGCTAAGGGTGTATTTTAGTCGGTCAAACTTGGTATCATTGCAAAGGTATCTTGGTACAGAGTTGTAATCTGCAAACCGTTTTGAATTTGGGTGCTTACTTCCCGAGATATGACTTAAACACTAACCGTTAGGGTTAGGGTTAGGGTTAGGGTTAGGGTTAGGGTTAGGGTTAGGGTTAGGGTTAGGGTAGTGCTTAGAGGCAACATTGCTAAGAGTGTATTCTAGTCGGTCAAACTTGGTATCATTGAAAAGGTATCTTGGTACAGAGTTGTTATCTGCAAACCATTTCGAAAAGGGGTGCTTACTTCCCGAGATATGACTTAAACACTAACCGCTAGGGTTAGGGTTAGGGTTAGGGTTAGGGTAGTGCCTAGAGGCAACATAGCTAAGAGTGTATTCTAGTCGGTCAAACTTGGTATCATTGAAAAGGTATCTTGGTACAGAGTTATAATCTGCAAACCGTTTTGAATTTGGGTGCTTACTTCCCGAGATATGACTTAAACACTAACCGCTAGGGTTAGGGTTAGGGTTAGGGTAGTGCTTAGAGGCAACATGGCTAAGAGTGTATTCTAGTCGGTCAAACTTGGTATAATTGCAAAGGTATCTTGGTACAGAGTTGTAATCTGTAAACCGTTTAGAATTTGGGTGCTTACTTCCCGAGATATGACTTAAACACTAACCGCTAGGGTTAAGGTTAGGGTTAGGGTTAGGGTTAGGGTAGTGCTTAGAGGCAACATGGCTAAGAGTGTATTCTAGTCGGTCAAACTTGGTATCATTGCAAAGGTATCTTGGTACAGAGTTGTAATCTGCAAACTGTTTTAAATTTGGGTGCTTACTTCCAGAGATATGACTTAAACACTAACCGCTAGGGTTAGGGTTAGGGTTAGGGTTAGGGTTAGGGTTAGGGTTAGGGTTAGGGTTAGGGTTAGGGTTAGGGTTAGGGTTAGGGTTAGGGTTAGGGTTAGGGCAGTGCTTAGAGGCAACATGGCTAAGAGTGTATTCTAGTCGGTCAAACTTGGTATCATTGCAAAGGTATCTTGGTACAGAGTTGTAATCTGCAAACCGTTTTGAATTTGGGTGCTTACTTCCCGAGATATGACTTAAACACTAACCGCTAGGGTTAGGGTTAGGGTTAGGGTAGTGCTTAGAGGCAACATGGCTAAGGGTGTATTTTAGTCGGTCAAACTTGGTATCATTGCAAAGGTATCTTGGTACAGAGTTGTAATCTGCAAACCGTTTTGAATTTGGTGCTTACTTCCCGAGATATGACTTAAACACTAACCGTTAGGGTTAGGGTTAGGGTTAGGGTTAGGGTTAGGGTTAGGGTTAGGGTTAGGGTTAGGGTTAGGGTTAGGGTAGTGCTTAGAGGCAACATTGCTAAGAGTGTATTCTAGTCGGTCAAACTTGGTATCATTGAAAAGGTATCTTGGTACAGAGTTGTTATCTGCAAACCATTTCGAAAAGGGGTGCTTACTTCCCGAGATATGACTTAAACACTAACCGCTAGGGTTAGGGTTAGGGTTAGGGTTAGGGTAGTGCTTAGAGGCAACATAGCTAAGAGTGTATTCTAGTCGGTCAAACTTGGTATCATTTAAAAGGTATCTTGGTACAGAGTTATAATCTGCAAACCGTTTTGAATTTGGGTGCTTACTTCCCGAGATATGACTTAAACACTAACCGCTAGGGTTAGGGTTAGGGTTAGGGTAGTGCTTAGAGGCAACATGGCTAAGAGTGTATTCTAGTCGGTCAAACTTGGTATAATTGCAAAGGTATCTTGGTACAGAGTTGTAATCTGCAAACCGTTTTGAATTTGGGTGCTTACTTCCCGAGATATGACTTAAACACTAACCGCTAGGGTTAGGGTTAGGGTTAGGGTAGTGCTTAGAGGCAACATGGCTAAGAGTGTATTCTAGTCGGTCAAACTTGGTATCATTGCTAAGGTATCTTGGTACAGAGTTGTAATCTGCAAACCGTTTTGAATTTGGGTGCTTACTTCCCGAGATATGACTTAAACACTAACCGCTAGGGTTAGGGTTAGGGTTAGGGTTAGGGTTAGGGTTAGGGTTAGGGTAGTGCTTAGAGGCAACATGGCTAAGAGTGTATTCTAGTCGGTCAAACTTGGTATCATTGCAAAGGTATCTTGGTACAGAGTTGTAATCTGCAAACCGTTTTGAATTTGGGTGCTTACTTCCCGAGATATGACTAAAACACTAACCGCTAGGGTTAGGGTTAGGGTTAGGGTAGTGCTTAGAGGCAACATGGCTAAGAGTGTATTCTAGTCGGTTAAACTTGGTATCATTGCAAAGGTATCTTGGTACAGAGTTGTAATCTGCAAACCGTTTTGAATTTGGGTGCTTACTTCCCGAGATATGACTTAAACACTAACCGCTAGGGTTAGGGTTAGGGTTAGGGTTAGGGTTAGGGTAGTGCTTAGAGGCAACATGGCTAAGGGTGTATTCTAGTCGGTCAAACTTGGTATCATTGCAAAGGTATCTTGGTACAGAGTTGTAATCTGCAAACCGTTTTGAATTTGGGTGCTTACTTCCCGAGATATGACTTAAACACTAAACGCTAGGGTTAGGGTTAGGGTTAGGGTTAGGGTTAGGGTAGTGCTTAGAGGCAACATTGCTAAGAGTGTATTCTAGTCGGCCAATATGGTATCATTGAAAAGGTATCTTGGTACAGAGTTGTAATCTGCAAACCGTTTTGAATTTGGGTGCTTACTTTCCGAGATATGACTTAAACACTAACCGCTAGGGTTAGGGTTAGGGTTAAGGGTAGTGCTTAGAGGCAACATGACTAAGCGTGTATTCTAGTCGGTCAAACTTGGTATCATTGCAAAGGTATCTTGGTACAGAGTTGTAATCTGCAAACCGTTTTGAATTTGGGTGCTTACTTCCCGAGATATGACTTAAACACTAACCGCTAGGGTTAGGGTTAGGGTTAGGGTTAGGGTTAGGGTAGTGCTTAGAGGCAACGTGGCTAAGGGTGTATTCTAGTCGGTCAAACTTGGTATCATTGCAAAGGTATCTTAGTACAGAGTTGTAATCTGCAAACCGTTTTGAATTTGGGTGCTTACTTCCCGAGATATGACTTAAACACTAAACGCTAGGGTTAGGGTTAGGGTTAGGGTTAGGGTTAGGGTAGTGCTTAGAGGCAACATTGCTAAGAGTGTATTCTAGTCGGTCAAACTTGGTATCATTGAAAAGGTATCTTGGTACAGAGTTGTAATCTGCAAACCGTTTTGAATTTGGGTGCTTACTTCCCGAGATATGACTTAAACACTAACCGCTAGGGTTATGGTTAGGGTTAGGGTAGTGCTTAGAGGCAACATGGCTAAGAGTGTATTCTAGTCGGTCAAACTTGGTATCATTGCAAAGGTATCTTGGTACAGAGTTATAATCTGCAAACCGTTTTGAATTTGGGTGCTTACTTCCCGAGATATGACTTAAACACTAACCGCTAGGGTTAGGGTTCGGGTTAGGGTTAGGGTTAGGGTTAGGGTTAGGGTTAGGGTTAGGGTAGTGCTTAGAGGCAACATGGCTAAGAGTGTATTCTAGTCGGTTAAACTTGGTATCATTGCAAAGGTATCTTGGTACAGAGTTGTAATCTGCAAACCGTTTTGAATTTGGGTGCTTACTTCCCGAGATATGACTTAAACACTAACCGCTAGGGTTAGGGTTAGGGTTAGGGTTAGGGTTAGGGTTAGGGTTAGGGTTAGGGTTAGGGTTAGGGTTAGGGTTAGGGTTAGGGTTAGGGTTAGGGTTAGGGTTAGGGTTAGGGCAGTGCTTAGAGGCAACATGGCTAAGAGTGTATTCTAGTCGGTCAAACTTGGTATCATTGCAAAGGTATCTTGGTACAGAGTTGTAATCTGTAAACCGTTTTGAATTTGGGTGCTTACTTCCCGAGATATGACTTAAACACTAACCGCTAGGGTTAGGGTTAGGGTTAGGGTAGTGCTTAGAGGCAACATGGCTAAGGGTGTATTCTAGTCGGTCAAACTTGGTATCATTGCAAAGGTATCTTGGTACAGAGTTGTAATCTGCAAACCGTTTTGAATTTTGGTGCTTACTTCCCGAGATATGACTTAAACACTAACCGCTAGGGTTAGGGTTAGGGTTAGGGTTAGGGTTAGGGTTAGGGTAGTGCTTAGAGGCAACATTGCTAAGAGTGTATTCTAGTCGGTCAAACTTGGTATCATTGAAAAGGTATCTTGGTACAGAGTTGTTATCTGCAAACCATTTCGAAAAGGGGTGCTTACTTCCCGAGATATGACTTAAACACTAACCGCTAGGGTTAGGGTTAGGGTTAGGGTTAGGGTAGTGCTTAGAGGCAACATGGCTAAGAGTGTATTCTAGTCGGTCAAACTTGGTATCATTGCAAAGGTATCTTGGTACAGAGTTGTAATCTGCAAACCGTTTAGAATTTGGGTGCTAACTTCCCGAGATATGACTTAAACACTAACCGCTAGGGTTAAGGTTAGGGTTAGGGTTAGGGTTAGGGTAGTGCTTAGAGGCAACATGGCTAAGAGTGTATTCTAGTCGGTTAAACTTGGTATCATTGCAAAGGTATCTTGGTACAGAGTTGTAATCTGCAAACCGTTTTGAATTTGGGTGCTTACTTCCAGAGATATGACTTAAACACTAACCGCTAGGGTTAGGGTTAGGGTTAGGGTAGTGCTTAGAGGCAATATGGCTAAGAGTGTATTCTAGTCGGTCAAACTTGGTATCATTGCAAAGGTATCTTGGTACAGAGTTGTAATCTGCAAACCGTTTTGAATTTGGGTGCTTACTTCCCGAGATATGACTTAAACACTAACCGCTAGGGTTAGGGTTAGGGTTAAGGGTAGTGCTTAGAGGCAACATGGCTAAGCGTGTATTCTAGTCGGTCAAACTTGGTATCATTGCAAAGGTATCTTGGTACAGAGTTGTAATCCGCAAACCGTTTTGAATTTGGGTGCTTACTTCCCGAGATATTACTTAAACACTAACCGCTAGGGTTAGGGTTAGGGTTAGGGTTAGGGTTAGGGTAGTGCTTAGAGGCAACATTGCTAAGAGTGTATTCTATTCGGTCAAACTTGGTATCATTGAAAAGGTATCTTGGTACAGAGTTATAATCTGCAAACCGTTTTGAATTTGGGTGCTTACTTCCCGAGATATGACTTAAACACTAACCGCTAGGGTTATGGTTAGGGTTAGGGTAGTGCTTAGAGGCAACATGGCTAAGAGTGTATTTTAGTCGGTCAAACTTGGTATCATTGCAAAGGTATCTTGGTACAGAGTTGTAATCTGCAAACCGTTTTGAATTTGGGTGCTTACTTCCCGAGATATGACTTAAACACTAACCGCTAGGGTTATGGTTAGGGTTAGGGTAGTGCTTAGAGGCAACATGGCTAAGAGTGTATTCTAGTCGGTCAAACTTGGTATCATTGCAAAGGTATCTTGGTACAGAGTTATAATCTGCAAACCGTTTTGAATTTGGGTGCTTACTTCCCGAGATATGACTTAAACACTAACCGCTAGGGTTAGGGTTAGGGTTAGGGTTAGGGTTGGGGTTAGGGTTAGGGTTAGGGTTAGGGTAGTGCTTAGAGGCAACATGGCTAAGAGTGTATTCTAGTCGGTTAAACTTGGTATCATTGCAAAGGTATCTTGGTACAGAGTTGTAATCTGCAAACCGTTTTGAATTTGGGTGCTTACTTCCCAAGATATGACTTAAACACTAACCGCTAAGGTTAGGGTGAGGGTTCGGGTAGTGCTTAGAGGCAACATGGCTAAGAGTGTATTCTAGTCGGACAAACTTGGTATCATTGCAAAGGTATCTTGGTACAGAGTTGTAATCTGCAAACCGTTTTGAATTTGGGTGCTTACTTCCCGAGATATGACTTAAACACTAACCGCTAGGGTTAGGGTTAGGGTTAGGGTTAGGGTTAGGGTTAGGGTTAGGGTTAGGGTTAGGGTTAGGGTTAGGGTTTGGGTAGTGCTTAGAGGCAACATGGCTAAGAGTGTATTCTAGTCGGTCAAACTTGGTATCATTGCAAAGGTATCTTGGTACAGAGTTGTAATCTGCAAACCGTTTTGAATTTGGGTGCTTACTTCCCGAGATATGACTTAAACACTAACCGCTAGGGTTAGGGTTAGGGTTAGGGTAGTGCTTAGAGGCAACATGGCTAAGAGTGTATTCTAGTCGGTCAAACTTGGTATCATTGCTAAGGTATCTTGGTACAGAGTTGTAATCTGCAAACCGTTTTGAATTTGGGTGCTTACTTCCCGAGATATGACTTAAACACTAACCGCTAGGGTTAGGGTTAGGGTTAGGGTTAGGGTTAGGGTAGTGCTTAGAGGCAACATGGCTAAGAGTGTATTCTATTCGGTCAAACTTGGTATCATTGCAAAGGTATCTTGGTACAGAGTTGTAATCTGCAAACCGTTTTGAATTTGGGTGCTTACTTCCCGAGATATGACTTAAACATTAACCGCTAGGGTTAGGGTTAGGGTTAGGGTAGTGCTTAGAGGCAATATGGCTAAGAGTGTATTCTAGTCGGTCAAACTTGGTATCATTGCAAAGGTATCTTGGTACAGAGTTGTAATCTGCAAACCGTTTTGAATTTGGGTGCTTACTTCCCGAGATATTACTTAAAACAGAATCCAAAATAATAAGGGAAAATCCATTTTATTCCTTTTTTTTCGACGTGATAATCCGAAAACGCAGTGCAAAATTTTAGAAAAATCAAGCCATATTGGATCAGAATGCATCTTTTCAAGACACTCAAGTCCTGGGAATAATGACTTGTGGGGGCGATTGCCCCGTACAAAGTCTGAATTGTCCAGTCGTGTCGTCTTGATTTCATAAGAGTGAAGGATACTTGGGGGCGATCGCCCTGCCTGTAGTCCGGGGCGATCGCCCTGTTGGTAGCCTTGGGTGGTCGCCCTGCCTTTAGTTGGGGGCGATCGCCCTGCTAGTAGTTGGGGGCGATCGCCCTGCTAGTAGTTGGGGGCGATCGCCCTGCCGGTAGATTGGGCGGTCGCCCTGTCTGTAGTTTGGGGCGATCGCCCTGCTAGTAGTTTGGAACGATCGCCCTACAGGTAGTTTGGGGCGATCGCCCTGACAGTACTTGTGGGCGATCGCCCTGCTAGTACTTGGGGCATGCCAGTATGTTTGCTCGGTCGACCTGTCAGTAGCTGGGATAAGTTTTAAATATAAATATGAATATGCAAATATAATCAGCAATCACACACACATACATACGCAAATTACGCACTCTTAGTCCATTGCAATTAGGTGTATTGATTGGTAAGGAAAAAGGGAAAACTATACAACTGAAGGCGTAAAACTACAGGTTACAATACAAATCGTGCAATGTACAGAGGGATGGACCCTTTACAGTTTATATCTAGCTTGATTATACTTGCCATGGCTAATCATCGATTGTATTTTCGGCACTGCCCTTGTTGCACATTTGTCAGCAAAGTATTTCAAGCTATTAGTTTGCTACTGATAGCTCAAATTACAAGTTCTAAACCTACATGGCCCTAATCAAATGATTCAAGTTCAGCTTTTGCTCGATACAATTCGTTGTGCAATCGTTTGCGGTATAGACTCAGTGGTTAAACATGAACAGAGAGAAAGAACAATTAGAGACTACTGGCAACATGTAGCATCACAACTTCACTACATCTGGGATTACACATTTCAAGAATTATGGTGTTACAAATATCATATGGCAGTACCCTAGCACAATATGAATAAGCCATTGAATGTATTGTTCGTGGACAAATGTAGTCGAACCGCAATCACATGTACTTGACGTAATATACAGGTTGCAATGTGGACGGTTTCGGACAGTGCGCGAGAACTGGGCATCGGTCGCAGTGGGGAGGATTCAAGCGTGCAGGTGACGTGTTGGAGAATCTTGCTGCGCGCGGTCTCGGTCCATGCAAAAGGTTCCAATTCATTTTGAATGGCACTCAAGACGGCACATCGTCAGCGATCGTACGTTTTGATCGAATAGCATCTTTGATGCGACCCACTGGAAGATCACAGTTCTCCTCTTTGTTTGACGTGGAAGTGTGACAGTTGCAAGCGCCTCCGCAGTCACATGTCTCCTCGCCATGAAGAGTCGAATCACGAGTTTCTTGTCTGGAATGGGCGTTGTTCTGAAAATTGAAGTTACAACGGATTTAGGGTTTAGCGCTTATACACTAGCTACCTACGGCTGAAAACTTTGGAAACAGTTGCAGTGATCACTCGAGTAATTACACACATATACGTAGCTTATGTTCACAAAGCCATTGCAACATAATGCATAATAAATTAAAGTGGATATAAGGAAGCAGGTAGGCGATATTATGTACATGTATGGAAAATGAATGAATTAAAGGCATCTTTTGTAACTGACAATGAATTTGAACTATCCGACTTAAGCTGGGTAAGGCTAGTTTCAAAGGATGTGCGAAACTAAGCGGCTGAACTTCGGCACAACTTCGATCTGTTGAGGAACTTAGCTTGTGGGACTAAAATATTGGGACCATTGTTGTTATGAATACATAACAACAATCCCCTAGGCGTTAAATGTGCTAATATGGTGAAATAAATGCCAATATCACGCAAAATATATTATCCAGTTTTAATTCTTTGACAATGCTTAGGTTGTCTTTAGGTACTTGAGTCATTGTGTATGATCCTGATGTGGAAACAATGACCCCATGAATGAGTTCGCAGGAAGTGAAATGAAGTATATAAGCTCCTTGGTGAAAGTGAGCCGTTTTCAATGCGTGCTAATGAGGGGGGCGTGAGGGCACGCGCCAACACCACGGGGTCCGCACTTCAGTACAGCCAAGGAAATTATCGTCAATTATCTGCTACGGGTTACTCCTACGTGAAAACAGACTGGGATTATAGTTTTACAACCTTTCAGGGCCAGAATCTGGAACAAACGCGGCGACCCGCGCCAGTTCACAGCGGGGGCAACGTATCGACTAGGTCAGTAGGTACTAGGTGAGTTGTGCACAAATAACGTTTTATATTGTCTAGTTGTTATGTATATATATATTTCGCAATAAACTGTGCTTAACTAAACATTTCCTGTGTCAGGTTTTCTTGTTTGCATCTTGGAATCTTTATACCGATCGTATTGCTTTGGATTCTTCGCGGTGGCAAATGCAACTCCTCTACCAGCTAAACTCCGTCCCCAATCTTACCTAGACTCCAAGCAGACCCTACGGTGCCATAGAAATAGAAACAAAGCTGGCAAGGGACTTAGTATAGCGGCACCAGGTGTCCGTTTGACTCCCTTTGGCCGGCTATACTCATTTGCCAGCTTTGATACTATCTCTTTAAGCAAAGTAGGGTCTGCTTGGAGACTAAATCTTACCCACGCTTGCGCTTGTCACTTTAGACGGACAGAAATCGGCGTATAAAAATGTAGACAGAACTTAAACTTCGCGGTGGCCAATGAAACTCCTCTGATCTTCCGACTACTTCATCCCCAAGCTTGTGATACTCTCTGAAGCCACCATAAGATCGGCTTGGAAATTAGCGCTGTCTATCGATCGTTCAGGCGTGACGGCACGCACCAACACCAAGGTTTCCGCACTTCACTGCTCTCTAAGTCTAAGCAGAGGTTAGGCTTATTTTTTAAACGTTTTTTTAGTCGTTTTTATGGGGCTCTCTATTTTGTATTGTATCTTGTTTTGATTAAAAATCAATAGGGGTTTATGGTTTACAATTGTCAGTCAGTCATTCTAGTCAATTGTACATGTGTACAAAAATAAAGCTTGACTGATTGATTGATTGATTGATTGAAAGGTGTCAGTGCGGGCTGTAGTAATGAGGTATTTGATAATGTGTCATAGAAACAATATAGATTCATCCAAACTATTGATGGGGATGAAAATGAAAGCCACGATTGAAGTATATAATGCCACTCTCTACTATAAAGATATTGTCAGGTGTGCGGAAAATACCTCTTTTGACGCTCAAATCCGTCCCTGCTGTCGACATCACTGTTGATGGATTTGGAAGCCGTCGGTGTTGACTTGGATCGGGCCGAGGTGGACTTGAGAGCCTTCGGTGTTGACTTGGACAAGTTGGAGGTGGTAGCGGTGGACGTTCAAGCAACCAAAGATGTTGCCGCCCCAACCAACTATTGCGTATAATAGAACGGATTATTAGTCACTGTTAAAGCACAAAAGGTAATATATGATGTTGTATCTAATATCATGATATATAGCCAGACGACGTCGACCAATCAGAAGACCCTGTTATGACGCCATAACACATAGACTTGTCGGGAGCCGACTGTCTAATGAATATTTCTAGGTGTTTAATAGAAATGTATCATATATAAATAGTTATGAAAAATAAAAGCTTTTGAAATCAAGGGGTGAGAAGACTGAAGAAATTATTAAGTAGACGGAAATGTTATGGCCTGAGCCTTTACTTTGGTCTCAAGGGGCATTCCACTCCAGAAGCGAGTGTTTTAGTTCCTCAGAGAATAAATCATTTACCTTGAATCAAATTTGTTTGGTCAAATTTACCACTACTTGAAGCGTTTTAAAGGGGGAACCGTGTAGCAAAGGAGTTCTTGAATTCCTCTTAGGACCCTTCTAGTTGTGCGCTGGTAAGGGACGACGTGAGTTCGACCATGGGAACAGGTAATGTTTTAGGATGGCCTTTTGAGTAGATTGTGTACAAACGTCATCACAACTGCCGGCCAACATGTTTCCATAATTAATTGTGGGTCATTTTTTAGTAATTTGCCCATGTAGCTTTTTTAGATGAAAAAATGGTCCATAAAAGTGATCAAATTTCTGTATTCAAGGGGTCGCAAGGCTTCAAACATTTTGTGTACCTTCCTAAATGTCCCTCTATCACTTTCGTTAGCTTAGCGACCGTACCCTTACTGGCCTTTATTGTGAAATTGTGTCCGACGTCGGTCACAAAACCTGTTTGACTTTTTTGGCGCCGCCATTTTACGTTGGCCTTCTGTCAAATTCTTATACTTTAGTGCCCATATTTCCCTATCACCTTGATGGCAATATAACCCCTTATGCAGTATGACAGATAAAACCGCGTGCTGTATTAACCACGCAGCCTCTTTGTACATAGATACGTAGATAAGATCTACACGACAGGGGTGAGAACCAGGACCACTTGTGGCTATCAGGAGGATGACTTTAGGGTCAATAGCTTTGCACAGCTTGCGTTTTCTCAAGGGCTTGCCTTATGAAAAATCGCTTAGCTTCTTCTCAGTCATCTATGGGTATCTGTCTCTGTACCTATAAAGCCTTTAAGGTTTGTTCACAGTTGTGCCCATATTCAAGTCCATATGAGTTACATATTTGTAAGAGGGGAAAGGTCCCCAATTTGTTATTAGAATTGCTACCGAGAGTCTACAAAAATGTATGACGGAGGAAAAAAGGAGTGGGGACACGGCCCATCTCCCGCACACATACGGACTGCTTACTTATTGCTGAGAGCCACAGACACGTGTCCGCTCTCTGCCATGACACATGACTCACAGGGTCACAAAACTGATCTCTCACCACTCGAGCAAGCCCGACGCACTATGTATGCAATTCCATAAGCATCACAAGTGATATTCTATAAACTGAAAAAAAAAAACTTTTTCCCTTAAACATCAAAGGTTATCAAATATCCATCTCTCCAAATGTAACACTTACACGGTGATTTAGACACAGTTTGTTAGACAATCATTATGTAAATTTGCAGGCTTCACACTTTGAACAGTGACAGGCGATGTGAAAACAGTAACCTCGCCCTAAGCTAACGAAAACAGCACATCAAAAGTAGAACAAAGTGATGTAAAACAATTTGGTAATTTCGCCCTTCCTACATATATACAATTTTTTTTTGTCTTGCTTGCGTACGGCTTATTTTATCAGATAACTAGTCTTCTAATTCACAACGGTGGATCAAAGTTTAAAACAACTTTTTCCCCGCACAAGGTTGAATGTGCCCTAAGGGTGAGGGGGTCAATGTTCCTAAGCACAGTCTAACTAACCGATGAGCGATGAATGACTTTTAATCATGCTCTTTTTCCTTGATTCTACAGTGATTGATTTTAATCACTCAGATGTCGGATCGAAAGTTATGTCCCTTGCCAGCGGCAGCAGATGACAAAGAAAGACTAGGGTAGGCAGCTTTGTTATGCTACGGTAGGCCATCTGATGTAGCCTGAGTTAATTTACCGGGGTGAATTATCTGTCCGGATGTTGGCCTGGCAAGCTGAATGGCACCCTCTGTTTGAACGCCTGTGGTGTATCCATATCAGCAGGATCATCGATCCCAGAAATAGCTACTCTCCAAGCAGAGGTTAGGTTCCGGCTGTTTTGTTTTTGTAGTCGTTTTTATTGGGGTTGTTAGGTTTTGACAATACAAGATACCATACAAAATAGAGAGCCCGATAAAAACGACTAAAAAAAAACGTTTAAAAAACAGTCGGAGCCTAACCTCTGCTTGGAGGGTAAGAAATGGCTTTGCTTGAGTATTCTTCAAGCAGATGTTCGGCCCCAGCTGTTTTTGACTAGCCTGGATTACTGTACACCCCAACTCCTGAGCTCTAGAGCCAACATGCCCACACGGAAATACAGCCGGCCCCGAGCTACACCCTGATACTGAAGTCGGGCCTGGGTCTGGTATCCAGGCAGTTTTTTAGTGTTTAGGCGTTTTGTCGAGCTTTCCATTTTGTGAAGTTTTCTATATGTCCGATCAAATATTTTTGAGATCGGGCTGGGGTGTGGTATCCAGGCTAATTTCTATGGGGTAGCGAGTGTAAGGAGCCCCGGTAGAATACGGAAGGTACCCAGGCTTGCCGCTATTCTGCGCCGTCTTTAATGGCTCAATTTACGAAACATTGATGTAGATGCGTTTAATGCATGTAATGCGTTTTAATACAACATGACTTACATAATATTGCTAAGGTTGCCTTTAATGGTTGATATATGGCAGCTCACCTTCACGACGATCGTGAGCTCCAGTGTTTTTCCTTTTCGTGGGTGTATCTTGCCGAATAGTCCAAACGCGTCCAGATCATATAATACTTGTCACGAAACTGATCAGCCGTCACACATCCACGAAACTTCTGGCAGAAAAGGTTCTCGTCCACAAGGAATCTCTTGACTTTGACGAAGTACACGTCCTGGTCATGATGGCGTTTTCTAGCCTGTGAAAATAACACTTCGTCAATATCTCCTCCAGAGGTTAACTGGACTTCACCAACTAACTCCACGTAATAGAACCCATCGTAAGGATGGCTTTTTCTACAGAATAATTTTACATCACATACAGAAAGACATTCTTTAATACAACAAATACATACAAGTAATTACGAAGCACGATTTGAAAAAAATAGCTTAAAAACGCATACTTACTTGTATTGCGACTGTATCGTCTTTGGTCGACTTGTCTACTTGCACGACAACTATACCATAGTCAATGCCAGCAATGTTAGCGTTAACCTCGCCATCTTCGTCTGTGCAGTTGTGTAGGCGCGGCTTCGCCATCGAAGTCGGTGCACTCTGACGAAAGGCTATGTACTTAGAAACTTCGAGCGAAAACTTTCTCAGTTTCTGGTATGTATTGACGATCACTAGGCAGCGAGCATCTGGATATGTGGACCGCAAACGCAGCTCCGCTTGGAGTGAGTCACGGCCTTATCTCTCCCATCGGTCCGTCAGGTCCGTGTGTACCGGCTGGCGATATCATTGTGCGGAGACACGGCTAATTAACACGAGGGCGATATCCGCCATACACGAGTTTCCGAGAAGCTGTCATTACTACAGCTACATTCTACACGACTATAAATCCTTTATCGGTTCTTTTTGCTCTTTTGTTGTAAAAAAAACCCTTTCCGCTCTTCACTCGCGGAAAAACTAGCCAAAAAGAACTTGCATCAAAGAATACTCTCCAAGCAGAGGTTAGGCTTCGACTGTTTTTTTTACGTCTTTGGTACTTGAAGGCATTGCTATTTCTTGTCCTTGTCTGAGATGGCTCAATTTATCAGCCATTTTGTAAATCAAGTCCGGATTTTCCCCACTGTCTTCAAGTTAGGTGACATCCACTGCACTGTTTTCATTTTGGTGATAGAACTCTAATGGCGGATAGTATTTCGAAAACCTCCAAGTTCAAAGGATAATAATGGGCATCTGTGTTGTTTCAAAAGTTAAAATACGGAAATAATGAAATGTTCGGCGGACGTTTTGTTTTTCTTCGAGTTTTTGTTACTATCAGCAGGTAATTTATAATACGTGCAAGCTGGCCAAGCCTGGATGCCGGATAGGGCCGGGGCCTATACACTACAGACTAGTTCCTTGGCTCTAATACCAAAATGTCCCCACGGTATTCTACAAGAGGCCCCTTCATTTACCGTGCACGATATACATTATTGTGTGCGGGCGGGGTCTGGCATCCAGGCTCCGTGAAATCGGCCGGCGCCACGGAGTCATGTGTCATGTGTTGTGACTCACCGCCTTCCCATCATGCCAGCGAGTTGATTTTGACAGCCCGAGATTCATTAGATTGATTCACGCGCGATGTATTTTCTGTCGTTCTACCTATTTGTGTTTGCTAGTGCGCCTATCAAGCTAAGATAAAGAACATAATCACAGCAAACGGGGTGAACGTTACAACTTTCCTCCCAGTACCACCGTCTGCGTCGTTCTACACTTCAGGAGGCCATCATGACCCACCGGATGATCCGTACCCAGGACTACCCCGTGGACTTTTCTTGTACGGAGCCGGAGATAAGCGCATTGTCGTAGCATTCTTCATTGTTTACGATCTCACACGGACCATCATTCACCTAATGGACATATTTTGGGAGTTGTTGCTGTCTGCCTGGCTTTTTATCTCCCGTTTAATTGTCATACTTTTCTCCTTGACTCTACCAAGTTTCCCTTGCCACCATGCTAAACTTAAAGCACAAGAAGGGCCGCTCGTGATCGATTTATTCTACCCAGCGGACCGGCGTTTCAAATCAAGGCTACTGAACTAGACTCAGTCGACAAAATTTATGAAAAAATATCGGATGTCACAGGAATGCCGAAGACTTCGTTCAAAATATTCACGGCCGGCAAAAAGGTACGTTTGCTGTTTACTGTTAATTTTCGTTGTAATGTGAATGAAATATAATTCGAGAAGATGGAGTGAGAAAACCCTACTTTGGATGTATGATATTTTGATATATATATATATATTCATTGAAGTCGGGTCGAGATCTTACGATGACATAAGGTAGCATCAAAACTGGCCAAGGAGTCTGTCAAGGGGTTTGCAGGCTAAACTCCTTGGCCAGTTTTGATACTATATTATGCCATCGTAGGATCTGCTTGGAGATTACGATATTACTGAGATCGGGTGAGGGTCTAGGCTAGCCGTGTTATATAGCTCCCGAGTTGTCTTCTGTCCCCAACAGTATTTATCTAAACACAAAGAGGGCAATTAATACGCAATGATACCAGGATACCAGGCTATGGTTTCTCGAGAAACAAATGAGAAAATGATTTGTCCCACTCCGAGAGTTGACACACCAGCCGCGCGCTGAGCTTTTCAGCTCTCGTCTAATGGACGGGCGATACCAGACCGGCGGGGGGTTACCGCAGGGGGTTAAGATTTTCTTATGGGGCATGTTGGCCCTGGAGCCAAGGAGCAGGCCTGTGTAGGCCCTGGAAACAGTCTGGCATCCAGGCGAAAGAAATTGTGAGTTGATAAATGAATAATTCAGTGGGAAAATGCATGTATAGTGAACACAATAGTATCATTGCCGATCATTGAATGTCCAAGGGGGACGGAAATAGGGGTTGAACTGAGTTATTTCCTAGCTAAGTGGTTCAATCCCTATGTTCCGAAATCCCAGGAAACTCAATGTGAATGGTTCCTGTATTGGATGCATGTTCCAACACAACAAGGCAGCGGGGAGGTATAGCGATGGTTGGCAAAACCCTTTGGCCGGCTATACTTCTTGGCCAGTTTTGCACCGTAGGATCTGCTTGGAGATTACCATTTACATTGGGTTTCCTGGGACTTCGTTAAGTTCGTATAAACATGGGGACTTCCCTTCGGAACATAAGGAGGTCAAAAGGTTTGTTTCAGGATGTGACTCACTACGCAAGGTTGTGCCTTCTCAAAACTCTGTTTTTAAACTATTTGCGCATGCAACAGTGTGAATGAAATAAATGAGATTTAATGGCATGATTTAAAATCTTTTTACTTAGTATTACTAATACTAAGTAAAAAGATTTTAAACCATGCCATTTATAAATACTGTATTAGTATTATTAAAATCAAACTATACTTCAAACTACGAACAAAATCTTCATTCTAAAGTTTTCTCATGACAGATTTTTGAATAAATTATCGGTGTCAACTTGACAGATTTTCGTGCCCCGGGTATTCTAAGTATGCACATAACGAGTAAATGTGATTCGTTGTATGCAGAATTCCTGCACCCCTTTATTGTGTTTTATTTTATTTATTTATTCAGGGTATTATTGTGTTAGATTTTATTCGTTACGATTATCGGGAAACGAAAGAACACTTTTAGAAGACACATAAAACTTTTGAACGCTGGCTTTCTGTGCCACTGTTACCAACCTGCAAGCTATGCCTGAATACTATTTCACTTCATTTTTGTATGGACTTTTTTTCAGGTTCGTCATCCTTGTCAGGGAGTAGCTAGGAGTAGGACCACAGCGACCAAACCAGCATCCAAGGTATTCAGAGCTTCTTACAATTTCATGCATGTACAGCTTACAGTTGTCTTGTGAGACAACTTACCGCGGACTTAATTGCAGCGGCTCCTAAAATAGATACCACGGGGGTCCTTTCTCTATAGACCATTGTGTTGTGATTAACTCCTTGTTTTTTCAATCAAACTTTTAAAATGAAACTTGATTTGGCCTCAATTTGAGTATAAAACTCGGTTTTACACGAGCCCATAGGCCCTCTCGCTTATCCGATATCGCAGAACAAAGGACAACACCTCATTGATATTTGTCACACAGCAGAAATAACAGACTAATTACGGCTGCACGTCTGGGGCTGTGAGTCTACTAACATTTAAGTGACAGGACGATTATCATAACAGCTTGCATACACTTTACAAAACCGTGCATTTTCGCCCCTCTTAGAAAAGAACATATCAATCGGAAACGTTTTGAATGGACACGCACTAGTTGTCGGCACATCCTGCGTCTACCTGTTCCACCGATAGCTTATGTTTGAACCTTCATACTAATCAACATAAGCACCTTTAAGACCCTTTAACCGAAAAATGACGTCGCAGCCTCACCCTATCACTTCCAGCAAGGGCGTTATATTAGCAAGGGTTGCTTCCAGTAGAACATTGCGCGGCAATCGCCACACGCAAAGCACGCCGCCCTGATCTCCGTGTCTCCAAATCGGCCGCGTGCGGCGATGTTTATTTGCCGCACAGCTTGGAATGGTTAGGGCGTCTCCACGAAAAAATGCAAAAATTGGCATTCGTAAGCCAATTTTTGAAATTGAATATGCCACATCTAACTGTAGTAAGCTTACTAAAATGTAGTTTCATGTCACGAAATTCATCTTGCTTTGGACGGAACGGGGGAATTTTTCCCGTCCCAGCAAGTAAATTTCCGTTCCTCCTGGGACGGAGGGACGGGTCCTGGAGACAGCCCTGCGCCACCCTGCCTTATTCCCTCTCGCAGCGGAATTCCAAAAGAAACATGGAGTCAACATCCTACCTATCTGTACAACAGTGCCTGACCAAACCGTGATGAGGGATGCTTCACAAATAGTTTGACCAAAAACTGATCGAAAGTAACCAGTCAGTAATCAGATAGTACCAATAAACAACGAGCAGCGCCTGTCATTGTTTAGAAACGAACGCAGTATGATCAAATCTTTCAGCTTGACATAATTTATCAAAGAGAACATGCCGCAGAGCCCAACTTCTTCTGACGGCGCTCACGGGGGCATTACAGAACGACAGACAGCGCCCCCGTAGCCTTCCAAGCAGAGGTTAGGCTTGTATTGTCACAACACAGTACAAAATAGAAAGCCCGATATAAACGACTAAAAAGCGTTAAAAAAAACAGCCGGTTTTGGGGAGATGTTTAGGCTAATTTTTCTCACTATTTTCTCCTATTCCCGTAGATTTTGCCACACGTTTACCAGGTTTTCAGATGCACCTAGGCGGGATAGCACTATTGTCGAGGTTGGCACCGTAAGTTTCCCCGGATATCTACCGGCGAGTACACGGCACCCCGTCCTGTCTGTATGGAGACCCGGGTTGGGTTACCGCAGAACCACAGGGGACCGAGAGCTAACCACATCGTGAAATCCTCATTACTACAGCCCGCACTGACACCTTCCAATCAGTCAATCAATCAGGCTTTATTTTTGTACACATGTGCAATTGACTAGACTAACTGACTGACAATTGTTAACCATAAACAACTATTGATTTTTATTCAATACAAGACGCAATAATAAATAGCCCCATAACAACAACTAAAAACTTTTTAAAAAACCGGAGCCTAACCTCTGCTTAGAGAGTAGTGAAGTGCGGATACCCTGGTGTTGGCGCGTGCCGTCACGCCCGTCATGCCAGAACGATAGACAGCGCTAATCTCCAAGCAGATCTTATGGGGGCATAAGATAGCATGAGGCTGGGGAAGAAGTTTAGTCGGCAGAGGAGTTTCATTGGCCACCGCGAAGTTCAAGTTCTGCCAACATTTTCATACGCCGATTGCTGTCGGTCTAAAGTGGCAAGCGTGGGTAAGCTTGGGGACGGAGTTTAGCTGACAGGGGAGTTTTATTGGCCACCGCGAAGTTGAAGAATCCAAGTGAATACGATCAGTAAAGATGCCAAGTTGCAAACAAGAAAACCTGACACAGGAAGTGTTTAGTTAAGCACAGTTTCTATTGCAAAATAAACATATACATAACAACTAGACAATATAAAGCGTTATTTGTGCCCAACTCAACTACTGACCTAGTCGATACTTGTCTTCGTCTATTCCAGCGATCTCTGGGGAAAGTCCCCGCTGTGAACTGGCGCGGCTCGCTGCGTTTGTCCCAGATTCTGGCTCGGAGAGGTTGTAAAACTATAATCCCAGTCAGTTTTCACGTAGGAGTAACCCATAGCAGATAATTGACGATAATTTCCTTGGCTGTACTGAAGTGCGGACCCCGTGGTGTTGGCGCGTGCCCTCACGCCCCCCTCATTAGCACGCATTGAAAACGGCTTACTTTCACCAAGTACTTCATTTCACTTCCTGCGAACTCATTCATGGGGTCATTGTTTCCACATCAGGATCATACACAATGACTCAAGTACCTAAAGACAACCTAAGCATTGTCAAAGAATTAAAACTGGATAATATATTTTGCGTGATATTGGCATTTATTTCACCATATTAGCACATTTAACGCCTAGGGGATTGTTGTTATGTATTCATAACAACAATGGTCCCAATATTTTAGTCCCACAAGCTAAGTTCCTCAACAGATCGAAGTTGTGCCGAAGTTCAGCCGCTTAGTTTCGCACATCCTTTGAAACTAGCCTTACCCAGCTTAAGTCGGATAGTTCAAATTCATTGTCAGTTACAAAAGATGCCTTTAATTCATTCATTTTCCATACATGTACATAATATCGCCTACCTGCTTCCTTATATCCACTTTAATTTATTATGCATTATGTTGCAATGGCTTTGTGAACATAAGCTACGTATATGTGTGTAATTACTCGAGTGATCACTGCAACTGTTTCCAAAGTTTTCAGCCGTAGGTAGCTAGTGTATAAGCGCTAAACCCTAAATCCGTTGTAACTTCAATTTTCAGAACAACGCCCATTCCAGACAAGAAACTCGTGATTCGACTCTTCATGGCGAGGAGACATGTGACTGCGGAGGCGCTTGCAACTGTCACACTTCCACGTCAAACAAAGAGGAGAACTGTGATCTTCCAGTGGGTCGCATCAAAGATGCTATTCGATCAAAACGTACGATCGCTGACGATGTGCCGTCTTGAGTGCCATTCAAAATGAATTGGAACCTTTTGCATGGACCGAGACCGCGCGCAGCAAGATTCTCCAACACGTCACCTGCACGCTTGAATCCTCCCACTGCGACCGATGCCCAGTTCTCGCGCACTGTCCGAAACCGTCCACATTGCAACCTGTATATTACGTCAAGTACATGTGATTGCGGTTCGACTACATTTGTCCACGAACAATACATTCAATGGCTTATTCATATTGTGCTAGGGTACTGCCATATGATATTTGTAACACCATAATTCTTGAAATGTGTAATCCCAGATGTAGTGAAGTTGTGATGCTACATGTTGCCAGTAGTCTCTAATTGTTCTTTCTCTCTGTTCATGTTTAACCACTGAGTCTATACCGCAAACGATTGCACAACGAATTGTATCGAGCAAAAGCTGAACTTGAATCATTTGATTAGGGCCATGTAGGTTTAGAACTTGTAATTTGAGCTATCAGTAGCAAACTAATAGCTTGAAATACTTTGCTGACAAATGTGCAACAAGGGCAGTGCCGAAAATACAATCGATGATTAGCCATGGCAAGTATAATCAAGCTAGATATAAACTGTAAAGGGTCCATCCCTCTGTACATTGCACGATTTGTATTGTAACCTGTAGTTTTACGCCTTCAGTTGTATAGTTTTCCCTTTTTCCTTACCAATCAATACACCTAATTGCAATGGACTAAGAGTGCGTAATTTGCGTATGTATGTGTGTGTGATTGCTGATTATATTTGCATATTCATATTTATATTTAAAACTTATCCCAGCTACTGACAGGTCGACCGAGCAAACATACTGGCATGCCCCAAGTACTAGCAGGGCGATCGCCCACAAGTACTGTCAGGGCGATCGCCCCAAACTACCTGTAGGGCGATCGTTCCAAACTACTAGCAGGGCGATCGCCCCAAACTACAGACAGGGCGACCGCCCAAATCTACCAGCAGGGCGATCGCCCCCAACTAAAGGCAGGGCGACCACCCAAGGCTACCAACAGGGCGATCGCCCCGGACTACAGGCAGGGCGATCGCCCCCAAGTATCCTTCACTCTTATGAAATCAAGACGACACGACTGGACAATTCAGACTTTGTACGGGGCAATCGCCCCCACAAGTCATTATTCCCAGGACTTAAGTGTCTTGAAAAGATGCATTCTGATCCAATATGGCTTGATTTTTCTAAAATTTTGCACTGCGTTTTCGGATTATCACGTCGAAAAAAAAGGAATAAAATGGGTTTTCCCTTATTATTTTGGATTCTGTTTTAAACACTAACCGCTAGGGTTAGGGTTAGGGTTAGGGTTAGGGTTAGGGTAGTGCTTAGAGGCAACATTGCTAAGAGTGTATTCTAGTCGGTCAAACTTGGTATCATTGAAAAGGTATCTTGGTACAGAGTTATAATCTGCAAACCGTTTTGAATTTGGGTGCTTACTTCCCGAGATATGACTTAAACACTAACCGCTAGGGTTAGGGTTAGGGTTAGGGTTGGGGTTAGGGTTAGGGTTAGGGTTAGGGTAGTGCTTAGAGGCAACATGGCTAAGAGTGTATTCTAGTCGGTTAAACTTGGTATCATTGCAAAGGTATCTTGGTACAGAGTTGTAATCTGCAAACCGTTTTGAATTTGGGTGCTTACTTCCCGGGATATGACTTAAACACTAACCGCTAAGGTTAGGGTTAGGGTTCGGGTAGTGCTTAGAGGCAACATGGCTAAGAGTGTATTCTAGTCGGTTAAACTTGGTATCATTGCAAAGGTATCTTGGTACAGAGTTGTAATCTGCAAACCGTTTTGAATTTGGGTGCTTACTTCCCGAGATATGACTTAAACACTAACCGCTAGGGTTAGGGTTAGGGTTAGGGTAGTGCTTAGAGGCAACATGGCTAAGAGTGTATTCTAGTCGGTCAAACTTGGTATCATTGCTAAGGTATCTTGGTACAGAGTTGTAATCTGCAAACCGTTTTGAATTTGGGTGCTTACTTCCCGAGATATGACTTAAACACTAACCGCTAGGGTTAGGGTTAGGGTTAGGGTTAGGGTAGTGCTTAGAGGCAACATGGCTAAGAGTGTATTCTATTCGGTCAAACTTGGTATCATTGCTAAGGTATCTTGGTACAGAGTTGTAATCTGCAAACCGTTTTGAATTTGGGTGCTTACTTCCCGAGATATGACTTAAACATTAACCGCTAGGGTTAGGGTAGTGCTTAGAGGCAATATGGCTAAGAGTGTATTCTAGTCGGTCAAACTTGGTATCATTGCAAAGGTATCTTGGTACAGAGTTGTAATCTGCAAACCGTTTTGAATTTGGGTGCTTACTTCCCGAGATATGACTTAAACACTAACCGCTAGGGTTAGGGTTAGGGTTAAGGGTAGTGCTTAGAAGCAACATGGCTAAGCGTGTATTCTAGTCGGGCAAACTTGGTATCATTGCAAAGGTATCTTGGTACAGAGTTGTAATCTGCAAACCGTTTTGAATTTTGGTGCTTACTTCCCGAGATATTACTTAAACACTAACCGCTAGGGTTAGGGTTAGGGTTAGGGTTAGGGTTAGGGTAGTGCTTAGAGGCAACATTGCTAAGAGTGTATTCTAGTCGGTCAAACTTGGTATCATTGAAAAGGTATCTTGGTACAGAGTTATAATCTGCAAACCGTTTTGAATTTGGGTGCTTACTTCCCGAGATATGACTTAAACACTAACCGCTAGGGTTAGGGTTAGGGTTAGGGTTAGGGTTGGGGTTAGGGTTAGGGTTAGGGTAGTGCTTAGAGGCAACATGGCTAAGAGTGTATTCTAGTCGGTTAAACTTGGTATCATTGCAAAGGTATCTTGGTACAGAGTTGTAATCTGCAAACCGTTTTGAATTTGGGTGCTTACTTCCCGAGATATGACTTAAACACTAACCGCTAAGGTTAGGGTTAGGGTCCGGGTAGTGCTTAGAGGCAACATGGCTAAGAGTGTATTCTAGTCGGTTAAACTTGGTATCATTGCAAAGGTATCTTGGTACAGAGTTGTAATCTGCAAACCGTTTTGAATTTGGGTGCTTACTTCCCGAGATATGACTTAAACACTAACCGCTAGGGTTAGGGTTAGGGTTAGGGTTAGGGTTAGGGTTAGGGTTAGGGTTAGGGTTAGGGTTAGGGTTAGGGTTAGGGTTAGGGTTAGGGTAGTGCTTAGAGGCAACATGGCTAAGAGTGTATTCTAGTCGGTCAAACTTGGTATCATTGCAAAGGTATCTTGGTACAGAGTTGTAATCTGCAAACCGTTTTGAATTTGGGTGCTTACTTCCCGAGATATGACTTAAACACTAACCGCTAGGGTTAGGGTTAGGGTTAGGATAGTGCTTAGAGGCAACATGGCTAAGAGTGTATTCTAGTCGGTCAAACTTGGTATCATTGCAAAGGTATCTTGGTACAGAGTTGTAATCTGCAAACCGTTTTGAATTTGGGTGCTTACTTCCCGAGATATGACTTAAAAACTAACCGCTAGGGTTAGGGTTAGGGTTATGGTTAGGGTTAGGGTAGTGCTTAGAGGCAACATGGCTAAGAGTGTATTCTTGTCGGTCAAACTTGGTATCATTGCAAAGGTATCTTGGTACAGAGTTGTAATCTGCAAACTGTTTTGAATTTGGGTGCTTACTTCCCGAGATATGACTTAAACACTAACCGCTAGGGTTAGGGTTAGGGTTAGGGTTAGGGTTAGGGTAGTGCTTAGAGGCAATATGGCTAAGAGTGTATTCTAGTCGGTCAAACTTGGTATCATTGCAAAGGTATCTTGGTACAGAGTTGTAATCTGCAAACCGTTTTGAATTTGGGTGCTTACTTCCCGAGATATGACTTAAACACTAACCGCTAGGGTTAGGGTTAGGGTTAGGGTAGTGCTTAGAGGCAACATGGCTAAGAGTGTATTCCAGTCTGTCAAACTTGGTATCATTGCAAAGGTATCTTGGTACAGAGTTGTAATCTGCAAACCGTTTTGAATTTGGGTGCTTACTTCCCGAGATATGACTTAAACACTAACCGCTAGGGTTAGGGTTAGGGTTAGGGTTAGGGTTAGGGTTAGGGTTAGGGTTAGGGTAGTGCTTAGAGGCAACATGGCTAAGAGTGTATTCTAGTCGGTCAAACTTGGTATCATTGCAAAGGTATCTTGGTACAGAGTTGTAATCTGCAAACCGTTTTGAATTTGGGTGCTTACTTCCCGAGATATGACTTAAACACTAACCGCTAGGGTTAGGGTTAGGGTTAGGGTAGTGCTTAGAGGCAACATGGCTAAGAGTGTATTCTAGTCGGTCAAACTTGGTATCATTGCAAAGGTATCTTGGTACAGAGTTGTAATCTGCAAACCGTTTTGAATTTGGGTGCTTACTTCCAAAGATATGACTTAAACACTAACCGCTAGGGTTAGGGTTAGGGTTATGGTTAGGGTTAGGGTAGTGCTTAGAGGTAACATGGCTAAGAGTGTATTCTAGTCGGTCAAACTTGGTATCATTGCAAAGGTATCTTGGTACAGAGTTGTAATCTGCAAACCGTTTTGAATTTGGGTGCTTACTTCCCGAGATATGACTTAAACACTAACCGCTAGGGTTAGGGTTAGGGTTAGGGTTAGGGTTAGGGTTAGGGTAGTGCTTAGAGGCAACATGGCTAAGAGTGTATTCTAGTCGGTTAAACTTGGTATCATTGCAAAGGTATCTTGGTACAGAGTTGTAATCTGCAAACCGTTTTAAATTTGGGTGCTTACTTCCCGAGATATGACTTAAACACTAACCGCTAGGGTTAGGGTTAGGGTTAGGGTAGTGCTTAGAGGCAACATGGCTAAGAGTGTATTCTAGTCGGTCAAACTTGGTATCATTGCAAAGGTATCTTGGTACAGAGTTGTAATCTGCAAACCGTTTTGAATTTGGGTGCTTACTTCCAAAGATATGACTTAAACACTAACCGCTAGGGTTAGGGTTAGGGTTATGGTTAGGGTTAGGGTAGTGCTTAGAGGTAACATGGCTAAGAGTGTATTCTAGTCGGTCAAACTTGGTATCATTGCAAAGGTATCTTGGTACAGAGTTGTAATCTGCAAACCGTTTTGAATTTGGGTGCTTACTTCCCGAGATATGACTTAAACACTAACCGCTAGGGTTAGGGTTAGGGTTAGGGTTAGGGTTAGGGTTAGGGTAGTGCTTAGAGGCAACATGGCTAAGAGTGTATTCTAGTCGGTTAAACTTGGTATCATGGCAAAGGTATCTTGGTACAGAGTTGTAATCTGCAAACCGTTTTGAATTTGGGTGCTTACTTCCCGAGATATGACTTAAACACTAACCGCTAAAGTTAGGGTTAGGGTTCGGGTAGTGCTTAGAGGCAACATGGCTAAGAGTGTATTCTAGTCGGTTAAACTTGGTATCATTGCAAAGGTATCTTGGTACAGAGTTGTAATCTGCAAACCGTTTTGAATTTGGGTGCTTACTTCCCGAGATATGACTTAAACACTAACCGCTAGGGTTAGGGTTAGGGTTAGGGTTAGGGTTAGGGTTAGGGTTAGGGTAGTGCTTAGAGGCAACATGGCTAAGAGTGTATTCTAGTCGGTCAAACTTGGTATCATTGCAAAGGTATCTTGGTACACTTACATCATACAGAGGGTTGTCCCTGCTCTCCTCGCCATCGTCAGCTACGAACCGGCTGTCTTCAGTGTTTCGCCCCTTTCTATCGCAGAACACCTCTTTGCCGGCGGGGCGGCAGTGGTGGCCAATCACTGCCTGGCGAGGAGCTAGTTGCTTTCTCTCTGCTTCCACACCCAGTAGGACGCCTCTTGTGTTGTCTCCGTTATTTTCCGCGTTAAGTCCCTTCTCTTCTTTCCCACCACTCCGAGGAACCCGAGGGTTCTCCACATAGACTCAGCTATGAACCCCCTGCAGCCGACTTCCACTGGGCAGTTCCTTGTTTTCCACCCCCTTTCCCTGCAGCTGGTTACTAACTCCTGGTACTTTTGAAGTTTCCTCTCTTGGGCTTCTTCTACCCTATCTTCCCAGGGTACGGTGAGTTCTATCAACACCAGTTGTTTAGTCCTCCTGGAATACATAATTATATCGGGTCTCAGGTTTGTGGTAATGATGTCTTTTGGGAATTCAAGCTGTTTCCCGATATCTGCTTGTATGACCCAATCATGTGCTGTTGACATTATGCCTGGTTGGTCTCTATGCCTCTTCTCTATGTTCTTCACTTTCTCCCCCTCTTTTACAAAGCTGATGGGCTGGAATCTTTTCCCTGGTCTACCCTTGTTCTCTGCTCTCACTTCTTCCAACGCGTTGACAATGACTTTTAACACTTGGTTGTGGCGCCATGTGTATCTCCCTCTGCTCAACGCCACCTGGCAGCTTGACAAGATGTGACTTAAATTTCCTTTCTTTCCGCAGAGCACACATCTGTCTTCATCTCTCTTCCCCCATCTCTTCAAGTTGACAGCTGTTGGTAGGAGGTCATAAACAGATTTTAATAGAAATGTGGTCTTTAGGGGCTCTCTGAACAATTCCTTCCATGCTATCCTTCGTTCTCGTACTCCTTCCCACTTTGTCCATGCCCCTTGGACACCCTGTCCTACGGCTCGAGCTCTCCGAAGTTCTTCCTCCCGCTGTCTAACTTCTTTCTGGATCATCTCTCTCCTTTCCTTTTGGCCTGCTTTGCCCCAGGTCTGACTACCTTCTCTCTCTGCTCCTAGCCCTCTCCTTCCCTGGGCTATGATTCCGACGATATCTTTGTGCCTCAGCCTACTTGCTGCATTGGAAACTGCTTCTGTTGCTGTCCACTTCCTCCCTGATCTTAACTCTATGCCCGCTTGGCTGACTTTCTCATCTCTACTCTGCTGGAGCATCACCTGAGCTCTCGCCTTTGTCACCTTAAACTCCTCCTCCATCGATGATAATGGCAGCTGCAGTTTTGCTGACTTGCTGTAAAGGCCTACACTTGTCAGGCCTGGCGGTACCCCTAACCACTTCCTCAGGTGCCTGCTCACCGCTCTCTCTACTTCCTCCACCACTGTAAGGGGGATATTGTACATAGACATTGGCCATACAGTTCTTGGGAGCAAACCATACTGGTAGCACCAGACTTTATATCTTCCTGGTAGATCGCTATTTTCTATAGCTTTCAGCCCTTCTCGCACGCGCAGTTTAAAATCCTTGACGTTGTTCTTGTCTGTACAGAGTTGTAATCTGCAAACCGTTTTGAATTTGGGTGCTTACTTCCCGAGATATGACTTAAACACTAACCGCTAGGGTTAGGGTTAGGGTTAAGGGTAGTGCTTAGAGGCAACATGGCTAAGCGTGTATTCTAGTCGGTCAAACTTGGTATCATTGCAAAGGTATCTTGGTACAGAGTTGTAATCTGCAAACCGTTTTGAATTTGGGTGCTTACTTCCCGAGATATTACTTAAACACTAACCGCTAGGGTTAGGGTTAGGGTTAGGGTTAGGGTTAGGGTAGTGCTTAGAGGCAACATTGCTAAGAGTGTATTCTAGTCGGTCAAACTTGGTATCATTGCAAAGGTATCTTGGTACAGAGTTATAATCTGCAAACCGTTTTGAATTTGGGTGCTTACTTCCCGAGATATGACTTAACCCTATTCAGACCGGGGGGGGGGGCTTTTGAGGCCCGCGCCTACTTTGATGTCCTATAACGCCAGAACGACTTACGCTAGGGCCACCAAATTTGGTGAGTTTTCCTAAAATATTGTTGGCAACAATTTTACGAAGTTTGAAAAATTTTCCATATTTTCGTGTTGCCATGGCAACCGTTTGTTGACAGGCTGTTTTGCCAAAAATCACTATTTTTGGTTCTAACAATGTATTTTTCACATTTATTTGCTATATTACTGCTATTTTGTTACATAAATAAAATCTTATATTATCTAGCATATCTTTCATAATTATATATGCATAAATTATGCTAATTTGATGACGTCATCAGCCCAAAATCCAAGATGGCGGACCGTATGGCCAGATCAAGAATAACGAGCTAATTATCCCTTAAAATTTATAACTACCTGGTATTTTTTCATCAAAAAACATCTAAATGAATGTATTTAGTCTATTTCCATTGCCCTTTGTGATTATTTGTTGCAAAAAAAGTATTTTTAAAAATTCAAGGTGATGGATATAATATGGCGGAGTCCAACTGGTATCTTAGATGTGTATGACGTCATTTTCTGACGTCAAATTGACGTCATTGATGTTGCTATTGGCAACGCAAGTCGTAATAAACATTATTATTCTGTTATCTGCACTTGTTGTTACATTTTTGTAGAATAACTTGAAGTTTTCTGAGAATACCCTTTTTTCATGGGTCCGGCCAATATAATCAAATTGATGACGTCATCATTACGTCATCTTACGTCAACGTAACGTCAAACGTCAAATACTTGTTAGATATTATGTCGATATCATGTCCTAAAAATTTAGTGGTCCTACGGCACGTCGTTTTAGAGTTATAGGACTTCAAAGTGGAGGGCCTCAAAAGCCCCCCCCGGTCCAGGGATGACCAAAAAAGCCCGGTCTGAATAGGGTTAAACACTAACCGCTAGGGTTAGGGTTAGGGTTGGGGTTAGGGTTAGGGTTAGGGTAGTGCTTAGAGGCAACATGGCTAAGAGTGTATTCTAGTCGGTTAAACTTGGTATCATTGCAAAGGTATCTTGGTACAGAGTGGTAATCTGCAAACCGTTTTGAATTTGGTTGCTTACTTCCCGAGATATGACTTAAACACTAACCGCTAAGGTTAGGGTTAGGGTTCGGGTAGTGCTTAGAGGCAACATGGCTAAGAGTGTATTCTAGTCGGTTAAACTTGGTATCATTGCAAAGGTATCTTGGTACAGAGTTGTAATCTGCAAACCGTTTTGAATTTGGGTGCTTACTTCCCGAGATATGACTTAAACATTAACCGCTAGGGTTAGGGTTAGGGTTAGGGTAGTGCTTAGAGGCAATATGGCTAAGAGTGTATTCTAGTCGGTCAAACTTGGTATCATTGCAAAGGTATCTTGGTACAGAGTTGTAATCTGCAAACCGTTTTGAATTTGGGTGCTTACTTCCCGAGATATGACTTAAACACTAACCGCTAGGGTTAGGGTTAGGGTTAAGGGTAGTGCTTAGAGGCAACATGGCTAAGCGTGTATTCTAGTCGGTCAAACTTGGTATCATTGCAAAGGTATCTTGGTACAGAGTTGTAATCTGCAAACCGTTTTGAATTTGGGTGCTTACTTCCCGAGATATTACTTAAACACTAACCGCTAGGGTTAGGGTTAGGGTTAGGGTTAGGGTTAGGGTTAGGGTAGTGCTTAGAGGCAACATTGCTAAGAGTGTATTCTAGTCGGTCAAACTTGGTATCATTGAAAAGGTATCTTGGTACAGAGTTATAATCTGCAAACCGTTTTGAATTTGGGTGCTTACTTCCCGAGATATGACTTAAACACTAACCGCTAGGGTTAGGGTTAGGGTTAGGGTTAGGGTTGGGGTTAGGGTTAGGGTTAGGGTAGTGCTTAGAGGCAACATGGCTAAGAGTGTATTCTAGTCGGTTAAACTTGGTATCATTGCAAAGGTATCTTGGTACAGAGTTGTAATCTGCAAACCGTTTTGAATTTGGGTGCTTACTTCCCGAGATATGACTTAAACACTAACCGCTAAGGTTAGGGTTAGGGTTAGGGTAGTGCTTAGAGGCAACATGGCTAAGAGTGTATTCTAGTCGGTTAAACTTGGTATCATTGCAAAGGTATCTTGGTACAGAGTTGTAATCTGCAAACCGTTTTGAATTTGGGTGCTTACTTCCCGAGATATGACTTAAACACTAACCGCTAGGGTTAGGGTTAGGGTTAGGGTTAGGGTTAGGGTTAGGGTTAGGGTTAGGGTAGTGCTTAGAGGCAACATGGCTAAGAGTGTATTCTAGTCGGTCAAACTTGGTATCATTGAAAAGGTATATTGGTACAGAGTTGTAATCTGCAAACCGTTTTGAATTTGGGTGCTTACTTCCCGAGATATGACTTAAACACTAACCGCTAGGGTTAGGGTTAGGGTTAGGGTAGTGCTTAGAGGCAACATGGCTAAGAGTGTATTTCAGTCTGTCAAACTTGGTATCATTGCAAAGGTATCTTGGTACAGAGTTATAATCTGCAAACCGTTTTGAATTTGGGTGCTTACTTCCCGAGATATGACTTAAACACTAACCGCTAGGGTTAGGGTTAGGGTTAGGGTTAGGGTTAGGGTTAGGGTTAGGGTTAGGGTAGTGCTTAGAGGCAACATGGCTAAGAGTGTATTCTAGTCGGTCAAACTTGGTATCATTGCAAAGGTATCTTGGTACAGAGTTGTAATCTGCAAACCGTTTTGAATTTGGGTGCTTACTTCCCGAGATATGACTTAAACACTAACCGCTAGGGTTCGGGTTAGGGTTAGGGTAGTGCTTAGAGGCAACATGGCTAAGAGTGTATTCTAGTCGGTCAAACTTGGTATCATTGCAAAGGTATCTTGGTACAGAGTTGTAATCTGCAAACCGTTTTGAATTTGGGTGCTTACTTCCAAAGATATGACTTAAACACTAACCGCTAGGGTTAGGGTTAGGGTTATGGTTAGGGTTAGGGTAGTGCTTAGAGGTAACATGGCTAAGAGTGTATTCTAGTCGGTCAAACTTGGTATCATTGCAAAGGTATCTTGGTACAGAGTTGTAATCTGCAAACCGTTTTGAATTTGGGTGCTTACTTCCCGAGATATGACTTAAACACTAACCGCTAGGGTTAGGGTTAGGGTTAGGGTTAGGGTTAGGGTTAGGGTTAGGGTAGTGCTTAGAGGCAACATGGCTAAGAGTGTATTCTAGTCGGTTAAACTTGGTATCATTGCAAAGGTATCTTGGTACAGAGTTGTAATCTGCAAACCGTTTTGAATTTGGGTGCTTACTTCCCGAGATATGACTTAAACACTAACCGCTAGGGTTAGGGTTAGGGTTAGGGTAGTGCTTAGAGGCAACATGGCTAAGAGTGTATTCTAGTCGGTCAAACTTGGTATCATTGCAAAGGTATCTTGGTACAGAGTTGTAATCTGCAAACCGTTTTGAATTTGGGTGCTTACTTCCAAAGATATGACTTAAACACTAACCGCTAGGGTTAGGGTTAGGGTTATGGTTAGGGTTAGGGTAGTGCTTAGAGGTAACATGGCTAAGAGTGTATTCTAGTCGGTCAAACTTGGTATCATTGCAAAGGTATCTTGGTACAGAGTTGTAATCTGCAGACCGTTTTGAATTTGGGTGCTTACTTCCCGAGATATGACTTAAACACTAACCGCTAGGGTTAGGGTTAGGGTTAGGGTTAGGGTTAGGGTTAGGGTTAGGGTTAGGGTAGTGCTTAGAGGCAACATGGCTAAGAGTGTATTCTAGTCGGTCAAACTTGGTATCATTGCAAAGGTATCTTGGTACAGAGTTGTAATCTGCAAACCGTTTTGAATTTGGGTGCTTACTTCCCGAGATATGACTTAAACACTAACCGCTAGGGTTAGGGTTAGGGTTAGGGTAGTGCTTAGAGGCAACATGGCTAAGAGTGTATTCTAGTCGGTCAAACTTGGTATCATTGCAAAGGTATCTTGGTACAGAGTTGTAATCTGCAAACCGTTTTGAATTTGGGTGCTTACTTCCCGAGATATGACTTAAAAACTAACCGCTAGGGTTAGGGTTAGGGTTATGGTTAGGGTTAGGGTAGTGCTTAGAGGCAACATGGCTAAGAGTGTATTCTAGTCGGTCAAACTTGGTATCATTGCAAAGGTATCTTGGTACAGAGTTGTAATCTGCAAACCGTTTTGAATTTGGGTGCTTACTTCCAGAGATATGACTTGAACACTAACCGCTAGGGTTAGGGTTAGGGTTAGGGTTAGGGTTAGGGTTAGGGTTAGTGTTAGGGTTAGGGTAGTGCTTAGAGGCAACATGGCTAAGAGTGTATTCTAGTCGGTCAAACTTGGTATCATTGCAAAGGTATCTTGGTACAGAGTTGTAATCTGCAAACCGTTTTGAATTTGGGTGCTTACTTCCCGAGATATGACTTAAACACTAACCGCTAGGGTTAGGGTTAGGGTTAGGGTAGTGCTTAGAGGCAACATGGCTAAGAGTGTATTCTAGTCGGTCAAACTTGGTATCATTGCAAAGGTATCTTGGTACAGAGTTGTAATCTGCAAACCGTTTTGAATTTGGGTGCTTACTTCCCGAGATATGACTTAAACACTAACCGCTAGGGTTAGGGTTAGGGTTAGGGTTAGGGTTAGGGTAGTGCTTAGAGGCAACATGGCTAAGAGTGTATTCTAGTCGGTCAAACTTGGTATCATTGCAAAGGTATCTTGGTACAGAGTTGTAATCTGCAAACCGTTTTGAATTTGGGTGCTTACTTCCCGAGATATGACTTAAACACTAACCGCTAGGGTTAGGGTTAGGGTTAGGGTCAGGGTTAGGGTAGTGCTTAGAGGCAACATGGCTAAGAGTGTATTCTAGTCGGTCAAACTTGGTATCATTGCAAAGGTATCTTGGTACAGAGTTGTAATCTGCAAACCGTTTTGAATTTGGGTGCTTACTTCCCGAGATATGACTTAAACACTAACCGCTAGGGTTAGGGTTAGGGTTAGGGTTAGGGTTAGGGTTAGGGTTAGGGTTAGGGTTAGGGTTAGGGTAGTGCTTAGTGGCAACATGGCTAAGAGTGTATTCTAGTCGGTCAAACTTGGTATCATTGCAAAGTTATCTTGGTACAGAGTTGTAATCTGCAAACCGTTTTGA